>JAKEYF010000548.1:0-30168 GCA_021527775.1 Lactarius sanguifluus
GGGATCCCACAGCCAGATGAGTATGGTAGAAATTACCCTCTCGTTGCTTTCTGAGAATGACGAAGAACGACCAAGGGTGGAGAGAATGTTTTGATATTTCTCTGCCATGCCGGAGGCGAAAAGAGTGTAAAGAGAAAAGAGAAAGAGAAGGGGGCATGTCTATCATATACCACTAGCCACCACCATCTGCTCGAACTCGGATACAGCAGACTTGCGTCACATGACGCCACTGGACTCTACGTGCATCTTTATGACCGGAAGAATACCTGTCTCTCGTTGCTGAACGTTGAACGTCCGAGCCTTATACTGTATATGCTCTCATGTGTATTGACCCATAGCCTGATTGCGGCTTCCTCGGTCTCCGCGGGGTGGGGAAGAGGCAGAAAATGAACGCTTCCGGAAAAATGACCAACGCATCGTGCCCTTGCGGTGCCCCACTCCGAGACGCGGACCACATTATTCGCCACTGTCCGCGCTTTATTCCAGCCCGCATCTCCACGGGAATCCTATCCACGGCGTTCGCTCCCATTTCACAAACTCTTATCCACGAGGGACGGAGCAGAACGCCTCCTAAAAAATTTCGACCACACTCGCGCGCTCTCAAAGCCGGAAACCAGTCTCTCCATACCCGCCCCCTGAACCCGACTAAGTAGGTGTACACTGGAGGTTTGCTCCTCTTACGGTCTCTGTGATTCGTCTAACCTGCGGCTGAAACACGCTGCACATATTTGACTCGAGGCTTCGGCTTATGTACCACGGTCCTAATACGACCTTCTCGACGCGCTTCCAGCTCTCATGACTCGTTATTTACTTACAATGTGGGGGCACCTTACTTTACCAAGGACTAACGTGTTTCATAAATGTTGTGGGTCACGCTGCGACTGGTCTGTAACTATGTTACGCATCCCAGAATAAATATGGATCAAAAAAAAGAGGCAGAAAATGCACTTTTGGCACGTCGAATGGTACTGTATACCGAGACTCGGCCGTAGATGTTATCGTGATAACTTTACAGCGATCTTCGAGCTTGTCTTCGTGTGAGAACCCTCGAAATGTCATGACTGTGTTGTTATTTTTCCGTGGATAGAGAGGTTCTTGTGTGAATATGGATATAAATCAACAACTTGGGTTCACATTCTCCCGCGGCTTGCGGGCCCATGGCCCATATGTTGTCAACGATTCTTGCCCATTCTGGCACAACCTTACCATCACCCCTACTTTTCATCACCAGATTATCCCATGGCGAACGAAATTGCGTTCATCAGAGCTGTCGTTGTCATTTTGCTTGCTGTTTGTGCCGTTGCTGCTCCGGGATCTGAGAGGCGCGAGATCAGGGATCCTAAATTCTGCGAGCAGTGAGTCATGCTTGGGCCAATACGTACTTTTCACAACTTTGACAGAATCAACGTAGTCATGAATGTGTATGACGATGACCTCTCAATGGCGTTGATGAGGCCCTTGTCGCCTGTGACGGTATATTTTATTCCTTGATACCATGGGGCAACGCGTCTGATCTCCTATGGCAGAGGCGCCGAACCAACGAGGTTGCGAACATCTAAGCCATCCCCGAGCCATGTTCACGTGCGACAAGCCTGATAACAACGCCAGATGGAGTCTCCTGCATTGTTTTTTTGCGTAGTTCGTACCGTTGATGGGCGAAACTAAGGAATCGTTATGTGCTGTATGATAGATCGATAAGAATATCAATTACGTTTGTCCTGTGTCAGACTGATGTTGTCTTGCGGATTGTTCAAAAAAGAGGTCCTTCCGAGAAGGCAATGCAAGGATAATATCTTCCTCGTGGTAAGCTATCTTGAAGCCACCACAAAGCAGAGCTGAGGCGCAAATGCAAATGAACCAAGCGAACGGGCCCTACGGAGACACTTTAGAATAGACACTTTAGAATCGTTGGCATATGCCGTGCCAGTGTTGGGCCCACTAGCCAGAGATTGGGCCTGAGTGTGAGTTCGTACAAGGTCGCGCGCGGCCGAAACATCGATCCGTCAGCAAGTCACTGAGTAGGGCCTTGGTAGAGCCCGTACGCTAGAAGATCGTTGTACTGTACTTTATTTGTCGGATAAAATTTCCACGTACTCTGTAACATGTAACCCTCAGTCAGGCAAATCAGGCAAATTACAGTACTTAATCATGTGTTCGCCGGCGCTTCCTTCACGAGCCTGAGATCCTATCCCCAGAGCGCGAGGCACAGCAACCAGAGTCGTTACGATTGCGCAGCGGCGGCAGGGGAAGGGTTCTGCGAAGCGCTTCCTGGCGGAAAAAGGTTTAAGTGAAAGTGACCTGAAGGCTGTCCTCGGCTCCAAGTCGACTCGGTCGGTGACTTGGACGATCGAGGGACAATGATCGGACCAAAAAGGAACTTTAGACGGGGACCCAATTACCACGATTGTATTGTTATTGTTTTACTTGGTTTGATCATTGAGTTTGATCATCGAGGCGAACCCTGGGAGATAGTACGGCGCCCTTCATCAACAATTGGGAATGCATCTTGCAAGCGCGCCCGAGTCCCCATGACCTTTTCAATCACGTTCCTGCCACTGTGCCCTTATAATCCTACCATGACCGTCCCTTGAGGGCAAATGCAGTCCAAATGTAATAACTCCCTCCACCACGACACCGCCAAGTCACTCAACAACGCGAGTACTTGTACTACAGTAGTAGCGGCTGCACAACTATCGTAGGAGTTCCGGATTGATATTGGAAATAGCTCGAAGCCGCGGGGTGCAGGCTTAGGGGCTCGGACGTCGTGGGCAGGGCAACAAACACTGTCAAGAGACGCAATCGTGAGCGTTTGAACCTATAATGGCTCACCTCTTGCCAACCTGAGAGGGTTTTCGTTAAAAACAGTTACGGTTTCCGCACAGAGAGAGAGTGCTTGGATTGATTCAGGAGTCAAAGCCGTGACTTTTTCAAAGTGTCAGTCCAACACTCCACAAGAGTTTGATTAAACTGGCTCCAAACTCTATTTGGATCAAAGATCGGCGGCGACCACTACTGTAGCTAGCAACATTAGCAACCCTTTTGCACACCTCCTGCCCATGGCCGAAGCGGAGTGTTGTGCACGACTAAGTTTCGTGTTGCAGGGTATGACTGAACTACGCGCCGTGACTAGGCCGAGGCTAACGCGATCGGAGGCGTTTTCTCGAAGGCCCGGCCCGGGGTGAAGGCGAGCGGGAGCGGTTGGGAGGCTCGTAGTCCCACCTGTGGAGACGCTTGGACGAGAGCCGAGTCAAGGAGACCTCGAAGGCCGCTTGAGCTATTCGAATCTGGCGCATTGATGGATAGGTGCGCGCGAATGAAGCGGATATAGCAAGAGTTGGGTCACGCGATGGCGAAGAGGGCGAGGGGAGAAGCCGAGTTAGCGCGAGCCTGCGATCTGGGCCACGTGGATGCGTACCTGGTCAAATTTTCTCTCCCGGATCCTGTCGTTGACCTCGCCAAGTATAGTCCGAACGAGGTCGTCGTCGATGAGCCCGATGTTGAAGCTCTCGTTACGCGCGAGGGCGTCGAACCATTTGCGTCTGATACGACTTTGATAAACCAGTAGAGCCTCTTTTACGTTCATCTGAGACCTCCCGGGATGCCGCTCAAGTGCGACAAAGAAAGCTTTCAGGGACTCGGAGTGAGCCGTGGGCCAGAATCTGGACTTTGCCATGAAGTAAAGCATCGTAGTCTTGGCCCCCAGCATTTCCATCCAGCTCAGGTCTTCGTCGTTTCGAATATTCTTCGATGGCCTCAGATCTGTGAAGTAGTCAAGCTCGACGTACTCGAGATTATCTATTTTATCCAGGGCATATGAGGCCGGCCGCGGTACGATCCAGTCACCGATGCGACGGTTAGGGTCGAATGGGTTGAGCTTTGGTTTTTTCTTTTCGGCCTCTCCGCGCTGTTCCTCTGCCTCCTTTTCGAGTTGCGCGCGTCGGACCTCGTTCAATTTGCAGGCCTGCCTGTCCCGCTTGTCCTTCTCCGCCCGGTCTTGCTCGAGTTGGGCGTTCCAAGCAGCGACACTAGCGTCATAGCCCCGGGTCCATAGCTCTCTCAACTGA
Source organism: Lactarius sanguifluus (assembly GCA_021527775.1). NCBI lineage: Eukaryota > Fungi > Basidiomycota > Agaricomycetes > Russulales > Russulaceae > Lactarius > Lactarius sanguifluus. The sequence continues at coordinate 4,065 of JAKEYF010000548.1, forward strand.
CGGGCGGCCTCCTCTGCTATGAGGGAAATATTCCCGGAGTGAGTGAAAACGCATCGCCGTATGAATTCCCACTCGGGACCTTCAAAATTCGGACAAACGGTCTGAGTTGGGTCGTCAAGTATGCGAGGCATGCGTGTAAGATGTGGATAGACGAGGGAGAACTACTCTTTGGACCAATGACTCGGAGCTGGCCGTATTGTGGCAGGCCCAGAGTGACGGAGTAGTTGGTACAGAATAGATGGCACGTGCACCACCGCTGGCGTCTCAGTGGCGTAACTTAGTCCCATTTAGGTACATCAAACACCTTATAAGTTACAGTAATTCCTAACCCAGTAACTAATCACGTGTTCTCATTTAGATTGGGCGTTTGATTACTCTCAGTACTGCGCAGTGACTTGACACCTACGAGCCCATGTCACGAACAGCGTCAAGCCCGAACATGTCCTCGACACCCCAGAGTACGAGCACGCATCGTAGCGGCTTTGGTCTCGGCGGCGAATCACCCATAGTCGTTGAGCGCAAAGTCAAGGCACTGCTGAATGAGCTCACCATAGAGCGCTTTGACACTATCTCAGATGAGATCGTCGCATGGGCGAACAAGTCGGAGAAAGAAAAGGACGGTCGCACGCTTATCCAAGTCATCAAGCTTGTTTTCGAGAGGGCGACCGATGAAGAGGTGTTTTCCGAGATATATGCGCGTCTATGTCGCAAGATGATGGAACAAATTAGCCCAAAGATTCAGGATGACGGTATCAAGGATTCAGAGGGCAAGCCATCCGCAGGCGGTAATTTGTTCAGGAAGTACTTGCTCAATCGCTGTCAGGAGGACTTCGAGCGTGGTTGGGTCGCCGCGGCGCAAGTCCAAGGCACCAAGAATGCCGGTGAGATAACCAAGGGAGGCGAGGAGTCTGAATTGTACTCGGACGAGTATTCTGCTGCGGCCAGGGCACTGACAAGACGCCGCGGATTGGGCCTCGTCCGTTTCATCGGCGAGCTCTTCAAGCTGCAGATGCTGACGGAGCGTATCATGCACGAGTGCATCAAGAAACTCCTTGGAAACGTAGAAAGCCCCGAGGAAGAGGAAATAGAGAGCTTGTGCAAGCTCCTGACTACAGTTGGTGGCCTGCTTGATACACCCAAAGCCCGAGCGCACCTCGACGTATACTTCTCGCGCATGCGGGGATTGATGGAGAACAAAAACGTCAATGCGCGAATGGTGTTTGTGCTCCAGGTTTGTGTTCCTTTCCCTTGTGCAGCGAATATACATTGGTTGATACGCCTACCCAGGACGTTATCGAGCTCCGTGAACGTAAATGGGTTCCTCGCAATGCCACTGCTGCTCCTACGATGATTGCTCAAGTTCACGAACCTGTAGGTCTCTACCAAGACCATGAGACACTTGTGATTGATGATTTTTTGTATAGGTTGCTCAAGAGAAAATCACCGTCATGCGGCAGAACGTGGACTTGAACGACCTTGTCGATGACTTGATTGACGTAAGCGCGCTAACCGCTTTAGGTAGCGGCGATCCTGTCGGGATGAACGCTGTCCAGGCACTGAAATACATTGACGACAAATGGTACAAGAAGATCACAGGAAAGAAAGCCCGTTGGATGGACTTGATCGGTGACTATGCTGGCAACGAAAGATTTATTCTTGATGGTAATGGGCACTTTTCTCGCCGTGGACAGTGGTTTGCTGACATACCATTTTGCACCGAGGTGAGTCGCTACTCCAACAGGTTCTCGATGATCCTCTACTGGCGCTTGCACGCCCTGGGGGTGAGTGCGACTCGTGAACTGCGTGTGCCAGCCCCGGTGTTGATGGTTCATAGATCCAAGCTTCCAGACTCTGCACGCGATCAACTCATTGGAGCGACTCTTGAGCGACATGCTCAAGAGATCCGCGGTCTTCGATATAGTCTTCTGGGAAGGCGAGTTTTCAGTTGTCTCTTGGAGGCTTTACTGATCTTGTCTCGTTCAGATACCCGCCACCTCACTCTGAGAGGAGACACCGACCTTCTGGTATCGTCTCGTTCACTTGCCCGGGCACTTCTATTCAGCCATCTCGCCGAGCATGCCCCAGGGATGGGCCTGGATATATACGCCTTCTCCAGTCTGGCGGACCCGGCTTGGATAGTCTACCAGCAACGGACAAAAGTACGTCATCAGGCTCGTACGCGAAACCGAGAGGGTTCCTGACGAATCCACAAGCCAATGTTTGTCATGCTGAACGACGGCGGAACTCCTGCTGAAGATGATCATGACGTGGCCACACACGTTCTCATCCAGCGCAATTTCATTTTTTGTCTTCTTACTTCAGGCATAGCTGTCACGCTGCTGCACGGAGCAGAGTTCCGTGACTCCAAGGTACGTTCCTGTTCACGTCTCATGACTGTCTGATCTGTAGGGACGGGCACAGATATTTTCTTTTGTGTTTGAGGGGCGGTTTGGACTGGAGACTCGCAAGTCCTTTCTACCCGCCCTTTGGAGCGCAGTGCAAGTTGGCGCTACCAAACTCGACGAAAAATGGAAACATCAGTTTCCGCGGGTGCCTCTTGCGCCTCTACGTGTCTCACCTGGCTCGAATGACCTGGATATTTTCCTCAAAAAAGTTCTCGACCATCTCGTCCTACACTATAATGAACGCACCCACTTGTTTTGGGAACTCACATCGCTCTTTTTCTTGCACATCATGGTTCTCCAGACCCTTCCGGTTTCTGAGAGGGCTCAGCAGCTGGAGACCATAAACGATGACATCGAAACTGTACTTATTCAGACATTCCTGCCGGACCTTTATTCCGTCATCGCTGCCTTTGTTCTAAAGTCCAACCATTTCGTGGATATTGACGGCAGGATATTCGTTGCCATTCTTCACTGTGTCACAAGTGGTGACCACCTCCCAGCACACGCACTCAAGGCACTTGTAGGGCCAGAGATTTCCTCTCGACTCGAGACAGTATGGGAATCTACAAATGCACCACCACCTGACCTTCCGAAACTTTTGGCGTACCGTCCAACCCATGAGAATTCCGAATCCGAGTCATCGTCCGCAGCCTCGGATGAAGAGGATACGTCGTTCACGCTCCTTCCATTTCACAACGAGGTCTTTAATGACGAACTTGCGGCCGTGCACGTCACCGTTGCAGACCAGGGCCAGGCTTTATCTTCCCCGCGATTAGAATTCAGTCAGGACATTCCGTTTTCCGATACAAAACACTGGCACGCGAACCATCGCACCATCCTACCCAAACACCAGGGAGGGGAAGCCGCGAATTTTGGCGAACGGGCACGCAAAAAACAACTGCGACGCGATCAGCGCTTCATGTCGCAGATGCAACGTCTTGCTACGACCCTGACCGGCGCCTCGGGGAAGGCGTTGCAACAAATTTTGATTCCCCCCACTGGCCGTAAAGTTTCAGAAATCGTCGATGATCCCTCGCTTGGCGGACCCAAGCGAGGCAAAAAGGTACGACCAATTATGTAAGTACACTCCAGTTGTGACTGACGCACATGATCACAGGAGGACAAAAAAGGACTTGCAACGCACCAAATCAAGGGAAAGTCCAACGCACTTTCTGCTCGGGATCGCATCCGGCAAGAGCACGCTCGAGACAAGAAGGTCAAGGAAGACAGTTCGTCTCAGGAATGGTGGGTTGAGCAGCTCCGCCAGGTGGAAAGGATGGCGTCACGCGATCTCAAGTTATCCGCCCTCCATGGCCTACTTCGAAATCCCAGGACGGATACAGGATGGCTAAATGTTGAGGTCCGGCTCTACAACCTTCACCTCACCATCCAACAATGGATAGCTGAAACCGAACCGGATGCCCCCGCTGTTCACGATCGTTACACGGTGTCCGTCATGCGTACGGTCAAGGAGCTATACACACATGACTTCCTGACAGAAACGACGCTGGGCGTGCTGGCTAGTATCATGGCTGCTTTGGGGTTCACGAACTATATTTCCCCGTTGGAAGACGACGCATCTCACCGGTTGCAGCCTGATCGTGATTTAGCATTCAGCTTCGTCAAGCTGTTGAAATCCAAGAGCCACAAGCCCGTCTACAAGTTTATGGCAATCAAAGAAGACCCGGTTATCTGGCAACTGAGGGTTTTCGGGGAGTACATGGATCGCAGCATGGACAGCGCGCCTGATCCTCGAGTTGGGTTCCAGCCAGATGCGTGGCAGCGCGAAGTTCTTGACTGTCTTGATCAGCCGAAGAGTTCGTTGTTGGTTGTAGGTGAGCGATCCGCGATTAACGCCTTTCATTATTATTATTATTATTATCGCATTTAATCGACAAGAATCACAGCGCCAACGAGTGCTGGAAAAACCTTCATATCTTTCTATGCGATGGAGAAGATCCTTCGTGAATCCGACGACGGAATTATTGTCTACGTGGCCCCTACGAAGGCCCTTGTGAATCAAGTCGCCGCAGAAGTATACGCACGGTTCCGCAAGGAAGTTGACGGACGTGAGTAGGCCCCGACGTGCTTGAAGAAGGCCTCACAGTCGGTTGCAGGTACATGTTGGGCTATACACACCAGAGACTATCGTGTGCATGACTCTCAAAAATGCCAAATCCTTGTGACAGTGCCAGAGATGTTGGGGATTATGCTCCTTTCCCCACCCCTGGCGAGAACGTGGACCCCTCGAATCAGGCGGTAAAGTCTCCGTCGCTCGTCGCCTCTGCTTGTGCTTACCATAAGAGAACAAAGGATAATACTGGACGAGATACACACCATCGGCCAGCACGAAGGCGGAACGGTTTGGGAGCAAATTATTCTGCTGGCGCCTTGTCCCATCATGTACGTAGTTCACCGAACTCACACGATGCGCGATTTCCGATACTACTTGACCTTCAGTGGGCTCTCTGCGACAATCGGTGAGCCAGAGAAGTTCAACGCATGGCTAGAGAGCGTCCAGAGATCCAAGGGTTTCGTGCACAAATTCATCCATCATCCTCATCGCTATTCGCACCTTAGGAAGTTCGCGTATTTCCCGCAGTTACTCGGGAGAGATGAGCCGTTCCTCGGATTGGATGGTGGCAGTCCGCCTACCGAAATGATGCGCTTTATTCATCCCGTTTCCACGTTATCTTTCGGAGGGACGATGCCACCGGATCTCTCTCTGGAAGCCCCGGATTTACTCCGCCTCCACGAGGTCTTGAAGGGTGGTCAAGGCGATGCCTATGCAGAGAGACTTGACCCTATTGCCTTCTTTTCAGGCAACAAGTTCATTAGACAAAAGGACGTGCTAGGTTATGAGACCGAGATCAAGAATATCCTGGCGCGTTTGGTTGTAGAACCTGATGCCCTGGACCCTTCTTCTCCCCTGCAGCGAGTGGTTCGACATATCCAAGACCCTGTCATTATGCAAACGTCCAAAGCACGACTCAACACACCGCCTAGTCATTCTGGATTCATGTCTGGTCTCATCCACCTACTTTCTGACCTGAAGGCAGAAAACTCCCTGGTACGGCTTGCGAACTACTACTCACCTTGTAGCTCGGAATGACACCCAGCTTAGCCCGCGCTTCTGTTCAATTTCGATCGCCACGAATGTCAGGTGATGGCTGAACGAGTTTTGGACACTCTCGAAAGGGCTGAAGAAGTCTGGAGGGATCAGAGCCCCGAGTGGAAGCATAAGGTAAGCCAGTGGAAGGCCTGGCAGGCGCGTCAGAAGGATAAGCAACGGGCCGCGCAAAAGGCATCCACCCGAAAGAAGAACCAAGATGACCGTGACGATGGCCGTCAACAGAGCGAAGAACTTACATGGGAAAGCTATTTCGATCCACGGGACCCTTCCCCGCAGTTCTCCTTTGCTGGTACGTCCGCATACCCGAAGGAGGAGCTTCTCGAGGACGTCACCTCACTGAGCCGTTGGACCTCAACTCCCGAGTCTCTCGTCAGGGCTTTAAGGCGAGGGGTTGCCGTTCACCATAGTGGTTTGAACAAGGCCTATCGTGTTCTTGTAGAGAGGTGTGCATCTTCTTTTTCTTGTCGACTGAGATGTTGACAGACCATCAGGCTTTTTCGTGTTGGCTTCCTTCGAGTAGTCATCGCGACAGGTATGTTTGCACGTTGAGTAAGACGTGGCGAGGCAATGATCTGTTCATGCATCGTAGGTACACTGGCACTGGGGATAAACGCGCCAACAAAGGCGTCTGTTTTTTGCGGGGATTCTCCATTTTTAACGGCACTCACGGTTAGTCTTCTGTTCGCGTGGCAGTGCCAAATCTCATTTAGTGCACAGTTCCGTCAATGTGCTGGACGAGCTGGTCGTCGTGGATTTGACCTGCTGGGTCGAGTGATCTTCTATGGAATTTCGTTGGACCGCATCTACCGAATCCTTCTCTCAAGGCTGCCGCGTCTAACTGGAACTTTCCCACTTTCGTCGACCATGGTGTTGCGTCTGTTCGACCTCTTGGAAGGTTCGAACTATGCTCCCTACGCTGTCGATGCGATCCGTAGCATCCTTCGGCTTCCTCACATCAGTTTCGGCTCCGATGTTGGGAAAAGCCAGCTTCTGCATCACCTCCGGTTTAGCATTGATTACCTGCGTCGCGCCAATCTTCTGGATCAAGCGGGAAAACCCATCAATCTGTTTGGGATAGCCGCCCATCTCTATTACACGGAGCCAGGCAACCTCGCCATAACCGCACTTCTTCAGAGTGGCGTTATCCACAACATTTGCTCCCAACCTGACACCATTCAGGCAGAGCGAGATCTCGTGCTCCTCCTGTGCCACATCTTTGGTCGTAAGTATCTACCTCAGGTCTATGCGAGCGCCAGCAACGTCCGCGACCTCATACAAAAGGGTCCTTCCCGCGTGGTGTTGCCGCCTCTACACCCAGAAGCCCGAGCATTCCTAATCGGACATCAAAAGGAAACTCTGGGAATTTTTAGCGCATACGCGCTGGCATTCTCGTCGCAGCACGCAAACGAACTGGGGCCCGACGATCGGCTACCGCTTAGCGGAATAACCTTCGGACCCTCTGACATGTCGACGTGCCCTCAGACGGCCCTGTTCGCTCACCTTTCCCAGACGGCGGTACGACCGAAAACGCGGTCGCTGTTCGTCGCTACGTCGGGCCACGGCGACACCTTTGGCGGTGTTGGAGAGCTCGTGCGCACCGTGCGGCGCGGGGTCCACCTTAACGAGCACTCAATCCCGACCGTCGAGAGCATCCTCGATCCCGAGCTGCCCCTCAACGCCTATTTGTACGACTTCTTCGTACATGGACAGGTGGACGCGCTCGTGAACATGAATGGAATCCGTCGCGGCGATGTGTGGTACGACCTCGAGGCGTTCCAGCTCGTCCTGGTCACCATCCGAGGCGATCTCGAAAATCTGCTGCTGAAGACATCCAGGGACTCTGTGCTACAAGTCCGGGCTGCGGAACGGGATGATGACACGGTGGATGCAGGGGACAGCGGGTATCATTCTCTCGACCCAACTGGGCGGGGGGAGGAAGAGGAGGCGGGTGGTAGCGACGGCGAAGGAGGCGAGGCAGATCGCGATCCGGCTGCTTTCACGAGACCGCGAGGCGTGCCTGACAAGGACTGGAGGGTTTACGAGATTGTCAACAAAATTACCAACGAGTTTGACGTCAAGTTCAAGGCGATGTGGGCGTAGTAGCACGCGTGATAATGTACCATCCACCTCTCGATACCGGTAGATAGACAACTGTACAGTGTTAACGTCACGACAATGGTATCATGTATCTCACTACTCGGACCCGGGGTGCGCATTTAACCACCGGCGCACCACGCTCGGCATAGGACAGGCAGACGACTCGCCTCTGTCCTCCGTCACGTCGTACAGGGCCTGACAGCATTTGTATAGATTACGCATCTTCTCTGTGCACTTTTCTGGAGCATATGTATTTTTAGACAAGCACGCCTGGAGAGCGCATGCTGGAAAAGTGTGTGAAACGAGATCAGTAATCCGGGAATTACGACGGCAGCACCACAACTTACCTTCAGCTTGACAGGGAGGCTCTGGTCCCTATATAATTTTGGGTTTTCAATCGGGATATGAAACAGAGCACGAACCTTGGGCATTGATTGAGACGTGGACGTTGCGCGCGCTCGACTGCTCGAAAACAAGGCAGGGATGTGTCGGCGCCGGATCCGAGTTCCCTTTTCCTCACCTTCTTCCTGACTACTTATTTGGGAGTCGCAAGACTTCCCTAGTCTCGCTTCTTGAAATTGCCCCAAAGGCTGCAATTTAGGCAATAATCCCGCATCTTTCACTGATGTATCCACATGTGCACTGGTCAAGTTGTTGAGGAAAAGGTGCCCAGAACCATCCGACTGCAATAAAGTTATTAATAACAATGTTAACACCATAAAAATAAGTTTCAAAGTTCTCTCCCTCCCTCTCGTTTCGTTTGTAAAAAGCTGCATGCATATATTTATCACTCTCCATCTCGCGTGGACCGCGCAGCAGGTCACCTCGAGGCCTGTCGGTTCGATACCCACAAATCCACCTCCCTAAACCCTAAACTGGCGAGCGTCTGATTTCCAATGTCACACGCTCTACTTTATTCTCTGCTGTAGCCACAGACTCTTGTATATAAACCCCCATAAACAGCTCCGTGTTGCCTCTTCCCCTCATCTCTTAGTGTGTGGTTGTCACTTTGTGCTACGGACACTTGGAGGTCAGTTAGCAATGATGAGAGGTGCAAAGACTGTCCGTATAGTCCCACTAAGAAACAGGTTCTTGGTTTGAGGTCGTCACATCCAACCTAGCTCCACGAGTCATCAATGTCGTACTGGTAGCAGTTGCCCAACTAGGAGCCTTTGATCGCTGTTCTCAAAGCAACGGAGTGTAAGCTAGGAGATGTCGTGGGCAGTGCCACAAATATTGTCGCTGAAGGGATGTAATAACCCAAGGGGGATTTTGTTGAAAACAGCACGGTCTCCGCACACAGAGAGTAGAATAACACCATCACTTACGGCACAAGCCGATTGATTCAGAAGTCAAAGCTGCGCCAAATTGTCAGTCTAATAGAGCAAGAAAACCGGGTGATCGATGACTCGGACACTCCTCCATAAGAGTTTGATTGAACTGGCCTCCAAACTCTATTTGGTGAGACGGATCAAAGAGTGGCCACAACCACTACAGTAGCAACACTGGCAACATTCGCGGACCTCTTGCACACCTCGTGACCATGGCCGCAGCGGAGTGTTATGGACGACTAAGTTTTGCGTTGCAGGACATGACCGGGCTGCGCGACCGGAGGCGTTTTCTCGAGGACTCGACCCGGGGTGGGGAGGGCGAGCGGGTGCGTTCGTGGGCTTCATAGTCCCACTCGTGGTGACGCTTGGACGGGGGTCGAGTCAAGGAGATCTCGACGGCCGCTTGTGTTATTCGGCGAATCTGGTGCATTGGCGGATAGGTGCGCGGATAAAGCGAGGTCGCGCGACAGCGAAGAGCATGCAATAGGTGAGACAGCATGGCGAGGTAGCAGGGGAAATGGAATCAAGTTAACGATAGCGCGAGCTTGACTTGGGCCGCGTGGGTGCGTACCTGGTCCATTTCTCTTTCCCAGATCCTGTCGTTGACCTCGTTGGCTATATTCCGAACGAGGTCGTCCCCGATGAGCCCGATATTGAAGCCCTCATTACGCGCGAAGGCGTCAAACCATTCGCGTCTGACCCGACTTTGATAAACCAGTAGGGCCTTTTTTCCGTTCACCCGAAACTTCCTGGGGTGTCGCTCGAGCGCGACAAAGAAAGCTTTCAGGGACTCGGAGTGAGCCGTGGGCCAGAGTCCGGATTGTGCCATGAAATGAAGCATCGTATTCTTGGCCTCAAGCATTTCCTTCCAGCTCAAGTCTTCGTCGTTTCGAATATTCTTCGATGGCCTCCGATCTGTGAAGTAGTCAAGCTCGACGTACTCGAGATTATTTATTTTATCCAGGGCATACGAGGCCGGCCGCGGTACGATCCAATCACTAACGCGACGGGTAGGATCGAATGGGTTGAGCCTTGGTTTTTTCTTTTCGGCCTCTCTGCGTTGTTCCTCTGCGTCCTTTTCGAGCTGCACGCGTCGGACCTCGTTCAATTCGCTGGCCTGCCTGTCCCGCTTGTCCTTCTCCGCCCGGTCTTGCTCGAGTTGGGCATTCCAAGCAGCGACCCTGGCGTCATTGTCCTTGGTCCATGCCCCTCTCAACTGACAGGCGGCCTCCTCTGCGGTGAGGGGATTTGGCCCAGGGTGAGCGTTGATGATGCATCGCCGTAGGAACTCCCACTTGGAGCCTTCGAAATCGGGACAAACGGTCTGATTTGGGTCGTTGAGTATACGAGGCATGTGTGTTTTTGGTGGTACTGCTAGATATAGATGACAGAGGAGAACTATTGAGAGAAAAACGATGCGCTGGCCGTATTCTGGTGGAGTGGCACGCTGAAAGAGACGACACGTGCTCACGAGTCCCGCTAGAATCCCAACTGTATGCGTCCATATTTCCGAAAGAAATTTTCTTCGATAGCCCTGCCGTGTCTATTTAGAGCAAATCGCTCTCCGGCGTCCCCGAATCCCGGAACTGTACCTACTGTATTTTTTTTTGGGCAGAAAGGACCACGAAGAGGGTGATCGGAGGCCATTTTTTAAATTTGCATCCTCGTGACCATTTGCATCCACCTGACACCACTAGTAACGCTTTCACTCTTGCTTTCACTAAGACACAGTTGCTTGTCATCCATATTTCGCTTAGACCCTGAAATTATTCCATGAGGTGAACGACATAGTAATACATATACAGTGAGATGTTCTGTGAGTACATGGATGAAGCTACATTTGGCCAAAAGTCAATCTACTTGGGCTGGTATACATACTGGACATATTGTTGTTGTGAAACGGCACGCCAACGTCTCGGATTGTTTCACCCTCAGGCTTTCTGCTTCCTAAATGCACGACCGAATGACCACCCAAGAGTACGTGGGCTGCGATTGCCAGAAGACGGCGTTGGGGGGTTGGCGATGTCCGATTGGTTCAGCGTTGGGGGCGGCAGTCGATCCAGACAATGAGCATGCCTGAATTTATCTTGCGCATGTTGCAGGGGAATGAGGCTAGTTGGAAATAGTGTGGCAACGGGGACTACCTGTAGTACGCAGAAAATTCAGTAAGCGACATGACAAGCAGCGGATGTCTGTTAATACCTTGTTCACACTTGAATCGGGGACCTCGGGCAGCGGTCCGAGGGGAGGAGGTCGAGCGACAGGAATAAGCCTAGTTTGGCCCACTCTGTCTGCTGAGTGCGGGCTAGCTCGCCTATAGGCTTCGCGTAGGTTGACTTGCGTGGCGGCCCTATGGATGGACCGCGCAGGTGGACGCACATAAGGGGCATCTGCCCGTGGTGTCCGTTGAGAGCCGCCGCCGCTGCCGCCTAGCTCTTGACGCTTCTTCGAACGGTCGATCCTGAGCGGTCGAGTGCCAGTAATCGGAGGGTCTTGTCTGGCCGCTTCCACAAGTACAAGAGGCCGAGGAAACGCGGGTACAGGTGGAGTCTGCGCAGGAAGAGGCTGCCGTCGGACTGGACGATCCGACTGTGGCTTCGGTGCGACTGGCGGGACTTGTTGAGAAGGTGCTGGAGAACGTTCCAGGGAGGGGTTGATCTCGGAAGGGTTCAGTTGCTCTGAGTAATCATGGTCCTGGCCAGCAATGTCGAAGTGGTAGTTCGAAAGGTTCTCTGAGCAACTATCGTCGCAGTGAGATGACTTTGCTCTCGAATCGAAACCGTCGGGATGGGTTGCAGACACCGGCTTCGCGGTTTCGTCATGCGCCTCTCGGAGTCCCTCGGGTCCGCGGAACAGAGGGGCCATGTACGTTTCCACCTCTCCGGGGTCCGCTGGGACACGTAAATCTTCGCTGCTCAAGTCAAAGGCCCAGCTCTGTGCGCTTACTGAGCGCGGTATCGACGAGCAGCTGGAACGGCGGTGAAGGCGGCGACGGGCATTGACGGCGGGTGGGACAAGAAGGGAATCTGGGGCAGCCAGAGACATAGTAGAACGCACCGAGGGGCGGATGCAAATAGAGCGTCTGGATCGTTTTCAAATATAAAACGAGGTAGGCTGCAACAAAAGATATATATAAGAGCTCTAAACCACAATTGACTAGCATGTTGCATCGTGATAACGTTTGTGGAGGGGCCAGTGTGGCATACCAAATAGACTGCAAGCGGTCGTGGAAGAGAAGGGCACGTAAGAAAAGCGCTGCATTGATTGATTCCTATCCTTCAACAAAGCTGATGGGTATCATATTTGAAAAGCGATTGACCACAAACCACAAGCACTAGGCCCCTCGCCGATGGAACGCTATTCTGCCAAGCGAGAGTCTACTTTTTCCTTCGGCCATTCTCACGGTCTCTTCCAACGCCCCCCAACATTGCCTATCGAATTTTTCAGCTTTTATCTGGGAGGAACGGGCATCGCGAGGTTTGTATTCTTGCTGATGTGGTTCCCATGGTCGTATGGAGTTATTGCGGATGTTTTCTTGATACCGACGAAACCCAAAATTTAGAAAAGCGAGATTACGTGTGAGTTTATGTGCCAGACCCCGGGATTGGGCAGATGTGGAAAGCAACAAAAGCGTCCTGTCCACTAAACGAATCTGACGATCAACTCAATGCGCAAACTCTCTGGGGTACACACCGCTTGACTCCCATAGGCGCAACCACCTTTCGAGTTGAGCCTTCTCCGCAGTTACCAGCGTTGGAACCTGGAGTCTGAGAATGACCGTTCCAGCTTCGTAGAAAGTGGGTTTCCAGAGGGTTCTGACATTGCGACTCGCTGCCTTATGGTGTAGAACAGCCGCGGAAGAGGTACGCAAAAGTAGACGGTAGAGGCTTGTACAAGAGGGAGGCAGTCTGTGACGAGCGGTCGCAAGACCCATTGAATGTAATAAGTACTATCATAAGCGCCGTAAGACGTTTGAGGTATTCGGATATCGGGCCGATGAACCGTCAACCCCTCCAGTCTCAGACTCGAACTCGGGAATCGCTCTTGGCAAGCTCAATGGACACCTTCTATTCAGGGAACGAACAAGAAGCCATATTTTTACCAGGGGCCTACAGCCAGGCAAAAGTGTGCAAAAAATGAAACTGCCAACGCTTGGTACGGTCGCTAGCTTTAGTCAGTCTAGGAAGGGTTCAACGTTCGTCCGTTTGAACTTTCCTCGTCGTGCGCTGATGCCCGTCGTCAGCTGCGCGTGACGCATAATCGTGAGCTTCAGACGCACCGAAGGGAGTGTGGTTTGTTTCCCCTGGCAACAGCGAATAATCCTCACACGACGCGCAGTGAGGATGACCGCATCTTCACTATCTCCGGGGCCGCTTTGTGGACTATCGCTCGTGACAGAGATTCTATCATCGTCCTTATCGCTATTTGTGCACTGTATGCGAGATGTCCGCACGCTGTGTCAGCTTAAATGGCCATACCACACCTTGTTTGCTCACCTCTTTTGGCATGTCTCGATCGTCGCGTGGCGTTGATCTCGGGCTGCTGGCTATCCCTACATCTCTTCGCCTTATATCACGGCCGGATGCCACTCTATTAGCGGCATTCGAACTACTCTGTATGGCCTTTTCTTCATAGATCACAACCAGCCCTCGCGACACAAAGCAACCGCAGCGTGCTTTTCCTCGACCGTGTCTGTGGCTAGCTATGGCATGGTTGGAGCTCCGTTCAGCATCCACAACACGAATCCAGGCTTCATATAAGCCCCACCTTCTATGCTATGTCCCCATACCCTCCTGCTCTTAAGCATACAGTAACTCCGAAATGAATGCCATGGATGCCCAACGCTATGATCCTTCCAAACGCCTCTCCGTCAGTTCATAGCATTCTCGTTTTACGTCCATGCACTCATCATTTTATAGCCCGCTTACGAAGAGAATGACACCTCTGACACGGGCAGCGCCCATAGTGATATCCCGTCAGCCGTTCAAAAGGCTTCTTCGATAGAAAGACCCCAGTCCCCTTTTCTCACCACTGCGCGTTCAGCTCTAAAGTTTATCCCTCTCTTCAACTCCTCGCCATGCACTGCTTCAAACGTCCCACTACCCCTCTCCCCCGTCTTTTCCCCGAGTACCCAGCCGTACAATCGTCCTATGGAAGATGGATTTACTCTTCCTGACGCGCTCGATAAGGATTCGTTGATTTCGTCCGAGCACGACCCGAAACCGCTCCAAGGTCCAGAAAATGCCATACCATCCTTCGTCGCTCCACTGCCCAGGGTCCCCAACACGTTCATGCTGTCAATGCAACCACTTGTCCAACAAAATGATACCCCTGCGAGAGTTTTTTCACGGCCTAGCAGCCCGTCGCCGATCTCGCCGGCTCTCAGCCCTCTGTCAGGGCCTGGAGACCATCACTTTTGGCAAATGACTTCCCCGAACACTGAAGAACGGCAAGCACGTTCTCCAGCGTCAGGGCCACTCTATGACCACTTTGATGGCTGTTCAACTTCCAACCATTTATATCCGACGTCTTGCCCCACAAGCCCTCTTCTTCGGTCATCGAACGCCATTCCGTGTCCCACGGGTCCGCCTACGTGTCACGCGATGTTCTCAAACGTCAGTCGTCGGCTTCGTGCTCTAAACTCCACGTCACCCGTTCCTTCGCGCTCCACGAGCCCCATCTCGCGCCCAACTTCTCCAATCTTGCAGGCGTTCTCGGTCGACAACTGGGTACCGGAGAGGGACCCCACTGAAGGCATCGATGTCATCGAGATCTTTGTCACGAAAGAGATCAGCATCCACGTCGAGGAAATAATCTAAAAGTTGTCTACATTACCTCTCATTTAATTTTGTTTATTGTTTACGTTGGTCTCAATCGGAGAATATCCCACCCACAAGCTGTTGATTTGAGTGTGTGAAAAGTGAGCCCGGCGTAGACCGGTTAAGAATGAGCGCGCGGCGTTGGTCTGTAAGTAGTCGAGCCGGGGCCAGCACAACGTGGGTAACGCTTCGTGGGCACCTGCCCTCGTACACATGCACGCCTAAACATCCGACAATAATCGCCGCCATCGTTGCCATCGTCTGCCCTGACTGTCTCCTTTCCTGGTGGCGGCTGTTCGGCTGCATGACCCAACCTTGTGAGCACCACCTGCACCTCCTTTCCTTTTGGGGCTCACTGGGTGACACTCTTCCTCTTTCTCCGTCATCCTGCAGCCCCCCATCTCATCTGATGCCGGACGATTCTATTGCTTTTGAGGATGCAGACTGGGAGGTAATTGCGGATGATTGGTGGCACACACCGCTCAGCCTGGCCCCATGCCCTTTATCCTGGATCGACCGAGAACCCCACCGGTCCAGGCTGCCACGTCGACCAGAAATAGCGGCGCGGAACTCCCACTACTGGCACGAACTGTTGCTCCGCATTGTCAAAAATGTCCGGGGAGCAAAGTTGTGTTGCGGGAGCTGTCAGGGCGACGGAGGGCCACTTTGTTGCAATGCCACCGAACAACTCGGAGTTCAGGAATTGAACTATGGACTGGTCGGTGCGAAGATGGTCATGGACATGGTGGACGAGCTCGAACGCGCTGTTGGGATTACCACGCCAGACCACCACGCGGCAGAAGCGGGCGATATTACAGTTCTAGCACGACGCGTCTCACTCCTTCTCGGCGACTCGGCCCCCATCGAAAAGCCAGAAGACCTTTGGAACGAATACACCGCCTCTGTTCTGGACGGTCACAGAATCGCCCCCCGCGATGCAGTGATCTTCCGCCCAGATATAAGCGCGGATCCGCCGCCAGCAGATAGTATCATTTCCATACTCGACCTCGAGCTCGATCCGCCGCGAAAGAAGTCCTCTCGCTTTTCGCTGGAGGTCATCGACCTCACCGACTCGGAACAGTCGGTGGCATCAGAAGCGCTCCCCGCCACCCCCAAGCCCCCGCCCATACTCACAGGTAACGCCGAAGATAACGGCAGGGCCACTGGTACGTTACTGGCACCATATCTGAATTGCCACAAGTCCGACTCGCTGACAGGCACTGCACCCAAATTCCACATTCCTCGCATTCCGTCGTCGCCTTCAATATCGTACTCATCCGGATCGCCTCCCACATCCGACGAACTGCTCACGGAGTCCTCCCATACACGATGCAGCTCTCTGCCACCCGGTGGAGACCTCCACAAAGAAGATTACGACCTCGAGTTTGTGTCCGAGTCGACCCCGTCGGAGGATGCAGAGATCCCGCACTTCCTCGTCACGTCCTCTGACCGTCTGATGAGGCAGCACTCACGAACTCGGGAGATCGTCGACAGATTGCGTTCCGCCGCCGTCCCGCGAGGGCGAACGAGGGCATCAAGTGCACACGGAAACGGCAATTCGAGCCCGCCCGCAACGAAGAACCGGCAAGGCGGTCTGAGCAACGCCACCGTCAAGCAGCTCTTCCAGAAGGGCAGTGATGGCTGGATCCGTCTAGCCGATGACGCCGAGCACCCCGCAGCGAAGGCGAAGGATGAGCCCGGCCCACGCAACCCCACAGACGATTCGGAGCCATCCGACAGCGAAGAGATGACCTTCGCCGCGCTCGTGCCTCGGCCCCCGCCGCGTGACTCGAAGAGAAAGCCGGCGGCGCAAGGCAACAAGCACGCTCGGCGCGCGTCCGGTTGGACCGAGGGAGGGCCTTCCCCAGCGGCGGCCTCTGCGGCGCCCCAGCGCCGCAGCCACGGTCCCGCCCAGAGCGTGCAGCTCGCTGTCCCGGCGACCGTTGGCACGTTCACGTTCCCGCCGCCTGCGTTCTACCCGTTCCCCAGGCACCCCCTGCCGCAGTACGCGCCCGCGCCCGTGATGCTGTTTGGACAGCCGCCGTACCGCGGGTACCCTCCCCGCGCGGGGTATCCCCCAGCGTCGCTTCCGTTCGCGGGTGCGCTCCCTCAGCAGCAGCAGCAGCATCAATTCCCACATCAGCATCCCTACTTGCATCAACCACACCGCGTCGCATTCGCTAACGTGCCAGTCATCACAGGTTCGACGGGCATCCGCCATGCGCAATGGTGAAAATTTCCTCACGTTCTCGAAAGCATCTTGTTATTTTGGTCTCCCCCACATCATGTCTAAGTCGCTCATCGTTCGCAACACTGCATGGACCTCACGTCCTTCTTACTTATTACTTTGTACCCGTATGACGTTGATGTCTTGGTTCCTGTCGTATGCCTCGCCAATTTTCTGATCCCCACAACTTCTCATGTTCCACTTTTCGACAATTCTTGGACTTGGTCCCCCATATGCAAAAACTTGGTTTTAGCTTCGTGTCTCTTTGCTTTTGTGGCAGTCTGCGATTGGCCCGTAAATAACTATAACCGTATCAAGTTAGCCTTGCAATGATTCCCATATATCCGGATGGTCATGAATGTCCCGGGATTGCTGTCATCAAATTTTCGCAATATAGAGTTCGAGGGGTGTGCAGCAACAATGGCCACGTTGAAGGATAACCGATAACCCGCGACATGCCGATCTGCGAGCCGCGGGTGCAATATTGATACAATACAAAGCGAGTACAAGTAGTACAACATCGAAATATATATGACGAGAGCGCCGTGAGACGAGACAACGAGAAGAGGCCGGTGATCCGGCATCAAACGGCAACAGCACGGGGATAGTACTCGGGAGCCCAAACTGGGATCGGCGGGCGCTTCGGCAGCCGCCCAGAGGGCCGGAACTGCGGGGAGGGTAGCGCAGGTGTAGGGGGCGGGGGACTGGTGCCAACAGGAGAGCTCGTCTTCACGTACAGCACGGGCCGTAACTGACGGGGGGTAGAAGGCGGGCGGGACAGCGCTGGCGCAATTGGAGACGAGACCAGTGAAACCCCGCCATTAGGTATGCTACGAGTGGCAATGGGCGAGGCGTCAAGCAGTCGCACGCTGTTGCAAAGTGTCCTGAAGTCCGTGTCAGGAGTGGATGGGGTGGGAGGAAGGAGATGGCGGATGCGGGAGCCGGAGAAGGGCTTAGTGGTCGGGGGGGGGGGGGGGGGGGGGGGGTGTTAGCGATTGATGGGACGTGGATGAAGTAAAGAGGCTTACTGTTGTGGGACTGTTCGTATCGCTCATTGCAATGCTAGACACACGTCGGCGATGCAGTATTTGGGGTTTAGCGCGAAGGCGTCCTGGACGCGCATTACTGATTCCGGACAGGGCGTCACACGGGACGAAGACGCCCGATCCAGAGCCGTCGCCGTTTGCGGATAGGACATAGCCATCTTCTTCGTTGATGTCAAGATCGTCTTCCTTGGACGTAAGAACCCAATGCTTCGGGGTGGGAGTGATGTTGAGCTTCAACTCCGGGCGGACGTAAGGTCGGCGGGTGATATCCGATTGTGGGTCCTGGGAGTTGGGGTCAGGACCAGAGCGCAGCAAGTTATACGGGGACATGGTTTGTTGTGAGGGTGGTGCGTCCTTTTCCCAATCGCAACCATCTTTTAAAAGAGATTAACAATGGATTGGCCATGAGGTTGACCGAAAGACCACAACCACAAGGCGTGTTGTTTCCCCAACAAGGACAAATAACGCGTTGGTCACCGCGTGCTTGCGGCGTGGATCGATCGCTATGGTATGGCGTCACAGCACGACGAACCCGCTAAGCTCACCAGCTATGTCTTCACTCCCCCAAGCCATCGTCTCCTCTTTCGGGGCTCTCTCTCAGTCCCAGATTCACGACTTCTTCTCGAGGGCTTCTCCTTCACCGTACCCATCGACAACACGCGTAGCCCCAGCGTTCGTTTGCTCCAGAATCCTCTAGCACTGTCACTGGAGAGCATGCGTGGACGCTCGCTGGTGCTATCTGGTACTCCTAGGGTAGACGCCGTTCGACTGGACAAGATGGCTGAAGTCGACGTGTGAGTTGTTTTCATTGGAAGGAGAGAGCGTCCTCTCTGACAAATGACAGAGATATCCACCCTTCCGCGTTCATCAGTCGCCTCTATTTCGAGAACCAGCTCTGCTCGGCTCCAATAACGTCCCCTCTTGGCCACACCGACATCGGCATCCGCGTAGCGCTCGGTGACACTGGTGCGCACTTGTGGTTCCTCTAGGCTTTCAGGGAGGCAAACGATCCTCTACACAGACAGTCAAGGCGCATCAGACGTTCTTATATATGGCCAACTCCTGGAAGCGGACGTTTTTGCACCATCCTCTTCAACTTCTCACCACATGCTTCCGACACTACAGCTCCGTGCCGCCCGCATCCTCACCGTACCTCCTAAGCAACAACCACGGCCGCCCCGTCCCGATGATCCCTCTCCTCGCTTTCCTCCTACACAGATGCATGCCAGGAAGCGTCACGCCGATGACTCTCCCTCTGCCCGTCTGAAACGACGGAAAGAAGACGTGATGCAACAGAACGCGCGTGATGGTCTGACGCGTATCCCTTCAGCGGGCGTAATTGGGAATACCAACAGACCCAAGTTGCTGTCGCGTGCGAAGACCGTGCAAGACGATGTATTCAAGGTTCCGTCACTCCCAGATCCGAAGGGAAAGGGAAAGGGATTCGACATAGCGAAAGAGCTCGAAAAGGCGAACAAGGCAGTCAGTCGTGCCCACTTTGTTCTCGTTTCTTATGAACTGAGCACAAATTCTTTCAGGTGGTTAAGCGCGCTGCGAGTGATTGCCTCGCAAAGTATGGGATTCACAAGGCGGACGCGGAATTCAAGGAAATATGGGGATTCATATATCGCGGAACCGAGTTTGCTCTAGTGCGTCTAATTCAGCATCAGAGGTCACGGTCGCTAAGAGCAACACTGTAGAGAGCACAGATGCAGTCACGTGCCATAGAATGTCGTGCAGCGGAGAAGTTTGCCAAAATGCACGCAGAGATGTATGTGAAGGGAGCTGGAGGGTCGAGTGGATCACTGGAGGGGCGTAGCAGAAGTAACAGTAGCGCTAACTTAAATGAGAAAGGCTAGTCTGATGGCGGAAAGATGGCGGAAACCTTCTTGATGGGAGCCACATTGATTGACCTCACTCAACCCCTCCATCGGAACGTCCCCGTCTATCCGGGCGATCCACCCTTCTCCAGCCAACAGTCTTGCTCCGTCGACAAAGATGGCTACTCCGTTCACGCTCTCTCATGTTCATCGCACGTTGGTACACATATCGATGCTCCCTCGCACTTTATTGCGGACGGCGCGACCATCGATCAACTCCTGCCAAGCGCATTCATACTTCCCGCGCTTGTCCTAGACGTCTCCCACAAGAAAGACCGCGAGTGCATCTCCTGGGACTCCGTCGAGCCAGTGGCCGACCGCATTCGTCCCGGCACAGCGGTGCTCTTCCACACGGGCTGGAGCCGTCACTGGGACGATGTTACCCGCTACTTTGACCACCCGTGGCTCGCGAGGGATGTTGCGGAACGCCTCGTCGCTCTTGGCGTGCGCCTCATCGGAACGGACACGATGAGCCCCGACCAGTCCCCGATGGTCGGTCCCAGCGCCGGCGACGGCGCGCCCGACTTTGGCGTCCATAGGACGATTTTGGGCGCGGGTGGGCTTATCGTCGAGAACCTGACCAACTTGGACAGCCTCCTGGGCGCAGGCCCCGGTACGGAGGTGATTGTCAGCGTGCTCCCCCTGAGAATTACCGGATGCGATGGGTCCCCAGTTCGGGCTGTTGCGTGGCTGCAGTCCCAAGGAGGGGGGAATATTTTCGTGACTTGTGGGTCCTTGCTACTTCTGTGACACTTTCGCTAAATGACGCTTCCAGAGCTTTTACGCGATCCCAGAACTCAGAGGATACTGGGTTCCCTAGCTTTGTGTTGCTAGATCCACATCAACGTACAATATGCGTAAGACAAGATTTCAGGGTACCCTTTGTTCTTTCCCCACGTTCGATGGTTTCGCATTCTGTTGGAATTGGTCTGTGCCCTGAGCCTTCCAACCGATTGATAATTTCTATTGTAGGCCCCACTGCTTTTCACAGCCCCCCCAGTACCTATTTTATACACGCTAGCATGGTTATATGATTCGTCAAGGAAGCCGTATGGCTTGCATCGAGATCACTGGCCGTAGCCCCTCTGGGTTCAATGCAAACGCCGGGGTGGGGGCCATTCCCACAATCCATCTCCCAAATAACCCTGGTGAGCACGTTCTTGGGCCTACGTACCTGATACCACAATTTGGGATGAGTAATAGATGTATCGAGATTGAGATGTATCTGACATGGAGTTGATGTCCCACGATGTCCACGTCCATGTGTGACATCGCCTCTAACTCAGAGGCCAAATATCTTCTCTCTGATATTTCCTCATAATGTAACCTTGTGTTGTTCAAGCTGATACTGATGTCCCTTACAGAAAATATTGCAGATCCTTTTGATGGATGGCGGCATTGCACGCTTACCGACGGACCGTTATCTCCTGATACGCTTTTGGCCGCGGCAGGTACCGTACCGGTAATCATCCCGATGGACCCCAGCGAAACTTTCCCATTTTCCTCCGTCTATCCCTCCTTTTTGCGCGGGTTGTTCTGGATCGGGCCCAGGTCACACGTAAAAGAAAGGACATTGATTCTATTTTCGGATGGCGCTATCCGTGTTCAAAAGCACCGTATCCAAAGTGGTCTGTCTGTTCCAACGAACATGTTGGCCCCCGCTCGCAAAAGGGTCATCGACCTGAGCCATCTACTCGCAGTGGGCGGTCTCATCAACTACTGTACCGGTCACCCGAGGTTCAATTCCGAGCAGGTGCTTTCCCTCCGCAAAGATGGAGCGAACGTTTCGCGACTCATCCTTGGATCTCATACCGGCACGCACCTTGACGCGCCTATACATTTCCTTGAAGGCGCCCCGACAATCTCCGATGTGGACCTATCGACGCTGGTCGGGCCAGCCGTCGTGATCGACGTGCGCGGCAAGGAGCCTCATGGAGCAATCACATGGGACGATATTGGATCCCAGTCAGAACTGCTCGGCCCAGAGACCATCTTACTGTTCTGCACGGGTTGGTCGCGGCACTGGGGTAGAGAAGACTATACGAAGAGTCCCCACCTTACCGAAGATGCCGCGCGGAAAATTATAGAGCGAGGGGTGCGCACCGTCGGGATCGACGTGTTTGACATAGATGGAGACGTCCCGGACGGCGTCGGTGTAGAGACGCACCCAATCCACCGCGTGCTACTCGGGAGCGGGGTACTTATTGCGGAAAACCTGACCAATGTCGAGGTGCTTCTCGATGGCGGCACATACATTGTCAGTCTCCTCCCGCTGAACTTGGAGGGTTGCGACGGTTCGCCAATTCGGGCTATCGCTTGGAGCGGGTAGTTGGGGGTGAGTGTCTCGGAATAACCTTCGCTTCGGTTGAATTTACTGAAACAATCTGATAAGAAACGAGTTGAGGACGAATAGTAAGGACTGTAGTCGGAGGGCGATCCTGTGTAGTGTAACCCTGATAGTAGACACTAGACGCTGGCACCAACGGCCCGGTTTTGCCGCGAATTTGACACGTTTGCTGGCTCTGCCTCACCTCGTTCTTGTTGTTCTCAACTTCTGGCAAGGGTGGCAATGAAGGTGCTTGTCCCAGCACTCTCAACCTCCCTTCTCTTACTCGCTTTCATCCATCCTGCTACGTCTTTCAAGGCGGGCGATTTCAAAACCTGCTCTCAATCCGGTTTTTGCCGACGTGGACGCGCTCTCGCCGAGCGTGCTCGAGAGAATGTCGATAATTGGCACTCACCTTACTCTGTGGACCCGCTGTCCCTATCTCTCGTTTCTGAACGGGCATCGCTGACCGCTCGCGTGAAGTCCGAGCTGTACCCGGACATCAAGTTTAGCCTTGAAGTCCACGTCCACGAAGATGGCGTCATCCGCGTGCGCATGGACGAGGTCGATGGTCTCAGGAAGCGTTATGACGAAGCCGCCAAGTGGGCCTTGGCCGCAGAGCCGTCCATCAGCACCGACGTCCAGTGGAAAGTCGACGCGTCCCAGGCGCGCGCCGCTTTCGGACAGCAACTGGAACACGAAGTCGTCGTGGACTTCAAGCCCTTGCGTGTCGTCCTCAACAAGAACGGGAGAGAACAGGTGGTGATTAACGGGCGTGGGTTGCTGCACATGGAACATTTCAGGAACAAGACCGTCGAGGAACCCAAGGTGGAGACTGAGGAAGAAGGCTCCGATACGCAAGAAGTGCTCGAGGTTAACCCGAATGCCTGGTTTGAGGGCAACTCTGAGGATGCTTTTTGGGAAGAATCCTTCGGGTCTTGGACAGACACTAAGCCCAAAGGTAAGCGCGAGTACATTCCTTCCTGATACACATTCAACATAAGCCGTCAGGTCCTGAGTCCTTGTCCCTCGACATTGATTTCCCTCGCCACGGCCACGTTTACGGTATTCCTCAGCATGCCACCTCTCTCGACCTCCCTACCACAACTGGCGAAAATCCCTTTTTTGAGGAACCCTATCGCTTTTATAATGCCGACGTTTTCGAGTATCTTGCGTCTGCCACAACGTCCCTCTATGGTTCGATTCCGTTGATGCACGCGCACTCCGCAGACTCTACCGTTGCCATCTTTAATGCTGTTGGCTCTGAAGCATGGATCGATATCGCGCATCCGAGTACCCAATCGACTAACACACACTGGATTTCCGAATCGGGAATACTCGATCTCTTCATCCTTTCCGGACCCACCCCCACAGACGTGTTCCGCCAATATGGTGGCCTCACTGGCACCGCTCCGCTACCGGCCCACTGGGCATTGGGGTACCACCAGTGCCGCTGGAACTATGTCAGTTCGGACGACGTGCGCGGTGTACAGAAGCGCTTTGATGAAGAGGATATGCCCGTCGATGTCTTTTGGCTGGACATCGAGTATTCGACAGATCACCAGTATATGATCTGGGACAAGAAGAATTTCCCGGACCCAGTGGAGATGACCAATGACGTTGCTGCGTTGGGTCGCAAGGTAGCGTGGCTACCCCGATTGAACCGAGTTTTCCCAATAATCCCTTTTTTTAGATGGTCGTGATCGTTGACCCACACTTGAAGCGCGTAGACGACTATCCCGTCTACAAGCAGGCTCGGGATCTGGGAATCCTCGTAAAACAAAAGAACGGACAGGACGACTACGAAGGGTGGTGCTGGCCGGGTAGCAGTGCTTGGGTTGACTTCTTCAACCCCGCCAGTTGGGAGTTCTGGCAGTCTCTCTTCAAGACCACCAAGGGGTCTAGTTGGTCGTGGATTGAGAGCACGGAAGATATCCACATCTGGAACGACATGAACGAGGTGTGCATCGTGGTTGTTAGACATTGTTCAAGCGCTGACCGCCCTCCATCCAGCCTTCTGTCTTCAACGGTCCTGAAATTACCATGCCTAAGGACTTGGTCCACTACGGTGGCTGGGAGCACCGCGACATCCATAATATCAACGGGATGTTCCTTCCAAAGGTTACCTCCGAAGGCCTGATCGCTCGAGGCGCGACGCCCAAGCGACCTTTTGTGCTCACTCGTTCGTTCTTCGCTGGCTCGCAGCGCTACAGCGCGATGTGGACTGGCGACAATCTTGGCACTTGGGAGCACATGACCGTCGGCATCAAGATGGTCCTATCGAACGGCATCGCGGGCATGAGCTTTGCAGGGTGTCAGTAGTTTTTTCACTTGCGTCTCGCCACTCATGCTGACTGGATTGCGCAGCTGACGTCGGTGGCTTTTTCGGTAATCCGGAGTCGGAGATGCTCGTGCGCTGGTACTGGGTTGGGGCATTCTCGCCGTTCTTCCGCGCGCACGCACACCTGGACAGCAAGCGCCGCGAACCTTATCTCCTGGACGAACCCCACAGAAGCACCGTGCGCAATATACTGCGGCTGCGCTACTCCCTTCTGCCTGTGTGGTACACCGCATTCCACGAGACCAGTGTCACGGGACTTCCCGTCTTGCGGTGCGTGCGCCTGTCGCCCAGAATCTCTTACGTTCACAGTTGACGTGTCTATAGCCCCCACTACGTGATATTCCCTCAAGACGAGGCTGGCTTTTCCATAGATGACCAGTTCTACCTTGGCAGCTCTGGTCTGCTCGTGAAGCCAGTGACTCGTCCAGGGGTAACGGAGGAGATCGTCTACATCCCTGAGGACAAGGCACGTCTTTTTTCAGACTCGATTTTAGTTGGATTCTCATCTCTGTAAAAAAAGGTCTACTATGACTACTTCACGTACCAGACGTATCGCGGCTCTCCGAAAGGCAAGCACGTGACCGTTCCGGCGGAACTGCATCAACTCCCTCTGCTCGTGCGCGGTGGCTCCATCGTCCCAACGCGGGATCGCCCACGCCGCGCCTCCTCGCTCATGCACCGCGACCCCTTCACCCTGCGCGTCGCGCTCGACGAATCACTGACCGCGCACGGCGAGATCTACCTCGACGACGGCGTGACGTACGCGCACAAAGAGGGCCATCTCGCGTGGCGCGGTTTCTCCGTGGACAACGCTGGCGCGCAGCTGCGCCTTTCGAACGTAGACCTCGCGGCTGCCACTCCGCGCTCTGCGGTCGAGGGCGGCGCCATCGCGACGTTTGACCGGCAGAATGCGTTCCAGACGAGTATTGAGTCGGTGCGCGTCGAGAGGGTCGTCGTGCTCGGGCTGTCGGACAGGCCCAAGCGCGTCGCGGTCGAAGGCGGGCACGACCTCGAGTGGGAGTACGCGTCCGGAGTGGCGCGGGGGCTAAGAAGGACGGTGTGGCGAGCGTGCTGACGATCAAGGATCCACGCCTTGGCGTTGCTAGTGACTGGTGTTATCCGGATTACACTTTAGGGGGGTCGGACCCCCTTTTGTAGATTTATTCTTTTCTTTTCGTTAAATGTGCGGGACTTTCAATGGGACCTCGACCTGACGGAGATGTGGCGTGGTGGTGGTGTCACGCCCATCCGGAATATTGTTCTCCGTCTAAGCGCTTGCCACAATAAAGGAAAACCCAGGGGCCTTGTATGCCCCTGGCGCTTCCCCACCGCGTGTCCAACTTGGTCGACCACAGTTTGATTAGGGCTGCGTCCGCAGGTGTAGGCACTGTGGACGGAACGACGAACCACACGGCGAACCCCTATAAGAACCCGAGAGATGTCGGGGAAATCAGCAGTCCAAGCTAGCCG
The DNA here is from genome assembly GCA_021527775.1 of Lactarius sanguifluus. Classification (NCBI taxonomy): domain Eukaryota; kingdom Fungi; phylum Basidiomycota; class Agaricomycetes; order Russulales; family Russulaceae; genus Lactarius; species Lactarius sanguifluus. The sequence continues at coordinate 30,140 of JAKEYF010000548.1, forward strand.
CCTATCGTCCCCCCCTCCTGCCCCAGCAC
>JAKEYF010000549.1:0-30147 GCA_021527775.1 Lactarius sanguifluus
AGTAGGGTAAGGAGACTGCGATGGCGGATAGGCTGGGTGGGCATACGGTGCTGAGGGATGGGGAGGAAAATTATGGGGGTGAGTATAGGGGGTGTAGGGGCGTGTGTGGATAAGCTGGTAGCGGTTGCGTCTGGGGGTAACCGTACGAGGATGAGGGTACGGTCCTTGTAATGGCGCAATTGCGGTGGATTGCGTAGAGGACGTAGAAGGTAAGGGTTGCGCAGTGAGCTGAGAAGCATCATCGGCTGGCTTGGCTTGTTCCGACCTTGGTGATTCGTCTGCAGTGGGTGTTCATGGCTAGATGCGCCACTCGAGGGGTGAGTCCCGTTTGTAGAACTGGTAGCCAATGCCTCCGTCTGCGGCAACTGACGGTAGCGTCTGAGGAAGTTGACGATGGTGGGGTATTTAGAACCGGAACAGGAAGATTATTAGCTGGGGTTTCTGAGAAGTTTGAGCAGGCGACCGCAACCCAGCGACGGCCGAGGGCGAGGTCCACTGGCCATAAAGAATTTTTGATGTGGGCGGGAGAATGAGCTTCGAAGGCCAGGCAAAGCTCCACCAACTGAGTGTGGGGTAGTAAAGTCAAGTAGGTGCGTTTAAGAGCGTGGCGTTCTGCGTCTGCTGCTGAAGGAGGGGTACCATCATACACACGATACGGACGCCGTCAAACCTGAACTCACCTGGCCCTTCAGTGTTTCGGACCTCATCCCGAGGTGCGGTGGTTGCGGATGAAGATACTTCGGTCGTTATCTGCATCGTTCAGCTGCACAGTTTATCATGACAAGGTTTGTTTTCAAACTCCTCGCGAGTCTCTGTCTCTCAATAGGAATCAGGCTTGACCGTCATCAGAACTCGTGCTCTACTTCATGGCATTATCTCGTATATTATTATTGGTCAAGTGAGGACGCAAGAAGTCCCTTCGGGTTGTGTGCAATGTCAATGTGCTAGCTATCTGATGGGACTGCAACCTCCGGCCCGTGATGGACACGGTTGTCGGTGGTTGCTTCAACTAGCTTTCTTTCCTCAGGCGTGATAGTAAAGAATGCATCCCGTTGTCTCCGCAACCATCTTCGTGGCTTCACGATCGAGTATGACAATCAGACTTGGTTTGTGAAGCAGCAGTGCAGAAACGACGTACGGGCATGAAGACGTGCTCCCGATCACCGAAGTCCGCAAAAAACACGGCATAAAACAGAATGCCTTCCAGATGCTTGAGCATATATGGCATATTTACTCGTAGAAGGATTACGCACCTGGGATGAGGATGAGGCGCAGACCTGCAGATGTGCTGTAAACCCACGGAGGGCGTGGATCGGAAGGGACGTCCTCCCATCGGTCTTTTCCCGTCCTCTCGGTTGCCTTTTCGGAAGAGAAACGCATCACCGCATAACGTGTTGCAAGGGAACGGACTGGCGGTGAGCGATGCCTCTGAATGCACCTGAACATCGAAGCGTTACAGTCGCAGTTGTCACCTCGTGACCGCGTGACCAGCAGTACTTAAACCACTCACGCATGCATACATGTACTATGACGTGCTGGGACCAAACGATTTACTACACAACCCTGCCAATGGTTATCTGTGAAGCCAGTCACTCGGAATTTTCAGTGTAAGCTCTAATCGGTGCCCGTCGATGTTGCACGCCAAGTTGCACGTCGCTGTGATATCGTGAACAGCGCTCGGCGAGTCGCCACTTTGACTGTCATGGGATTACTGTCTGAGCCAACAAAGGTTGTGATGGGTACCGCAGCAGAGATGTCATGGACGTCTCCAGGTTTGCGAAGGTTCTCGACCACATCGGTTCACTACTCACCACCTTTAGCTGTACATGTGCGCGTTTGACCGGGATCACTGTGCAGAGGTCCAGATCTTGGTTACCAATCACGATGCATAATGTCCCGGTCCAACAGCGTAACCTCCCTAACGTCCCTCAGGGCGCTTAAATTCACACACACACACGCCCTGGGTACACGCTAATACTTGTGGAACCGGCTGTAATATGACCAGGACCTGAGGCCTGAGATGCGAGATGCGAAAGTGAGCAGTGGCCAATTTGAACTTTGAAGCCACTGGAGCATGAGTTGGACGTGCGGATATTACTGTACTCAACGGTCTCGACTCTCGATAGCGTACGTATCTTATCTTAGTATTGCGTGTTCGCGCGCAACGTTCACGGGCGGTATCCCCTACACCCTTGCGATGCCAACTTCAGTTCAGCTTTTCCTAGTCGCTTTCTTCGCTTTCTTAGGCATTCTGTTTGCCCCCCAGTTCCAAATAGATACATGTTACCTGTTAGACAATTCCCCCAGACTTTCTGCAGTCTTAGCTAGAGTGGGGGTCGGCTTGGACTGTGGGGTAGCTAGCGTGAGGGTTCCAAGGGTTCTCCTCACACCCATGGTGGAACGACTATCGCTCAATGATCAGCTTGATATAAGCGAGATGTCACAACAGAGACTTGGTAAGAAAACCTTCCATCATTTCTAGTCGACGCTGAATAAATATTGCGCAGAGGTCGGCAAAGTCTTGGCTGCTTTGAGTGTTATAAACACCGATAAAAGTCAACAAGTCCTGCATGCTGTTCAGCGTTATGATGATCAAGCTAGGGAGACGATTCATTCTTTAATACGGCTCAGTGTGTCAGCGAAGGCACGTACAAATGATGCTATAAGTGGCCATGAGGCTTATAAAATTTTGCAGTTATCTATCGAATATATTTCGACGAATCTGCAAAGGATAGTTGGAGTCATTTCTGATGTCCAAGGAGAAAAGTCGTTGTATATCAAACAGAAGCTATTGAAATCCATCCAATCTCGCATCGACATTTTGGTTGAAGACATACAACATGACCTCAGACGACTCCACGGGAAAGCCTCCGAATCCTATTCAAACCTCGTCGGGTGCGATGATCTTGCAAACAAGATATTCATCACCACTGGTAATGCCGAAAAGGAGCAAGAAGATATATTGAAACGGACCGGTGAGTTTGAAGACTGGCTCAAGGGCATCCTTGGTACCCGCGTTCGTCCCCCTGCATTGAAAGCAGTCTCTCATCTCGGAACACTCATGCGCCATGCCGATGATGCCAAAGGAGTCGTTCACAAATTAGAAGCGCAAGTAGTGGAGTTCATGGAAGGGATCGAGGCTGCATATCGTCATCCAGATAAGATGGTGGCGGTGGACATTGCCCTAGAAGAACAACTTGCCATTGTCGTCGACATGCTTTCGAAGTTGGGCCAGACGACATTGACATAACTCCTCTCGGTCCGGTATCGCGTGGCCCGACGCACTACGAACGAACGCCCCCACGGCACCTCCCTAAACCTGAACCCATCTCGGAGTACCCATTGCCAGTACCACACGTTCCTTGTTCCGTCGTTCAACACTACGCCGATTGGCGTCATGCCGCCTTTGTTCTCTGCGTCCATCGTCAACGCATCATCGATACTGATCCTTCGTAATGTAGTACGCGCCCTGTCGTCGGCTTTGACGCTGGCCCTATATCTCCTCGTATTGGATCCGGCCTCCTTTGTCTTGCTCGCCACCTACTTCTCTCGTACTTTACACACTCGTCTCCGTGTCTCGTTTCTCCATGTGCCATCTATTTTCCCTTCTTCACTTCACCATTTTCCCTCTACCTCACGGGCTCGTCCGTAGGTAGGGATACCTATAAACCCCATACTTGTTGCTGAATATACCGGCACCATGTTGCCCTCTTCTCTGTTGGATTCGTGTGATTCTCGAGGTCAGGCCCGGTCGAAGCGCACATGTGTTACAATGTGGCTGTGTACTGAGCCGTTGTTCATTGAAACAACAATTAAAACGGTCTCGAAAGTAGGTTTATATCAGGCTTGTGGATAGAACACTTTAAGTATCAAAAAAGTAAAAATAAAAAGGACGTGAGAAAACCACGGCACCCAGGATTCCCGCGTGGTCCCCCACCGTGGTACTAACTGGGCGGCACTCTGGTTAACTGCGCAGATCGGACGGGATGCGGTGCTTTCAGAGTCCTATGGCCGTGGATAACTATACTAGAAAAGAAAGGTATAAATACCATTCTTTTTGAACCATCTTCGTCACTCTCTAGAGCTGAATCATGTTGAATTTAAACACGCCCACGAGACCCGTGGACCACCTATTGGTCATGAACCGTGCACGAAGCACTACCCGGCAACTCGCGCTCGTCTCTCGTCTCCCGCTTGGGTTCACGTTATCGCGCTCTTACCCTTGGCTATCGTCTAAGCCCGTCGTGTCCGCAACGGCACTTGTCGGCGCGATCGCCTCGGACTCTGGCCTCGGATTGTCTTCTGGTTGACTTCTCGTGGAATCCACTCCACCCCGAATTCACAGGGCATCACCACCAAAAGGCAGTACAGTTCTGTGTAGACCTCCATTTCCGTTCATTCGTTCAGTCCTCGATTCGTTCTTCTGTCTTTTCCTCGATGTGGGTTCTTTTCCTGGCCCTATAGATTTGATCTCTTCCTACTTGTCTTTCCAAGTACATCATTTTCCAAGTTCCGATCCATATCCCGTCTTATAATTGTAGATTTACGACCCGAACTTAAACGTATTTCTATTACTCTCGTCAATGGTCTCCTCGGCTATTTGTCTACTAAGTCACGGTCCTGATCACGAGGTCACTTTATAGCAGGGGCTGCCGTCAAAACAGGTATTACAGGAACTACGGGCTTCTCACAGGCAGTGACTTCCGAGGTCGAGTACGGCCAGTTCGAGTCGTCTCGTCGCTAGCGTCAAACGAGGACCATTGGGTTCTAGCGTATGATTGTATTGTGATGTGACTGTTGCTACACATGTGAGGGATAATAATGAAATCTAACAATGCTTTGCGGCCAACTATAACCAGGCTGTAACTATAACTTTGTCCTGATGGTCTCCGTCTGTCTTGCACGCTCCATCATCTGCCGTGTTTCCGTCGCAGCGTCCGCAAGACATGCCTTGAATTTCTCCGTCTCAAGTTTGAGGCTCGTGATTGTCCACCGGATATAGTCGTCACCGATCGAGTAAGAAAGACCATAGCCATCTGGAACAACTACAGAACGACGAGTGGTTAGTGTGCGATGATCGTTTGTCGGGAATGCCTTGACACGGACCTTCTCCGTACCCCCACCCGTCCAGGTATTTGGACGACAACTGTGACGTCGACAGGTCCCAGTGGCTTGAGATCGAGAACGCAGGATCTTTGTAGATCTCAGGAAGTGATTCGCCCTCCTTGAGCACCTTCTTGAGCCCAAACAGATGTCGGTCGACGCCCTGGCCGTCTGCGGCCCATGCAGAGTACTGAGCATGGCGTGCAACGGCATTGCGGAAGAGCGCGGCGCGTTGTGCATCCTATTGTCGACCCCTCAGTCAGTACGGGAACATGTAGCACACATAAAAGAATTGCTACGCACCGTTGCGTTGGGATCAACCATGGCGTCGACCCACGCTTTGCTCTGCTCGCTCGCCGCCCGGATGACTTCCGTTCGCCCACGCTGGAACTTCCGCGTCTGCGCACTCTCGTACGTGACGGCCGGCCGTCCCTTGAGCTTGTGGAACGCCAGCTGCTTCACGAGCTGTGCCCACGCATCGGGCGACGTTTTGAACTGCTTGATCAAGTTCTTGCCGTAAGCGTCGTAGTGGAGCACTTGGAGGTCATGCGAGCCGACGAGCTTGTCAAAGTTCTTCTCCGCTTCTTTCACGTCGGCGAGGACGGCGTCGTTGGCCGTCAAGACGATTTCGGCGGGAGGAGTGAGCATGGAGCTCGGTGATGGCGAGCCAAGCTCGATCTCGTTCGCGGCGAGGGAACCAAGTATGAACTCGTTCAGGCGTAGAGTTGGAGTACCATCCATACACGCGTGCTCGCCGAGGAACGCTGAACGACCATTGTCCCAGACAACGACTAGGGCACACGTCGTAAGAACGCTTCTCTACAAGTTTGCGTAGGAGGTACTTACGTTGGTGCTTGTCGTACCACCGGTTACGACCGTTACCGACCCAAGCTCCCCAAGACAGGTCATTACGACTCGTGGGGCTAGAGCCATCAAGTGCCACGACAATCATTGCCGACTCGATACGTTCTAGCGCAGCCTCGTTGGCTGGCGATGCATCAATGAGCCGCTTGCGTGCCTATTATGACGAACGTTCAATATCGTCTCAAGACGCGGCGAGAGTCACGCACATGCGTCCAGTTATCTCTGTTCTCGCTGGTAAGGGCGCCAAATGGAACACCTTTGTGTGCATCTGCTTGGCGAATGACATCGGCGATGGCACTAGTGGGGGTAAATGTCCTCAGTTTCCACCTCATGAAAAGGGCAAAAAAAAAAGCCGCACGTTTCCAAGTCCGCCGCGCTCAGTTCGGTGCCGTCTGCGCGAGCGAGCTGCACCTCAAAGAACCTGTTGTTGCGAACGAAAACGACGTGATTGTGTGTGGCAGGATCGAATTTGTGGGCGGTGTCCGACGGAATGTTGGGATATCGGTTGGCGTGGAATCTGGACGAGATGGACGAACCGTGAGTGACGCTACGTCATGCTCGAGAAGGCGGACACTCACAGCCATTTGTACGAATCCATACAGAGCGGTGCCCCGCGAACTTTCTCGGGCTCCAGCTGGGCACTAAACGATGACGCCACGGTGTTAGCAGACCGAAAGTGGGAAACCGAGGAGAGCCAAGCCCCACGCACCTTTCCACGAGCGTCCTGAATGGAAGCATGGCCTTGATAAGCGTTGCCGCTCGCTTTGGCGCGTCTTGGATGGCGGGGTCCGCCATGTGGACGAAGAAGTAGCTCACGAAGACGACCACGGGGTCGCGATAGGCCATGTACGCCGCGTCGTTCCACCAGTCGGCGATCCAGTTGGCGGTTCCGGGCTCGACGGCGCGTGCCTCGAGCCGCTTCTGGAGTTCTGCCGCCCGCGGAGACGCACTAAACTCGCGCACCGCGGCATCACTGCGGGCGTATTCGGCGGATGTCAGATGCGGACGAATGGTTTCGAGATATTTGGCGAGGGTGGAGGAGAGCGGCGGGACGGGGAGGTGGGGCAGCGAAGCCTGGTATCTGAGCATTGGGCCTTGCTTCGGGTCGGCTTTGTAGCCTTCTGGGAGGCCAGAGCTGGAGAACGCAGAACGAGGCTGAACGTTCATTACGGGACGCTGTTTCACAGAGATCAGTCGTGAAGGCGTAGTAAAAAATGCGAGGAAAGCATACCGAAAGACGAGATATGTGGGAGATGGATCTAGATGATCGTAGAGTCAGCATTGTATTCCAGGTGAGGGTACAGGATGGGACGGGAAAAGGTCGGGATCGGACTTACTGTACGAGGTTACCGGGGTACAGTATAACGTACCAGGTATTTTTCAGCAGTTAGCAGTGCAAGTGATGAGTGAGATGATGGTCCATTCTGGCTCGCTGTGTGCTCTCATTTATTGCTAACGGAGCCAGAGTAGACGAGTAAAGATCACCCGCTCGGCCGCCGGCAAGGCTCCTAGTCGGACAGGACACATGATACTCCTAGTCGGAGGCAGGTCGGAGGGAGGCACATCAATACAATTGTCATGTGCTCGCGATAACTATCAGTTTCAGTTTGTTTCGTCTGTGGCATGTGGGCCCACCTCAGTTCATGGCCCAGGACTGCATCCTTCCGCACCATCCCTTGTCCCACTAGCGGCTATCCCTGGCGCCGACCACACGCGACGCTTCAAGAAAGTGTGGACCCTGTTCGACGTCATATGCGAGTGCGGAGAAGAGGAAAGGACCGCATCTCATCCTCTTTCTCCGACACCCGACACTTACTCAGAATCAGAGTCGGCTCTGTCAAAGAAGCTGCTAATCTTCTGACCTTCCTGGAGTCAGCCGACGCAGCCACCAACCAGCCAGAGTCCCAGAATCCCGAAGCCCGAAATTAGATTCAACCAACTACAGACCGCTTTTCCTGGTCCCGTATTACTTACTGTAAGTTAGTCATTGACAGTTTCACCCTTCCAGAACCACACCGATTAACTTATCGCGGCAAGTCCTACAAGTGCCCGGTTTCTGTATACGATATGATCAAAAAACCAAAAACTAAGTTATGTTAGTGAGGAGAGGAACACGCGCGGCTATATACTAGAAGTCGTACTCTCTGAAAAATATATTTGAAGGGCAGAAACGATTCTTTCCCGATGTTGCGAGGAAAAGGCAACTCTTATCACACTCGAGCGACGGATGCGTTGACACTCCCAAACTTCTAACGTGCACTCCGGATAATAACAGGCGTTGGAATGCGCCCATCCATGACCCCGCACGAGTGCCGAGAGTGATATTGACCTTCCGATGGATCGGCCCTCATATAGCCAGTCGTTTCCGCTAGGCTTTTGGATAATTAAGGTGACAACCGTTCTATTTTCCACTCTGTTGGGTCAGATGGACTATGTAGTAGGTATCGGACTCGGTCGTGCAGCCGAGACGGTTTGCCGACCCAAAACTCCACTTCACTAGAATGCGGCTTCTTGAGCCGAGTCGAAGGGTATGTGAGTCATGCATACCTTGGAACGATTCTCCAACCTCCCCAATGATCAGGAAGAGGGACCTCTGCCTCAGTGTCACCCTCCTTTAACGCGAAACGCTTCTCCATGTCTTTTATCTTGCGGTCGAGCTCGCCCTCACCGATCACCGAACTCTGGTTGCTGGCCCAAGCACCGATTCGGCTTCCCAACGGGCGACTGCGAAAGTAAGCCTCGCTTTCTTCCTTGGAGACTTTCTCTACTCGTCCGACGGCCCGCACCTGGCGGTGTACCTCACGCCAGTAGAGCGCGAGCGATGCGTATGGGTTCGCAGCCATCTCGCGCGACTTGCGGGAATCGTAATTAGTGAAAAAGACGAAGCCGCGACTGTCGACCTCCTTGAGAAGCACGATCCGGGTGGATGGGATACCCTCCGGAGAGGCGGTCGACAAGGCCATCGCCTCTGGTTGGTTAACTGTGCTTTGCACTGATGTGAACCATTGGCGAAACAGATCGAAAGGGTTGGATGGAACATCGAAAGGGGAGATATTCTCCGGACTATCGTACTGCGGATGAGCAAGTACCGATAATTTGTCGGGGGAAGACTGGATGATGGCGTCCATGTGAAAGTAGTGGTATGCGATTCGTGGTGCCGCGGGACGGAACCAGACACTGGCCTTGCGCTGGATGAACCGATAAGATAAGAACATAGACAAGCGAACAGTGCGGAGTTTAAAGGACCAAGCTGCTAGTAACTTAAAGGACCGAGCGATGGTGGATGGAATGTGCGACGTGACCAGTAGTCCACCGCCGACGTGCTGAACGAGCAGGAGACACAACTCGTCGATGATGGGGCACAATCAGGACGGTTGGCAAGAAAGTGGGGGAGAAATGTATCGCCGAGATATATCCAGCGCCGCGGACTCACACGAGATCTCACGCGTGGCAGTGGGTGAGCCGCATCTTGTCAGCAAATTGATTCACGCAGCAGTGCTGCGAGAGGGGCAATAAGAGAGTGAATAACTCCATTTAGAAAAACTAAAATAATAACCCAAAATAGGCACCGGTTACAATCAAGTTTCGGTATTCGTTCTCACTCTCTTACACCCACTACACGACCGCCCCTCTCCCCCCAGTGCGTCCGACGCATACAGTGCATTTAGACAATGCACTCCGTCTCAGATCTCACTACCTTCTCCAGAAAAACCTCTGGTGAGGTCCCCCCGAAACTAGTCGTACGCATCATCCCGACCCACCCCGCATTACCTCTTCTCACTTTCTATCACTCACAGGGCGCGTCGACTACAGTAGTCGGAGACAAGGTCTATCTCTATGTACGCGTCCTTCCCCAATACTCTTTCTTTCGATCTTATCTTATACCGCAGGGCGGCCGTTTGGTGACCGAACGCAGAATGGTCACAGACATGTATGTCTTCGACCTCAAGACTTTAATATGGGAAAAGATTGTTGCCCCTACCGACGATAGCACCCCGGCTCAACGCTATTTCCATAGCGCAGATTCTTGTGAGCCCGAGTTTCCACTGAACTAGCATCGCGCATAACTATAGCCGCCAGGGAACCAATACCTCATCATATTCGGTGGTATGGGGTTGAGGCCAGAAGCTGACGAAGGCACCGAGGATCTCTGCGTCTTGAATGATGTCTGCTTCTACGATATCCCTGCAAGGCGTTGGATGCCCCCATCTTGGTCACTGAAGGAGAACCCCGTCATTCCACTTCCCAAACCTCGTTATGCCCATCTCTCTTCTGTTTCTGGGGATAGACTTTTTATCATCGGTGGTCAGGATTTGGATAGTGTCTGGCTCGATGATGTCTACATCTACGACTTGCTCGCCAGGACTTGGGTGCTTAGACGTGATTACCCTCGTCACTGTGGCACATACCGTAGTGTGGCGGTTTCCGCGGACTTGCGTGTCCACCTTCCACAACAGGTTTCTCGTAATCATTCACCTCCCGAAAAGCCTATGTTCCGCACCGGGCAACAGATCTTGGCTCCGACCTCCCTGACATCACGGGACACTCTGATTCACCTTCCTTATTCAGCACAGTCTACAGACGACTTCCCTAACGAGATTTATCTGTACAGCAATTACAACGTAAGTCAATTAGTTTCACATTTTTATTACTGCATCGCTCACCGCGGTTTCGCTAGTTTACTGACGTAAAACGTGAACTTGAGGTACTTACACCATCGCCTAATGGCGAATTTAGTGTCAGAGATGCCTCGTCCAATATGAACGGTCCCGCTTTTCCACCAGGCTTGCGATTTCCCGCTGGTGCCATTCTTGGAACGCATCTCATCATCGCAGGAACGTATCTCGCACACAGCTTCCAATCCTTCTCTGTTTGGGCACTTAATCTGATTGACATGAGCTGGACTCGCATTGATCCGGGCAGCACGCTCACCACTGGCTCGTGGTTCCGCAGCGGCTTGTGGGCGAAAGCGAATAAATTCATCGTCTTCGGTAACAGACAAGGAAATCTTGTTGATGACTACAACCGTCGCCTTCTGAGTTGGGATCACATTGCGATGATCGACCTCGAGGCGTTTGGCATCTACCAACCACCGAGCCTAGAGTTGGACATAAGGATGCAAGAGATGGGGCTAGCCGCTCTCGAAGAGGGCGTCCTGGCGGACTTCGAGATCGTCTGCGATGATGACCGCAAGGTCAAGTGCTCACGTAAGCTACTTGAAGACCGGTGGCCATGGTTCAAGGAACAACGACGGTTATTCCTCCAAGCAGCCACCAAAGCTCTCGACACTCTTCCTCTTTCTGCGACGCACGTCACCCTCCCTGACGTCCCGAGCACCACGCAAGAACCTAGATCGGATCCTCGGCTCACCCCACGCCAACTTGTCCTGTCAGAACCTTATCCCATTACTCTCGCCCTTGTTCAGTACTTCTATTCCCTCGCTCTTATCACCCCACTACAACATGCGCCCGCCGTGTTAAGTGCATTGCTAGTCTTGGCTACCAACTATGACCTCGGGCATTTGCAATCCCTCGTTAAGCACGCGATGCATCGCGCGCTGTCAAATTCCACGTCTGTCGGTGTCTACGAAGTCGCTACGCTGTGTAGCTGCCGTAGCCTCCAAATAAGGTACGTGTCTGACACGTTGGCGTTACGGTGGATCTAACTGTCAACTTCTAGGGCCCTGAAGACTGTTATGGTACTTCGACCCCCGTTACGGAATTATCTTTGCGTGCATTGATGATCCTTTTTTGTAGTTGTATAACCAGAAACGGCCATCGACGCGCTCACGTCAAGACAGGGAAGGTGGCCCCAGTCGTACACCCGACATGAATGGAAATTCAGGAAACGGTGGTGCTGGAGACGAAGCTTCGAATGCACGTCCGCGGGGTATGTCAGACGCCCTTATGCGCTCATCGGACCCGAGACAGACAGGTGGAGGGGGTGTGGTTCGGGGATACGTGACTACGACTACGAAAGACGGTAGGCTGCCTACCTCGGAATCGATCTATGGTTGAGTAATTAATGGAGGATGTCCACTTGAAGACGCGGACAGTTTAATTCGCGAAACTCGATCGGGGTCAAAGCCGTCACGGTTGTTCCTCGGCAAGCAGGCAAGCGGTCAAGATAGATCATCGATAAGTCATTTTGGCGTGATGGATGAGGAGCTAGCGTTCGTTGCCGAATCGCATGCGCCAATAATCAGAACCCCGACAACGGACAGCGACGAAAATGATCCTCACCCCATCCACTACCCGAAGGTTCCGGAACGTAGCCCACTCCGCGTGAACAAACGAAGTAGTCACGTGCTTTCACTTCCACCGCCGCCGACCGCAACTGGCAGTAATAGCAGGCTCTCACCCACCCCAACTTCTGAATCAGACGGGGATGGGAAGGTCGTCCGTCCGGTGGCATCACTCCCTTCCTTCCATCACCCTCACCGGACACGCGCCAGCACATACCGCGATCGGGGTGCCGAAACACCGCCCTTGACCTCTCCATCACACAGCTCACTGAACAGCAACTCAGCCATCAGCCAAACTTCGGCTCTTTATACCCCGCCACACAGCCCACCCGCGCATTCCTTCGTTTTCACCGATCCGACTTACCCTAACTCTCACCTATCGGTCATCAGCGAAGTAAATACCCCCGAGGACCAGTTACATCGCCTGTCCCTCCACCCAGTGCCTGCCAAAGGCGCGCATAAGCTCGCGACGATAGACCGGCCAAAGTCGTCACCGTCACCGTCCGCGCCCGTCGAAAGCGAGATGATCACCCCGCGCAGCGTGCCTCGCGGGCTCGATCCCCACGTCTACCACCTTTCCGAGACGCACTCGCCAACGGGAACGGTCACGGACGTCCTCCTCAACGTCCCCGATTTTCCGACGCCCACCACCGCGATGGGTCTGTACCCGCCAGCGCCGCCTACCCCCGCATCGCCATCTCAGTCGTCGTTCACGACGTCGTCCTCGTCTGCTGGAGGTGGCGGCGGCGGCAGCAGCAGCAACATCGGCTGGCCGTTCGGGAACAAGTCGAAGACGTCGGTCGCGGTGCCGTTGACGAAGGCGCAAAAAGTGGAAGAGAAGAAGCGGAAGAAGGAAGAGGCGCGCGTGCGCAAGGAACAGCTCGCGGTGGAACTTAGAAGGCGGACCGAGGCGCGGCGTGCGAAGGCGGACAACGCCAGCCTGTACACGGCGAGGAGCAGCGAGAGGACGCGAAAGGCGTATGCGTGGGAGGAGGACATCGCGATGTATGGAAGCCTGGCTTCGATGTAAGAGTTCTCGTTTGAGTCGGCTTATATGGTGGTTGGGATGGATCCATTTGGGGCTTTGGAGGGTACTGTGGTTGGCCATCCGGTCGACATTGTCTGCACACCTTGACTAATTATCTTTTTGTTGTCCTTACTTGCTCAGATCTATGATGGATCTACGATAGACACTGTAGCTCCATAGTTATACTATTTTCAACGATTATTATTCCTTTCCTTCGTACGAGCTAGATGTTGTACATATACTTCTTTTTGAAACTGAATGTTCAAAAAAAAACAACGTATCTATTCGTGACCGACGTGAGCTAGTAAGAAGAAACACGGAAAGAAAGTGATTACGGGACACAGGTGGTCTTGTAGTTGGAGAAAAATGAGAGGGAGCAATGTACAGGAAGACAAGACTGCTGGCGGTTGATACTACTTTGTGCTCACAAGAGAAAAGGAAATAAAAAATAAAAGAAAGAAAGAAAGATCTCAGAGTCACCATTCCCAACGAGCGAGAGGGACCGATTACCCAACTAGAGAACATCAAAGATGTCGAGCATCGAATGCGCGTGCGTCGGGCTGTCGATAACTGCGGCGGCGGTAGCAGCAGCAACGAGGTCCTGACAACGGCGGAAGGGAGGGCGGCTCTTCGAGTATCGTACCCATGAGCGCCGCGTCGACCATTGCTTCCGAGTCAAGGCTGGGTTGTGAGCGCATGGTCCGAGACGTTTGAGAGGAGGACGGGCCGGGCGCGTCACCCTCGGGTAGCGCGGAGGGGGGCGGCGAAGACGCCGGCGGCAGTTCCGGCAGCAATTCACCCATGGTGGAGTCGAATACGTGATTGACTGCAAGGGGCGTACCGTTCAGCATGAAGAAAGCGAGAAAAGAGAGAATAACAACGTACATTCTCTTGCGTGTACTGAAAACGCGTTGGTTGACAAATGAGCATCGTAGAAACAGGATATACAACGTAATACAGAAGGACACACCATGCTCCTTTTGCCGCCGGCAGGTTGGGCCTTCGAGGCAGTCTGGTCTTTCGGCGACACTCGCGTCGAGGAAGCCTTTCTTTCGCTCGCGCACCCACCAGTCCTTTAGGCCGTACAGAAGCACTTCCGTCGCGCACATCCTGCAGATCCGCTGGCGCGGGGCATCGAGGCCGGGTTCGGGACCAGGTGGCACATTATGGACGTCCAAAAACAAGTCTAGCTCGATCAGCGGGGCGAACATACGCGGCTGCGATTGTATATACTGCACGATCTGTGACGGGTCGGTCAGGTCGATATTTCTATGAAGGGAACATGAAGCAGGAAGACTAGCCTCGCCGTAGATATGCCGTGGCGTGATGTGTTGGTTGCCAAGATAGTCTAGCATGATCTCTACTTCGACCGCATTCCCGTCGAAACATTCGTATACTTCGGTGGACTGGATGAGATCGCCCACGTCGGACATGCCATGCGGTTGTGCGTTCGCAATGGGGACAGGCGACGCAACGATGCTGCACACCTATGCCACAGAAGTAAACCTGGCACATGTCGCACTTTGTCGTGGTAGGCGCGTCGATTCCAAGCAGATTTTCGCTGAAGATTCTCTGGTTCAGTAACTAGCATAGGACTGGGGAGAAAGGGGAGGACCAATTTCCACAGCAAGCGTGTCCAGGCGGTGCACCTTCCTCCATGGGCCACGCGTGTTCTGGACCCGAAGTCGGGTCTGGCACTGGATTTGGGCATTGCCACCCGTAGCGATTTCCAGGTACGCAGTGCGGACAGGGACGTGCAAACTCTCCACTTTGAGGGATCGCGGGCTCGGGGGATGCATCGCGCGGAGTCGGTATCTGCTCGTCCCAGCTCGGTAAACAGGGTGGTCTGTGAAAAGAAGGAACGACTATATGCGAACCCGGAAGGTCAGCCCTGGCCTGTATATCTCGTCTGCTTGCTGCCTCTCCCTGTCGGTTCGGGCGCGAGAAGGATCGGCGCGAAGGAGGACATCGACCATGATTTGAAGCACGCGCGAATGGGAAACGCTGGTCGAGGTGCTACGGCACGCGGGGCAATGAGTGCCACCGTTCTGAAGAAGAGCGATTAGTAAGAAAGCACACCGGTCTAGGGAGCGAAGGAAGAGTGGGTCCTTGCAACGTGCTCCCAGTCATTCCCCCGGTGACACCACACTCGCACACATGATGCACAAGGGGTTTTGGGAAGAAACAACACAGATGGGGTATAAACTTACGCGAACCCAGAGTAGGCAGCAGCTGATAGTCGAGTATACGAGTCAGTGGGGAGATCCAGAATCGTAGTAAAGGACGATCGACATCACCTGCCGCAGAAATAATGTTGGCACGGATAGACGATGACAGGGCGATAAAGCAAGGCTGAGCAGCAGCCACAGAGGAGCTCCTGCTCGAGTTCATCGGCGAGTTGACTACCCGAGATGAGAGCGGGCGCCTTGTGGATCGGTCGCCTGGTCGGGGGGGAGGTCCTCTTTCAGTCGCTTGCGCGAGTTGTCACCGCGAACGTCAAAGGTGGAGGAGGCTCTTCGCTTGAGCGAAGTGTGTGCCTCGCTCGGCTCACCGAGGAAAGACTCGGCCATGATTGGGGGGAGAAAAAAGTCGAGGTCGAGAGGTAGTAGTGAGTAGGGGGACTGGAACTGTGTGTGAGTGTGTATAGGCGAGGGAGTATATAATCCGAGCTGGTTTGAGTCAGAGTGGGTGGTGGAGAGGACGGGTCGGGTCAGGACAGGTCTGGTGAGTGGCAAGCTCTGGCTCTGGTTTCCGGAAACGGTTCGCAGCCCAGGGCAGCTTGCTTGCTTGCACTCACAAGCTGCCTTTGCCTGCCCCCTTCGGCAATCCTTACGTGGTCTGTCTACCAAACACAGCCCACCTGTGATGTGCGAGGCAATGCCCAAAAAACTATTATTATCGATAGAGATAAACTGGCAGGGTGCAGTCCTGTCCTGCAATGCCATGATGTGCAAAAATACGCCAATGCCGACGTCATCCCCGGCACTTCCCCTGCCCGCCCGCAACTCCGGCCCACCCCGGCAACTTCTCGGCGTCTCGTCTGTCTCTGTTCGACCCCACACATCCTCGCGTCGCATCACTGTTACAAGTGTCCATAATGGCTTCTCGTATAGGCGCTCGCGCATTCGCTCCGGCTCTGCGTCGTGTCGTGCACCGGCGAGCAGAGGGAGTCGCGCGCAGGCAATTTAGTTCCGGCACACATGGCGCGTCGAACGGCAGCGACACGCCATGGATAGTATGCCCTTCCTTTTTCTTGACTGGCTTAACGTCAGTTTGACGTCGTCGCTATTAGATCGGGTCTGCGCTCGTCTTCGTTCCGACGGTCAGTCCCCCAACTTTGGCTACGTGTCACGTCCCCCAGCCTCCCCAACACTTACGCTCTGTTCTTTAGATCATATATTTGCTGTCACCTTCTGCGCAATCCAATTCACATAAGGCGCATAGCGCTACTGGTCATGACGAGCCCCACGCTCACGAAAAGAGCGCCCCCAAAACGCCTCCTCCCCCAGAACCAACTCAAGTACGCCCTAGTTACTTAGTGTATGTCTCAATCACATCTCCTATTTCAGAGCGAGGCGACAATCGCGGACGCCGAAGGTACGGAAGTCCCCGTTGAAGAAGTGAAGGCCTCTCTGGCACAGGCTGTTGTATGTCTGTTCCTGCTCTCCTCTCGTCTTCGTGGTCACTGAGGCGCCGCAGACGCAAGACGCCCCAAAAGAAGCAGCGCAGGCCGAAGCTGAGGCTGCCGAATCCCCAAAATCTGACGACGGAGCTCCGGGCCAGACGAGCGAGGCCGAGACCAATCATGAGCAGAGCGAAAAGCCGCATGACGGCACTTCCCAGGGCGATCAAGACGCGAAGCAGCCGCCTCCGGACTTGAGCGAAACCCAGGTAAAGGTCTCGTCTTTTTGACGCTTGTCAATTTGCACAAACCGATGGACTTCATCGTTTAGGCGAGTACACCAAAGGAGGCGGCAGTTGGCGAAGAATCCAAATGAACGAACGCATGCCAACTGTGCAACAATAGACATACTCATCGCTTTCTATGACCTGACGGAGTACACTTGTTCGCAATCACTTCTTTATACATCTATTCTGCCTTTTTTTATGATGGTCAGTCGCCAAGTCACGAACCCGTGATGACCAAAGAGAGCGAGCGTCGAATCAATTCTTCCGCCCACCGGGCCGCTGTCGCAAGGGGCCAATGGCTAATTTAGACGTTGAGCGCGAGGCTACTTGCGAGGCTATTACGACCATTGAATTTCAAGTTGCCGAAAACTCGATTTGATGGCTTTACATCTGTCAACGAGCAACAATTGTCTGTCGATGGAGGTCCTTCACTGCTCTACATGCAGGATGTGTATGTCCAGGGAACGCTCCGCAAACAATAGACCGGGACGCTTGGCGTGGCGTGTAAAATCGGGAAAGCACGCATGCGAAGGCGCTAGATTAAACTGACCCAAGTCGTTCTGGGAAGGTTGTGAAGCTCGAAAGGAGTCAAAGGACCGACACCTCGCAACGCCCTGATCTTGATTCCTGCAAGTTTTTGCGCTGAAACAAGCGATGACCGCATCCTACGTATAGCCAACTCAAAAACTTCTGGACAACCTGACTGTATGTCTTCACGGAAATCTCTTTTATTTCTCCGCAGTACACTCTTCCACGTCACCCGTCTCTCCCACCAATGGTTCCCTCGATAACTCTGGCCCCAATTGACGCCTCAGACAACCCTTGAAGCCTGGAGCTTGAAGGGTTGTGCACCATTGACCCGCTCCTCTGTCAACACCTCCGCTCATAGCGTTGCTGCTAATAGGCTCGGACACATCGACCTGCTGCTTCACTTGGCGCCGTCGGCGCCGTCGTTTTTCTACATCTATGGGACAGTTGTCACTTACGCTG
Source organism: Lactarius sanguifluus (assembly GCA_021527775.1). Lineage (NCBI taxonomy): Eukaryota > Fungi > Basidiomycota > Agaricomycetes > Russulales > Russulaceae > Lactarius > Lactarius sanguifluus. The sequence continues at coordinate 18,138 of JAKEYF010000549.1, forward strand.
CTGAAGCGGTTGGCGTCCGCCCTGAATACACTTACCGTGTGCGTCCCTATTTCTTTCTCGGGGGTGAGGTACTTACGGAAATGCCTTTTTTGTTCGTGCTGGCGGCATCTAGCGGGCGTTACAGCATCACAGGTGAGTGCGTTCCTCCCTCGTGCTGACCATTATAGCTGCCTATACATCCCCCTCTGAGGTTCGGCGTCTTGCTAGTGGTTGTCTGGTTCTATGATTGGATCATATCGTTCGTTAAATCTTGGCGCTTGATCGAGACTCAGAATGAGAATACTTATTTTGACTTCGGTGTTTAGGCTGGACCAGGAAGTCACCTTTGTATGTACTTTGGTCTTCGTGTGCAGAGAAGTGGTTGATCGATCGTATCAACTTATAGTTGTACCCTGCTCCATGGAATGTCGCGAAAGGCGCATATATATATTGCCGCTATTACCCACTTGCCATCGCACTGTTCTACTCCCGGGGTCTTCTCGGTGACCACGAGCAACGCGTTTGCGAGTCATACTGTCCGTCACGCTCTTTATGCCTGTGCCATATTTACGGTGCGCTCATTCCTGCTTCCCATCCAATCTTTCGTCACGATTCAACTATAGATGTTATCAGCACAATGTAAGTACGACTAGGTCCACGTGCTTCAAGCCGTTATTTACACCCGTGTCCGTCATGTCGACGCAGTCATCCTGATGTTGCCTACGTATGCATTCACTGGGAGGAAAAGGACGATCCTCGGTCTTGTTGACATTATTATTTGTGTGTTAAGCAAACAGTTAACCCGTCTGTCGCAAAGACCTTGCCTACACCAAGGTGTATCCCCGGCTCTTCAATGGAATCGCAGTGTCCCTCTTATTCGTTCTGGTCAAACGCACCGGCTGTTTTGCCATTTTGGATCAACCGACTTTCGGTGTATTACCGGCGGCCGGTGCAGTACAGGAGATAAGTACAGTACGACGGGTGCCCTTTGCCTATCAATTAGCAGTGCGTCTATAACTTTCGTATGATTATGCTGATTTCATTTTGCTCAGATGATCTCTGTACGATGACATTTCGTGTCGCCTTGGCCGAACCAAGCTTGTCCTAGATACTCCCGACCTTTTTCGATTGCCTCAACATGTTTGTTGTAGTTCGGGTGAGTCTGATGCCTGTCCACGTGGATGAGATTCATAGTAAAATCGGTACAGCACCGCGTTCGGGAGCGTGGTACTCTCGGCCCCGCTAGGCCAGAGTCCTACGAAGCAAGGCAGGTCGTGATCTGCCAAACGCATCATCGATTCAGTCCGTTATTTTATTTTTTAATTTAGTTCTGGCTAAGTAGGGATATTCGTCTACGCCATTACGACGGCATTGAACACGATGACGACTGAGCTTATTCCAGGTGAGAAATTGTCAATGGACCTTCCAGACCGCGGTCGGTTGACTAAGTCTTGTCGTAGCTCAGGGCAATTGCATGAAGCCAAAGGCGTTGGTCCTTGGTTTGTGTACGCTCTACCCTCCGCCTTGGTGATTGTTTTTTTTCTTCGTTCCCCAGCTACGTTCGCTATATTGATCATTGTAGGCGCCCCTTACCAGTCATATCGGTTGTAGCAAAGTCCTTGCTAATTCACTGTTTTTTCTTCAGAGTGCTCGTGTTGCGCCGGAAAGCGTCTCCGACAGTGACAGAACTTCGTATCCAATACTCCCGTTGAGATGATCGCCGTAGAGTGTCATCCTGAGGAAACGTCAGAGGGCTTCATTTCGTCCTCCTCAACGAGTACCCAAGCCCAGCCTTGATGTGCATGGGCCTACCTCCTTCCGAGGTGTACCACAACAAGCACACGAACCGAGAGTAACAACTAATCGGTGAAGCGCATTTGTGTGATGCTATAAGATATCGTACAACTGTTGGCGGGCACCGCGTACAGTGCTTTGCATGTCCCGGCTTCCCAATGAGCGCGAAATTTTCGAGTGGAGGGCCAGAGAGGTGCGAGAGACAAGATTTTAAGTAAAAATCATACTGACGTGACAGAAGATGCGTAAAGGCTACGGAAATGCGTAAGGAAACAACAAATTGTTTCGCGCACGGTCCATAATGCATAAGGCCCGGCATAAGGCCCCAACCATTTGGTTTACTGTACTGTACTGGATATACTACGTAAACAGTAAACCCATAAAGAGGTTAATAATTTGATGCTAGAAACCTTCTCGAAAATGGCAGGATCCTGAAGCCGTTTCTTGCAAACAGGATGGGTCTTGCCTTCGTAGACGACTGTGCGTCTCCGCTGATTCGTTGTGAGTGGGGAAAAGAAAAGGCCGGAGACGGAGGTCCCCATGATAGCGAGGCGAGAAAGTCTCATGCCATCTACCTGTGGACGATTACCAGGAACTGAAGCTGGTAATGTAACGTTACTGTAATACAATAACACAACAAACATGGTCAGACTAGGCCGGTGGTGATGAAAGGTGCGATGTTCGGTTGACGTTCGAGTCCTCCGCCATCAAACCGTCAATGCAGAGCGAGAGTGCCGATACATCGGACGGTCAGTTTCAGCGCGCAATCTATCCGCTATAGTTAGTTGAATGGGGCTGAAACTTGTGAAAACCATCGCCTATTGATAGCTCAGCGCTCAGCTCGCATTTACATCGGGGGTCGGGCCCCGACATGAGTGCATAAACTCCTCTGTTGTCGGGACCATCGATTTCCCTCCGCAGCTAGAAGCAAGACACAGCCCGCTGAATTTAGGTTACTGCCTCGACCCGAACATAGGACAGGGCCCCCGCTGGGTACTAACTTAGTCGTTGCGCAGAGCGTCACACCCTGAAACACTCCCCACTACGTGCAAAGCAGGGTTTTTACACCAATAAAACCCATAGAAAACCCTATGAAGTGTTAAATATTAACCACTTAACATAGAAAACCCATAAAAAACCCTTGATAAGTGGTTAATGTTTAACACTTCATAGGGTTTTCTATGGGTTTTACTGGTCTGAAAACCCTGCTTTGCACGCAGTGCCCAGAAAGGAAGGTGCTAACAAGTCACGTTATCAACCACCATGACCGCGAATCCAGAGAGACAACCCTCTGAAGACCCCGGAACGACCAGTTCCACGCCGCGCCGTCCAATCTTCCAGACAGAGACAACAGGTAACTACTGGTCCGATGTGCGCGAGGCATTCAAGGTGCGTCGATGTTCCCTTAATTGATCCCTGCGCCACCCTTTTCTTTTACTTGCGCGCTTTGACTGACACAATGGTACCACTAGTAGAGGTTGTCGCCACGAGAGGACCTACAGCGCATCGGCGAAATTCCGTGCGCGCGGAACAGCCTCTTGAGCGGAATTGCGAGCGGAGTCGGCGTCGGTGTCATACGTGGGCTCAGCGTCCGTACGTCGTGTCTCCATGCCCCATTTTCCTCCGAACCTGCCCGGGTTCCAGGCATACGTACTGACACGAAGCGGCGCGCGAATTGTAGGCCCGTTCGCGGCGAGCAATTGGGCCATGGGGACGTTTATGCTAGTTTCGCTGGGGACCTGGTAAGTTCCTTGTCTACCGCCTTCCGGGTGCATGCACGCAGGAACTGGCTCATCATATCGCAGGACGATATGCCAGCAAAATATTCAAGAGGAACGGCGCCGCGTGCAGACCATCGTCGAGCAGCTTCCTACGCGGGGTGATTGCGAAGCCGTCCGAAGATACCGAGACACCATGATGGGGGGACGCAACCTACAAATGGTATATTCGCTACTTGAAAACATGGGTCGTACATCTATAGCAACAACTTTACTCGTGCCAAGAGACCAGTTCTGGTCCCGAACTTGGCTGAGATAGACATGATGGCGCAACTGAGCGACGTTTCATCGCGACCAATCGACTCCCCAGATATCCTTGTTCCAATTCTCAACCAGCTGTGGGTCACCCTACAAGGGCCATGCTTTCGGTGAGTCGGGAAGACAAGTGTGGAGTGTGCTCAGTGTTACCTTGAATTTTTCTTGGAATTCGGTGAACCCTCCATGAAGGACGAAAACCTCATGTGGGGTATCATTGTCGTTCCGCAGCTGGTTGCGTCGGTCGTTGTATTGCTGAAGACAGCGGTCAGAATGAGACAGAGATCTGAATCTGGGGCTATCCCCGCACCCGTGCCGCCTTGGGACCGCTAAACAAAGCTCGCAAAGTCAGATCCATGAAAAGGACTTCAACGAGAGTGAACATGTGTGTATTGGGACCCACCGTTGCTGCGAGAGAGCACAATGGAAGATAACCTGTGGTATATCCTTGGTATCCTTGACTAGATCATCTAGCTTGTCTAAGAAGGTTGTAGAGGGGGAGTTGTGACAGTTCTTGATGTGTCCTCCGATGAAGTCGCTGTCGCGGACGTCTACGATAATGTAGTCCTTACGAGGGAGCTTGTTACTTTTTATGATCGCGGAGAGTTCCTGCAAGATAAATATGAGGAGAGGCGAGAAGGGGGGCTCGAATTGACGTACGTCCGCAGAGATGTACTTGACAGCCGTGGCGGCCATGCTTCAAGTACGGCAGCCGAGGTTTTCCCACGGTTGAACGGCCAAAAGACGAGTGTCATTGCTCGGTCCGTCTGCCAACGCATAATCTTCGTTCTCTTTCATCACAACAAATGTCTCTCCCCCAGCCTGTTCCCCCATCTTGGAAGGTTTGTTTTCGTTCGTTTTCTCTTTTTGATGAAAAATATCAATTTATTTCTACCCCATCATAGGACCTTGGAAAGTCCTCCAACGATCTCCTCGGCAAGGACTACCACTTCCATGGCACTTCCCTCGAGGTCAAGACTGCCACACCCTCCAACGTCACTTTCAAGGTCGATGGAAGCCGCGACTCGAAAAATAACTTCGTCGCTGGCAACTTGGAGGGCAAGTACACCGACAAGGCCCACGGCCTCACCTTCACCCAGGCCTGGTCCACCTCCAACGCGCTCCGCACCCAAATCGAGCTCGAGAACCAGATCGCCAAGGGCCTCAAGCTCGACACCACCACCATCCTCCATCCCGAGAAGAGTGCAAAGTCGGTGCTTCTCAACGCCGCTTACAAGCAGCCCGGCCTTCACTCCCGCGCTGTCCTAGACGTCTTCAAGGTTCTTGCCTTTTTTTTCCTGCTCTTCTTCTCCCCACGGGCTCAGGGCTCACCAATACTTTACTGTACACAGGGCCCCACTTTTACCGCCGATACCGTGCTCGGGCGCGACGGCTTCCTGGTCGGTGCGGAGGCTTCCTACAACGTCACCGAGGGCCGTGTCACCAAGTACTCTGCCGCCGTCGGCTTCTCCGCGCCCGAGTACGCCGTCACTCTCCACAGCCTCTCCAATTTCAGCACTTTTGCTGCGAGCTACTACCACCGCGTGAGCCCGGACGTCGAAGCTGGTGCCAAGGCCGTATACGACGCCAAGGCGACTTCTCCCGGCGTCGCCCTCGAGGTCGGCACCAAAGCGTAAGTTTTATTATATCTCCTCGGGCATATTCGCTTTAATTACCCGAATCTATCTCCTAGTTACCTCGATTCGGCTGCCTTCGTCAAGGCTAAAATTAACAACTCTGGTGTCCTCGCCCTTGGTAGGCATTCCTCGATTCTTTGTCTTGATGCGGTCATTCACGATGTTATGACTCCTAGGTTACACCCAGGCACTCCGTCCCGGTGTTAAGGCCTCCTTCGGTCTTGCCCTCGACACACAACGGCTCAACGAGGCGGGTCATGCAGGACCTGCGCACAAGGTCGGCGCACAATTTGTCTTTGAGGCCTAAGCACTGGCGTTGGGTGTGAGGTTGTTAAATTGTCCATACCTTATTCTTTGGTGAATAAATGCAACGTATTACATCCTCGAGTGTGCCTTATTATGCTATCTCCCAATCAATCAGGTTTCAAAGCCGTCGATCATAGAGAACAAAACAAGTCGTATAATTGTTTAGTGATGTGCTAAGGTCTTTCTTTATTTCCAACCGCAGTTCAGCGAGACTTTATTCTCTTCTGCAAGCAATACATTCAAGTTGGGGGGTGGGGATTAGGACTATGGTCGTATAAAAACCAGAGGGGAAGTGGACACGATTGATCAATTTCCTCCTGCTTTTACCACTGTTTTTGCCCCTGCTTTCGCCAGGACTAGGGTCACCCGTAAGAAATGGGTTATAGCTGAGTGAACGCGAGTGGAAGGAACGCACCCGTCTCGCGATCCACTTCGCTGAATTCGGTGGCTTGGATCTCCACGTGGATACCGACAAGAGCGCGCCGAATCGCCTCTCGGGAAGAGGCAGCCACCATCTTGTCCTTGATCTTCGCTGTGTCGGGTGACCTGCGATTCCAAGCAATCGTAAGCCCAAGTACGCACGCATGTAACAGAAGAAGGGTTGTCTTTTTGTGATAATAACAATATGGACATGAAGATGAGAACATACCATGACACAAAGACGAGCTTATTGCGTTTGCCATCTTCCGTATCAAATTCTAGATCGTACACGGCCCAGCGACACTCGGTCCCAGGAAGATCTTCGGTGAAGTCCTCATAGTCACCCGCTATCGACTCCTTTTCGACGACGATTTCCGTTTTGTCTTTGTTGAGTGTAAAGATGATATACTTGAGTTTCTTGCCAAGTTTCAGCTTTTGGAATGCTTCAAGGCACTCTGGATTCACGCCGACTCCGGACGACTAATAAAGGATAGTTTGAATCTGCTGGTAGAAATATAAGGCGAGGCGAGCTCTCGCACCATCTCTACTCTGTATTGGGGTGAAAGGAGGGGGATGGGGTGTAAGGAGAGAAAGAACAACGGTTCTCCTCGGACGAGTATCGCGATAAGTGGGTGGCCCTCGGCAATCACCATCATTAGGTAATCAATCTCGGCCATCTGCTGCTACTAATACTCTACTCGAACACACTGTCTAGCCACGCGTCATAGTCATATTCACGCTCGCCCGCGCCATTCGGTGTTGACGGTATCACCTCACGCAGGTAGTCAATCGCGCTGGCGGGTATGTGCGCCAGGCGTAGATCTAGCTCCGTCACATACGGCTAAGTGTACACGGTCATCAGCACTTTCGCCAAGACAGAAGAAACGGGAGACCTTTAAAAACGTACCTTATTGCTCGCGGCGCCTTGGAAAGCTTCACGTAATTGATCCGGTGATGTCTGATCCTCTGTGATGTCAACCTACGCAGCATCAGGCCCAGCCCTGAGATTCGAAAAAGGCACTGTGAGAAGAGAGCATACCAGCAGGTTTATGAACGCTTCAAAGGTGATAGCGCCGTACTCTTGAAGTAGTTGATCGAAGATGATGTCAAGATCTTCGTCCTTCATCGAGAGAGCGTCATTCAGGCAACGTTGCGAAGTCAGAAAAGGGCCTACCGCGTAAACAATACCCAAGCTAGCCAGTGCAGCGGCCATCTCGGAGAGGTTAAGCGTGTTTGTCTCGTCTTTATCAAAGTACCGGAAGGTACTCTCGAATTGTTCGATCTGTGCTGGAGTCAGATTGGACATGTTGCGCGAAACGATCTGCAGGCCCCTTGGTCAATTATGAACACCCCGATGGAGGGTCAAAACCTGCCTGGTTATCGATGAAGGAAATTTTCTTCGCTATGCTTTGCACGACCAACTCGAGCTCAAACTCCAGGTCCTGGCACGAGAATACGGTGTAGTCGTTCTCCTCGACCTTTGCTGCAACGCACTCGGCTTCTGCGGTTTCTACCGTTTCCAGAGCTCCCGAAAGGTGAGTTACTCGAGCCTGAATACCCTCGATTTGACGTTGTTGCTCTTCTAGAGGACCTTCCACCGCAGACAACTCCAGAGAGACGGCACGCAAGCGCTCATGAAAACCGTCTGCTAGCGCTGCGAACTTCTTACGTAGTGTTTCCTGAATCCTGCTCAAAACTTGAGTTAAACTGGGGCTGCGAAATCTCGCGACGCGCGCACTCTCGTATCTTTGCATTGATGGCCCTCGACCGCCGTGCCTCTGAAACCAAAAGGACTTCCCATGCATCGTCGATGTCCTGTCAAGACGTCAGCCTAAATCTGTGAATCATTGCAGGCTACAAACTAACGGATAGGGCAAGACCAGGAGGCGGTACATAAGGTCTCAGCTTGTAGGTCTTCAACTTTGTTTGAACATTACCCAAGAGGGTGGCCAGATCTTGCTTTTCCGTAACCCATGATCTCTTCGTTGTCTGTTTGTACGTTGCGAATTTTGCAGCATGTTCTTTCACGTCTGCGTAAGTGCCGGCGAATTTCACCAACGCCCACGTCTCTTGCGTCTCTGTGAGAGCGGCAAGAAGCTACGATGCCGTTACATTTTCGCCTGAGGTCTCGGGACATGTAGCCAATCACGCACAGCTCGAACACGGCGCTCGTAGTCGTTTCTGCTAACCCAGATGGACCGCATGAGGTCTGCAAACTTGTCGATTCGACGGGTAACGGTCTCCGCCTGATCTGTTCGAATATCAGTGATGAGATTACCCTGCGTACCCCGAAATAAGATGCGCACCCTGCGACGAGAACGCATGGAAATAACTCGCGACGTAGGTCATGACACTACGTTCATCGGGTCTGTCGGAATCGCAGAGATCCGCAACTTCTAATAGTTGCTTTTCACAACACGTTAGATTATTTCAGGAGAGGACATGGAGACAGACCGGGATCCCAAGCGACTGAGCTGCAACATCGAATGCTAGCTGGGTATTGCCGTGACGGTCCAACTACGGAAGGTCAACCGGATGTAGGCGCTGCTAAAGGTGCCTGCTTACCTTGTCGAGCTTATCATAGTCTAGTAGATCCGGTCGGTGGCAGTGAATCAGAGCGCATCTGAAATGACCCAGTCGGGATGACGATCGACGAAAAAGGGTGTAAAAGTGACAAACAATGCGAGTCCGTCAGACCAGCTGAGTGAGAAATCTTGGACATCGACTTCCTTATACGGCGCTGTCTTACGCTGACACCAGAGCAGCAAGCCCTCTTTGGCGGAGAGGCCTTCTTCACTTGAAGGTACAAATACGATCAGCGCTTCTGTCCGAGAATAGATGGTGCACCAGGAAAACATCGCACTTGATGTCTGCTATCGTGAATCGTAGGACGAGCGTCCAGATCATTCCGAGGATGAGCTTCAGGTTACCATCGATGATATCTAGAAAGGATTGATTAGAAAAAAATCGGCAAGAAACACCAGGCATTACCTTCGGGCCCAATGTTAGTCAACTTGACGCCGCGAGACGTGATGAACTCTAATGCTTTGTTCACGTTCTCTGCTTTCTGCACGCGCATGCGTGGGTTTCTGTTGTAGCGGCCAAGAGACGTATCGCCTGAGCATAGCGGGGCGTTGGTTAGGAGGACCAAGGAGGATGCTGTCACATACCCATGATTTCCTGGAAGAAGGGATGATCGGGAAAGTGAAGTGAAGTAATCGAATCAGGGACGCACCATAAGCTGAATGAGCCTGACGCCATCGGAGAGGTCTTTCACGAGGGAGGTCATCGGGGGGTAACCGTTCGCCTCAAGCTTGGTGTTTAGCCTGGGATAGCCTTATAAAAACGATGGACGTTGAGCATAAGGGTGCGCTGCACCATTTGCAGAATGTCCGCTCCTGGGTATTACGGGAGAGCGTTTCGAGACTGTCCATTGATTCTGCCAGTGATTACAGTGTCGAGTGTCGAGTGGCCGCACTGAGCAACGCGTGCGCGTGTTCACACTCCGCCAGACGCGTCCTCTTTTGGCGCTCACTCGTCCATCTTCTCCACCAAGATGACAACGCAGTTCGACAGGATATATCATGGCCTTTCACCAGAGTCAGGAAGTGCGTAGCAAAAATGACTCGCAGGCACCAACTAATACGATGTTACACCAGAGTTCCGCGTGGCGGCTTCCGGCATGGCTTGGAAAGCCGAGGAAACGGAAAACGTCAATGCTATGTCTTCGACAGACATAAAGTGGGCACGATGGCTTCGTGTAGCAAGGGGCTTCCAGCTTCGTGTGGGCTTGAAAGATCGACGCCGGGAGGCGTTTGATGGTTTCGAGCGTGATGTGAGTCTTTATCAGTGCGAGGCCAGCGCCATTTTCCCTTGACGCTTTGACGTCCAGGATCACGACAAACTCGCCGGCTTGTTGAAGCAGCACTTCGCCGTCACATTAGAAACCGAGGACATCTCGTTCAGAGGTTGGAACTGGGGGGTAACTGACTTCCGTGGTACGTGCTATGTATGAGCAACGGATCCGAGCACTCAGCCAACGTTTTCTGACCAGGCGACGAACTTGCCTTTGTCGTCGGCAATAAAACTTCCTTTGAGCTGCCCCTGCAATATGTCGCCAACTCGAATATCGCTGGACGCACCGAGGTCTCTCTCGAATTTATGGCGCCTTCTGATTCCGCCGGGAAAAAACCTTCCAAGGGCCAGCCCGACGAAATGGTTGAGATACGTTTCTTTGTCCCTGGCCAAAGCACGCGGGCCCGAGGCTCAGATGCTGGTTCGAACAAGTCGGACGCCGAGGAAAACGACGATGAGGTGAGCGCCGCGCAGGCGTTCCACGACGCAGTCAAAGAAAAGGCCGAGCTCGGTCATGTGTCCGGCGACATCATCTTAAGCTTCGAAGAGGTCCTTGTCCTAACCCCCAGAGGTCGATATGACGTCGACATGTTCCCCAGCTTTTTACGGCTACGCGGGAAAACGTATGATTACAAGATCGTGTACTCGAGCATATCGAAATTGTTTTTATTGCCAAAGGACGACCTGCACATTCTCTTTATCGTATGTACCACGACGACTCCTTCCCGCTCGTCTTGCTGATTCTTGCCCTCAAGCTTGGTCTCAATGTTCCCATCCGGCAGGGTCAGACCCGTTATCAGTACCTGGTTATGCAGTTCAGTCGTGAAGAGGAAATTACCGCTGAGCTGAATATGAGCGAGTGCGTGTCCCCCTCATTTACACTTTGCCCTCAACTGACCCTTGTATTATTAGAGAGGAAATTGCAAAGTACGACCGGTTAAAGAAACACTACGAAGACCCTACGTTTGAGGTCGTGTCAAGCGTCTTCCGGGCTCTGTCAAAGAAGAAGATCATCAGCGCAGGTAGCTTCCAGAGGTACATTCAAATCTAAGCTCCTCCACGTCTATCAAACCTGATGTCTTGCGCGTCCAGCCGAAATGGGCACCCAGGGCTCAAAGCGAATCTGAAAGCCGTACAGGGCGACCTCTTCATGCTCGAGAAATACATCTTCTTCGTCTCCAAGCAGCCGGTGCTCATCGAAATCTCCGATATCCACCAGGTCGTCTTCTCCCGCGTCGGAGCGGGCATCGCCACCGCGCGGACGTTCGACATGCAAATCGTCACCAAGCACGGCCCAGAGTACACGTTCACGTCGATCAACAAGGAGGAGCACGAGCCGACGGACGCCTATCTGAAAGACAAGAAGGTCCGGGTGAAGAACGAGATGGTGCCGGACGGCGATCTGCTACTGGCTGCGGCGGGAGAGGACTCGGACGAAGAGATGCAGAGCGTCGCGAGCGACGACGACGAGGAACCCCGCGTGAGACGGACCGGAGATGACGATGACGATAGCGAAGACGGTACCGTCCTCTCTCTCTCTCCCACTCTGAAGCTTGTACGCTGACCCCCCGTTGACGCTTAGACGAGGACTTCGAGGCGTCTTCGTCGGACGCAGGCTCGCCGACCGATACGAGCTCAGAGTCGGAAGGCGGTGCCACCGCGTCGGATGCGTCCGGTGACCGCGATATGATGAAGGCGCCGAAAAAGAAGGCAAAGGGGACGGCCAAGGACGGCAGTGCAAAGTCTCCCACCAAGAAAGAAGAAGAAAAAGGCGGATGGCGAGAACGACGGTAACGACGACAAGCCGAAGAAGGCCAAAGCAAAGCCAAAGCCCAAGAAAAGCGGAGATGCCAACGAGGCGATGGAGATCGACTCGGGATCAGAGAAGCCAAAGCCCAGACCGAAACCGAAACCAAAGGCTATCACGAAAACCTCGAAAGAAGAGGACGAGCCAGCAAGAAAGAAGCAGAAAAAGGCAGACGACTA
>JAKEYF010000055.1:0-322670 GCA_021527775.1 Lactarius sanguifluus
CCGGAATGAGATAACGCCGACGTCAATTGGAAGAAACGCTATAGTTGCGTCAACAGTGTGGCCCGTGTGTGAAGAACGTACAGTTCTGTAGAATGGACCGCCTACTAAACAATCAAGGACAGCTTGACTTCTTCACTTGCTCACCACCTTCACTGCCGCCCTCACAATCATCGTTGTGGCACTCACCGATGTCGCCTCACCGTCATCGTCGTCATCCATGGTTGCGTCGTTGTAGTGTGCATATGGCTCACACACCATGGCAGTGGCTGGTGTCGTGATGGATCTTGCGTGCCGCGTCATGGCAGCTCTTGCACGCTGTAACAGGGCGACGGTAGAGGCAGACCTACGTGCTGTGAAGGGTGGGGCGGCGGACACGGGCTTGCACGCAGCAAGGCAGAAGCGGTGGCAGGGACTTGTGGCACGGGTATGGGCCTTGTAATGCCAATGAGAAATGAAGAAAATGAAAGAAAACCAAAAAAACCTCGTTGGTGTGAGTACTCGTGAGCACGAGTACTCATCGGAATCCTCTGGAAGTTGGCTACTTTAGAGTACATTTTTCACTAGTTGGTACTTCTTACTACCCATAGCAATAAATATAGACTATATTTTTCTTGAATTTGATGTTGGAGGCGCGGGAAGCGCGACTAAGATACAATCAGTAAGGTAACTTAGCATACGGAAAGTAAAGTAAAGTACTGACCTCATGATCAGTCTTCGGGAGAAAAGACTGAAGTGAGGTGTCGTCGCTGCTGTGACTACGTAGAAACTTCTACGCTAAGTCTATAGGGGTATAGTAGGGCAGCTGTGAGCTCGACCTAGCTCGGAGCTTGGCTCGGAGTTACCCGTACTCATCGTGTGTGCGGCTGAACTCCAACACTTGACTGGAGTGTGTTGCCATTATTTACCGCTGCGCCTGTGAGTGTGAGCTCTGTGAGCTCAACTTGGTGTCGAAATTTGTTTGCAGACCAGTAATTCTCATTTTCTAATTACTACTACAAATAATTTATCGTGAGAAAAAAACTTCGGCATAGTTATCAAATACCCTTTCACACTCAGCCCGCTACGACAAGGGCTGTAATGTTCAAAAATTTAGATCGCTCGCTAGCGGGGAGGTTCTAGCGGGGAGGTTCTTCCTGATGTTTGGTAATCGACAGCTCCCATTGCCCTCCTTTCCTCCCTTTCCGTTTCTCCCGGTTCTTATTCTCTCCGTCTTGATTTTTACTATCTGCGATGCCCGCAATAATCCCTGTGGACAACACCCTTGGGGCGTTGTTCATCGGCACTGTCCTCTCGTCCATGTGCGTCTCACTGTCCGTAATACACTACGCAGGACCTGATCGCACCTGATCGATCATCTAGTGTCTATGGTGTCACCTGGTTGCAAGTCCATTCCTACTATAGTGCCAGTGGTCACTCCTCGAGGGATCGGTGGCCTCTGAAGTCCTTTGTGAGGCCCCCCACGTGCTATGTCGCATACTCGGGATCTTAATGAAGCTTTGCAGGTCGCTTTTTTGATGTATACATTTTCGAAAGCTTCGCTATCAAATACACGATGATAACATCGTCTTCGACTAGGCTCGTTGACACGGTCGGCCTAGGTTTATGTATTTATACGACTTATCACTTTGGCATCACAAATTTTGGGGATTATCGATCTCTCATAACCGACATATGGTAAGCCGCTCGAAATGTACTGTCACGGCGCTGATTGAGGTTCTTATGGGGCTTCTAGGAGTCACTCTGTACGTCTACCGTAGCACAGAGTTCGTCCTAAGACTTACAAATCTCTTAAGGCGATGTCTTTATCTGCCCGTGCGCACGTCCGTTATGACCGACTTTGTTCGCAATTCTTATGCATACTATGTACCAGTTGTTTTGTCAGTTTCCGTACAGCAGTACGTTTTCATGGAGAGTTCGTGAAGCGACTCTTACTGAAAGGACGTAGCTTCTACGCATATAGGATCTATCGTCGTGAGTTTACTGGTGTTTTTCTTTGGTGAGACTTACTTTATTCCAGTGGGCGGAGGTTGTCCATATCTGCCAGCAGCGATTGTACGTTCATGCGATTTATCTGGGGCTGGTACCTACTCACATGAGTAGTCGGTGACCTCACTGACAGAATTTGGTGAGTTCCTCCCCAGTAGCATTCCTCCAGACTTTCAACTTATTTTCAACCGACATTTGTAAGGTATTGGGATCGGTATGTTTCTCTCTTCTGTTCCTTTATTTGTGGGTCGCTAAGGCAAATATCATCGTCTTCCAGTGTACAGTGCAAAACTGTCAGCAGTCGTTGCACGTATTCTTTTCCTTGTTTTTTCTTACTGGTTCTACCTACATATAGCATCATGCATGTACACGACCCGTACTCGGGCAGCTTTCAGGCACGTTTGCTTCTCGTCTGATGATGCGGGCTGCGGTCTCTAATTGCCGTTCATGCCAGGGGCTTTTCATTGCTACATTAACTCTCAAGGTCCTCTGCGACATCCTCGTTACTTCTGGAATGGTTTATTACCTCTTGAGTAACCGCACTCAAGTCCGGAGGTACGTTCGTGCCCGAACATTGAAAAAATGCCGGTACCCTGTTTATACCTCTCTAGAACAGACAACGTGTTGAATCTTCTCACGATTTATTCTATAAATTGCGGCATACTTCACTTGTGAGCCAGTGCGTCAATCGGTGTCAACTTTTTTCTTACGATTGTGCTATCCTGCAGAGTGTCTGCTATCATTTGCGTCACCTTGGTACTGTTCACCGTTACCCCCTGTGCCCACTGGTCAAATACTGAAAATACTGACTCCTTGAATGAAGTTCGCCAGGTATCCAGATACGCTCATGTACGCCCCGCCCCTCTTCATCACGTTTCGGCTCTCTCTCTGCGCGTTCATGGCCATGTGCGTCTTCTTTGTTTGTTATTCTTCTGAGATCTTCCTGATTCCTGACATCCTATCCTATTCCAGCCTGAACTCACGAGATTACCTCCGCGAGACGCTCGACGGACCGGGAGGTGTTGTTGCCACGCTCACCCAACTCGAGGTCCGCACGTGCACCACAGTCCCATGGGACGCACAAGATACAATGAAACCAAGCACCAACACCGCTGTCCCGCAGAGTCTTCCACCGGCTTCTGTTTCGTCCGACACATCCTTCTCAGACGGTGTCATGGCTTTCGACATAGAAAAGTGTCACGGTTGAGATCCAGCGCACTTAATGCGCGATGACCTTTTGCTTCCATCTCGCGTACATTTACTTTAGCACAATACCCCCGTCTCTGTCCTGTCCCCCTGATTCTACCTACTAGTATGACAGTCGTACATATTAGACTCCTGACTCCGTAGTATAAATACGTTCGTTTCCTCGTACCTAGCACCTCGGACATCGCTCGTACACGCGCGATCCTGAGGTGAGCTTACATTACACTCATTGACTTTTCAGTACGCTTACGCCTAGTAAACTTGTGTTCTATCTAGGTAAATACACTCGAGACATCGCTCGTACACACGCGATCCTGAGACTTGTGTTCTATCTAGTTCGCCTCGCGCGCTGCTCCCGAGCTCCCATAACTCACAAAAAGTACCAAGTGTCCCCTGCCAGTGTGATGCAATTAGGTGAGAACAGTAGCGATGAAGTAATTACGTTTTAGGAGCTCGTTTTCGAGCCTACTAGCGATTTGGTAGGGGCCCGACCGAATACATCATAAGCGTGTTGTGCACGTGCCTATTGTGCGATGACCTCAAAATTTCTTGCATGTCACCACGTTCTGATTGAGACAATCGCGGCAAATTCTACTTCTGTTACACTGACGCCGGGGTCCCTTGCAGATCTCGAGATTGGTGTGTTGGGGTGCACTTTACAGTTCGTTCGACAAATAGTTGTATCTCCAATTTCTTGCCGCGGCACCCCCTGTGAAGTATACCATCTTAGCGATTCAGAAGAAGACTGAGCTCTCTTGACTGAGTTCTCTTGAAGACGGTTTTCCTATCAGACAGGGGGTGTCAATTTGCGAATACAGATAGCTTTTTCCGGCAATTCTGGGCCACATGAAGTCATACACTGCGTTGGAAGTTTGCTCCTTCCGTCCTTGCGTTTCTCGATGTCGTCGAGACTCGAGACAAACAGCCATGCGGCTGCTTACGTTGCTAATGCAAGAAGAATGACGGGGTGAGAAAGATGATGCTAGGATCTATGCGACAGCAAACAGGGTTATTCCGCGTACCCGATGTAATATACACGATCTTTCATTTGAAGGGGCACCGCAGACTTTGACAGACAGTTTTATCGGCCGGACGGACGGACGCATGGGAGTGTGGGTCTATCGCACCTGGCGGGCTTCAGCTTGAGATCCACACTGCACGCCCGGCCCTCCTCCCCACCTCGCGCGTATATCGCCTTCGATCTGAGCTTACACGGACGCGCGAAGTACGGGGCCCAGGGCCGCATGCAAATGCATCAGCGAGCCCGATGCTAAGTGGCACAAGGGGCGTAAAGAATGTGGGGAAACACGACATAGGATGAGAGATATGTCGGGCATTCTTACCATCTCGAGATCGTCCAGCGCCGTTAGGCGTGCGTCCTCGTCAATCATCGCATCCCGCGCCTTGGTGGTCTCCATCAGTCCGAGTGCCGAGACCGGCCTGCCCAGTTGAGGACTCCAGGATCTAAGTCTGTCATCTTCCAAGTAGACGCGCTCAGAATGCCTGAGTGTCTACAGTCGAAAACGTCATAATGCATAATGCATAATGAGTTATGGTCATTTTCGTGTTGATGTCCTTGACGATTCAAAAACAGCTCTAAATTATGACATTTTCGACTGTACAACCCCAACGTAGAAAGAAGACTTGGCACGTTTCTGAGAAAATGAAATTACGGACAAATATCCGATCAGATCTTTTATTACGTCAGTGATACCCAAAGGAAGGAGTTGCTTACATGATAGTGACTAAGCAAAACCAGCCGTAGCAACCAAAAAGGAAGGAGCTTTTGACTAAGCAAAGATGCGGCATCAATGTGGGGAAAAATGACAGTTTTAGTATGGATCGCCCACCCAACAATCTACCCATACACATCTTTCCCGACCATCCAATGAGTAGTCTGACAGGCATCACGCAATACAGAGGCAGGCCAACTGTATGATCAAACTCCATATTAGCTTCAGACAGGCTGACTCGGAGACCATCAAATCTAGAACGAGTAAAGAACAGGTCCCTAAGTGGACCGAGGAGGTAATTATTCTCAAAAGAGGTGAGCTTTAATGTGCAAACCTCTTGGCAAACCTGGTGAAACAGGGGACATGTCGTGATGGCAGAAGTAGGGTGGGCAATGACACCACCTGTAAAGATACATACAACATCCTGGCTTTGTATATGGATGGAGCATGGACTGGGTTCTACTGTTGGTGTTCTTCACTCGAGGGACACAGTGCATCTGTAATCACAGTAGGTGTTCAGAGCTGTTCAGAGCCATTCAAGGACACTCTGGCGGCATCAGTAAGAACGCAGGTAACTTCCAACTTTTTTGCTGGTGTGCCAGCAGAAAGCCAGTGCAAGTTGCACAAGTTGGCAAGTTGAAGTTGAATATAGCTGTTCCAAAATATTTTAATATCATTTTTATTATTAGAGTAAATAATAGACAAAACTATTTGTAGTGTTAATTACTACTGCAGTGTCATATTATGTCATATTATATTGTCATATCATATCATATATTAGTCATCCATCTTAGTCACATAATGATTATTTGCAGCATAAAAATAATATTTTATTAAAAATCAAACAAATACATGGTACTAGTACTACAGTAGCGAGCCAAGGTGCCACAAGTGACAAGGTTGTGACGTGGCGCCTGGACTTGCTATGTTGCGGTGCAGTGGTGTCGGGGCGGGTTCGTGCGCAGCGGACCGGCGTGGCGGTGGAGTGGGCGGGGGTGGCGAATGCGGGGCCAGGCTGTGTTACTGGCCACGGGAGTCGTGAGGTCTTGCTGCGTTGGGGTCACGACGGGGCTTGTGGGTGTTGTGCTGGGGCTTGTGGGTGTCGCGTTGGGGCTTGTGGGTGTCGCGTTGGGGCTTGTGGGTGTTGCGCCAGGGCTTGTGGGTGTCGTGCCAGGGCTTGTGTGTTGCACTGGGGATTGTGAGTGTCGCGCCAGGGTGGTCGTGGCGTGGCATAGTTGGCGTGGCATGGGCCGGGGTGGCCGGGGTGGCCATAGTGGGGCCTGGGTCGCGACGAGGCATCTGTAATGTTGGGGTAACGGTGCAGCGTGATGGCGAAATGGCATGGTTGGGGTGGCAATGAGTGAAAGAAGACAAACAACAAAAACAAAAAGACTCACTCAAAGAAGTGCGTAGTTGCGTGAGTGGTGGGTCTTGCATGTCGTGACATGGCTCTGGGGGCTTTCGCGTGGTGAGGTACTGGTGGTGGAGGTCGTGGATGGGGGGAGATGGGGGCCACGAGCTGATGCGTGGTGAAACGGCGAGGCAGCGGTGACGTGGTCTGTCACATCAATGAGAACGATAGGGAAAAATAGAAAGAAAAAAAAAACTTATCATAGTAGGCCAAGCTCGTCGTCGTCTTGCGTGTTGCGACGGCATGGTGGGGGGTAATTTGGAGTTCGCACGGCGGGGTGGTAGTGGTGGAGAACTTGCATGGGTCAAACAAAAGATGGCGGGCGGGGTGACGTGGCTTGTGACAAAACATAAAAAAGAAGAAAAAAAGAACTTATCTAGGTGGAAACCCAGCTTGATGTCAGTCGCGTGTTGGTGATCGTCGTGGTTGCAGTGGGAAAAGTAAGGGTTGGACTGTTCATCAGGATGGAGCAGATTGGTGGAAGGGAGGGAGATGAACCGTGAACACTCCATGAACCAACTACAAGAAATGTCCTACTGCGTGTCGCGTCACACTGGCACTGGTAGTGTGGTGGAGTTGGCGATGCAGAAAGTCACGTTTTTCGGGAACAACCGAAAGTCCGAATCAAACGCAGACATTATCCGAAAGCCGAACGTTCAAGCGACACATCCTTGCAATTGGTTCACGGTTCGTCTCCCTTCCACCAATCTGCTCCATCCTGGTGAACAGTTCAACCCTTACTTTTCCCACTGCAACCACGACGATCACCAACGCACGACTGACGTCAAGCTGGGTTTCCACCTAGATAAGTTCTTTTTTTCTTCTTTTTTATGTTTTGTCACAAGCCACGTCACCCCGCCCACCGTCTTTTGTTTGACCCACGCAAGTTCTCCACCACTACCACCCCGCCGCACAAACTCCAAATTACCCCCCACCATGCTGTCGCAACACGCAAGACAACGACGAGCTCGGCCTACTATGATAAGTTTTTTTTTTCTTTCTATTTTTCCCTATTGTTCTCATCGATGTGACAGACCATGTCACCGCTGCCTCGCCGTTTCACCACGCGTCAGCTCGTGGCCCCCGTCTCCCCCCATCCACGACCTCCACCACCAGTACCTCGCCGCACGAAAGCCCCCGGAGCCACGTCACGACATGCAAGACCCACCACTCACGCGACTACGCACTTTGAGTGAGTCTTTTTCCCCCGACACCATTGCTACCTCACCGTGCACAAGCCCCGCCATGGCTGCGACCACCAACCCGTCACCACGACACCCAACACGGCCCACAAGACCGCAACCGCCAACCCACCAGCACGATGCCACAACACAACTTGCAAGACCCCACAACCGCCAACCCACAGCCATGCACCCCGACCCAGCGTGCAAAGCCACCAACCCCGTCACCGTGACGTCACAACACGGCGCACAAGACTACAACCCGCCACCGCCAACCCACCGCCACACCCCAACATGGCGTCCAACGCCGCAACCGCCAACCCACTGCCACGGCGCCGCACACGATGCTCAAGACTCCGCGACTGCCAACCCTCGCTACGCCGCCACGGCTCATACCCATTACATCATACCACGCCGCAACTCCATGGCCGCATCTTACAGTAGTACTATCATGTATTTATTTATTGTGAATAATATATTATTTTTATGTGGCAGATTTGGCATGACTGTGACCAGGTGTGACTTGATATTATATGACTAATAAATGTATGATATAATATATGATAAAATATATGATATGACAAATATTTAACTTATGTGATATGCCTAATACTTGGACTTGTCTGACTTTCTTGACTTTCTGAACTTGTCCTGCTTGCTGGTCATCGCTGTGTAAAAAACTTTTTGAAGGATTAGACATGGCTTGTGCAACTGCCAACTTGCTAAACTTTATGGGTTGTACCAGGTGGCACCACCAGGCACCAGGTGGTACAACCCCCGTCAAGCAACCCGTACAAATACTGATGACTGAGAGGAGAAAGTGGTGATTCAAAGAAGACCAAGATGGCGTATCTTGGTCTTCACCGACTACTCTTTATACACGTATGAGGACACTTTCAAGCTCCTCCCGAATCCGTACGACTAGTAGCGTAAGTAGCTCGAACCCTACTACAGCTATCCTAGGAACGAGTCATGCCTCACTGGCATGTGATACTACCTGTCCGCTGACTGATATGATAAGTCCGTGACTAATTACTTCCTACTAATAGCGCCACAGCCAGTAAGTAGGAGT
The DNA here is from genome assembly GCA_021527775.1 of Lactarius sanguifluus. Lineage (NCBI taxonomy): Eukaryota > Fungi > Basidiomycota > Agaricomycetes > Russulales > Russulaceae > Lactarius > Lactarius sanguifluus. The sequence goes on from JAKEYF010000055.1 coordinate 8,590, forward strand.
CCACTTCGCGTACCGTGACATTTTGACAGATACTCCAACACCCTCCTTGTCTTGCTCAACAACCGCATCTCGATCCGCGATACGATGACATCACGAGGGGCCATCAGATTGCCAGGGGGGCCCTTCCCTCGAAGCGGGCACTCCGAAGTGTTACGCTCCACCGGGTGTACTTCTTGTAGTTCTGGTACAAGGCGCAATACGAGTCCTAACAGTCACGGTGGATGTCGAAGTTACTCACACGATCGCTTACTAGCTCACTGGAGAGACGTAGTAGGGTGGCCCAAAAGATGCACAAGGCGATATGGGCGCAAAGGCGGTAATGGTCTTTGGTAGTCGTGATGCCCTGTGGTCAACAGACGGGCAGAGGGGATGAGGAGGCAGATAGTATTAATGCCCCGTGGTCAACAGACAGGCAAGCCACCCCATGGTCAGCAGACAGGTGGTACTAGGAGTGGGTGGGATAGTCCAAGAAGTCAAGCTTAGGTCTTCAGCGACCATAAGCCTCAGTATAAGTACACGTCTGAGGGACTTTGAAGTCCAGCTCAGGAGTCCGAAACCCTAATACACGGATCCTAGGAACTGAGTCACAACAAGTCAGAGATAACAGTCAGCCAATGGCGTAAGGCCCTCATGGCATGAGTCAGAGGTAAGCAAACATGAGTCATACAATCCATCAGAATCAAGGCACAATCGATATGAGTTACAGACATGAGGCATTCTAGAGTCGGTCCAGGCACGAGCTCATCTGGACCCTTCTGGTCGGTTCTAGCCAGGTCACGTGCCAGGGTCACATGACGGGTGGGCATTAAGGTCATGTACACTATTCCCAAAACTCTTGCGGTTTCTTAGCATAGTTGGGATGACAGTAGTAGTCAGGTGACTTAGCTCGGTTTCCTCGGGCGTTGTAACGCCACCACGAGCGTTAGTCCGACTTGGACGGCGAAAGGGCGTTCACGACTTAGCGAATATCAAGCTACTAGTCACGTGACTATATCCACGGGTACACGGCGCTTATCGGGGCACGTGACGCGTAAGGCACCAGGACGCAGACGAGTCACTGGGCGTGTTGATCGATGAAGACGCCTTGCTCGGATCGAGACAAGGGAACTTTAAGAGGCAGACGAAGAGAGGAGAAAGTGGTGATTCGAAGAAGACCAGGATAGCGATCCTGAGTCTTCGCCTACGACTATTTATACATATATGAGGTAGCTTTAAAGCTCCTCCCGAACCGTTCCGCGAATAGCTAAAGTAGCTCGAACCCTACTACAGCTGTACTATGAAACACGCCACATCGGCATGTGATACTACGGTAGATCTCGATATGTCCGTGACTGATTACGACTTACTGAGGGAATCACAGCCCGTAAGTAAGCGTCCACTTCTCGATCGTGACATCACCCCCTTTTCAGCTGCGACGACCGCGTCGCGTCCGCATGGGTCCGATGCCCGACATCCAACCCTCCTGAGTCTGCGCCACTCGGTCTATAACGTCCGCCATCTCCAACCTATACTTGCTCTTCTTTAGCTCCGACTGGACCCCACCCAACGACTGCGCCAGGGACTGCAGACGCTGCTCCACCCGCTCGGCCTCGTGCTGGTACTGACGGTACCTCTTCAGCTCGGCCTTCAGGCTGTGGTCCTTGAGCTCGTTGACCGCACGGTCGAGGCGGTGTTGCCCCGCATGCCCGCTAACTAAAGCGTGCATATCCTCCGGCGCGTAGTGAGGCTTGCCCTGTTCGCGGACGTGGGGCTCGGCGTACAGCGGCTTGGTATACACCTTGTCGCTGTCCTCGATAAGCCCCACGACGATGGGGTCGGGACCGTCGATAACCTGTACGTAAGTGGCCTGCTGCGTGTGGCCCTGCGGAGTGGTGATGGGGAAGTGGATAAAATCGTCCCCGCGGTTGTGTTTGAAACCGTGGGGCGCTAGGTGCGTGCCGCCGAGTTGATGGCGCAGGCGCGTGGCGGTGAAGAGGGGGTTGGCCTCCACTTGGAGGGCCGTGCGGTAGAGGGGTCGCCCCGTGGTATCACAGGTATATGGGGTCTCGCCAGGGTTGTCAGAGTCGGTCGTGTTAATGATGGACGGGTGCTCAGCTGGGTACCACTCGCTCAGCTGCTCTGGGAGGTCGTAGACAGCTCGCGCATCATCGCGTCGAACTGTCGGCGCAACTCGAGGCGCGCGGTTCTCCTTGTCGCTCCCGTCATCCGTCGGTTCGCAGCTAGGTCCAGCTGCTCGAGCCTCCACGTCTCCGCCGTCACCTTCCACTCCTCCCATACCTTCGTCCTCCGGGTCTTCGATTTTCTGTAGCCGATACTCGACTCGAACCGGGCCAGGTCCAGGTGAGGGACCCGTACGCCCTCCGAGAGTGTCGCGAACCCTATCCGCTTCGGTCTTCGAGATGGGGATGGAGTTGAGCCGGTTGCCATCGTCGTTGATGAGCCAGTAGACGGCTTCGGCGTTGGGGTTGTCGAGGTCGGTGATGGGTTCAATGCGTGCGATGGCGTCGCACATCTCTTCGTAGGTGAGGTTGCCCGCTGCGTAGGCAGGGACAGAGGGGGTAGTGGGGCGATTGGGAAGAGACATTGCTGAGTGAAGGAGTCCAGTGTGATAGGAAGATGGAGACTCAGCGTTGGTATGGGCGATTCTTATAGCGGTTGGGTGAGTGGTTTCGAACTCCGCTATGGCTTCTTCCGCAAACAGGTCGGCCTTGTTGACCCACTGGTTATCCGAGTCTGGGTATCCCTTCCATTTCACGAGGTACTGAAGTTTGCGCCCTCTTCCGAAGTGTCTAGAGTCCAGTATTCGTTCGATTTCATATTCCTCTTGCCCCTCGACCAAGTCCGGAGGTGGGCGCTGGAAATTTTCTCCGTGCATGGGCGTATCTCGGTACGGCGTGAGAAGATCGATGTGAAACACCGGGTGAATACTCCACTGCGTGGGAAGTTGGAGACGATAGTTGACAGGGGACATCACCTGTGTGATCCGAAAGGGTCCGTGCCTTCGCGCGGCAAGCTTGGCGGTTGGCTGGTTCGTGCGTAAATGACGTCCTTCCAGCCATACCAGGTCTCCTTCTCGGTATTTCGGCGTGTCTCGATGTTTGATCCACATGGACTGGGCTTTTCGGATCAGTTCCTGGGCGTGTTGCCGTGCTTCTCGGAATTGTTGAAGCCTCGTGTTTACCGCTGGTATCGGAGACGGCTTATCCATCCAATCGGCTCTTGGGTCGTATCCCATCATTAGTGCGAACGGGGATATTCGGGTTGCCTCGTGGGGCCAGCTGTTGTGCGCGAACTCCGCCATTGGTAGGAAGTGTGCCCAGTTATCTTGGCGCTCGTTGGTCCAGAACCTAAGATACTGCTCCAGCCACTGATTGGTCCGTTCCGACTGTCCGTCTGTACGTGGGTGATACGCCGTGGATATGTTCTGATAGATGCCTAGAATCTTGCACAACTCCCGGGTGAACTTGGATGCGAATCGAGGGTCTCGGTCGCTAATAATTTTTGCCGGTAGTCCGAATCTCCGAAAGACATGAACAACGTACAACGCGGCCGTTTCTTCTGCCGTGATTTCTTCGACACACGGAATGAATATGGACGCTTTGGTGCAGTCGTGGTCTGTGACTGTGAGAATCGAATCGTATCCCTGTGAGATCGGCAGCTTAGTGATGAAGTCGAGTGCGATGGTTTCGAAAGGCTTAGCATCGGGCGTCGGTGTTATCGGCACAATTGGTGCTCTTGTGGGACGGTTGTTGACTTTGTGCCTCTGACATTCGGCGCACCCTCGAACGTATTCGGTTACTTGCTCCAACATGCGCGGCCACCAGTAGTGCCTCTCGATGATACGTGCCGTTCTCTTGATTCCTGGGTGACCGTAAACTGGGGTGTCGTGGTGATTCCTAATAATTGTGCGGATTGCGTCTTGGTCGCCCGTGATCACTCGCGCTCCTTGGCGGTACCAGACTCCCTCGTACTTCTTGAGTTGGTGGGGGTCGACCCATGGGCGTAGTCGGTCTTCGTCTTGTTCGTGTTGCTCCGGTAGTTGGGTAATCATCATGCGGGCGAACACCTTGTCGGGTAGGACTACGACTCCCTCGTTGTCGCGTTCTCCTTGGTCATAATCCGGCCGTCTTGACAAGGCGTCCGCACGGCCATTATGAGTCCCTTTAATGTGATGAATCTCGAAGTCGTACTCCATAAGTTCAAGTACTTCCCTGGCCACTCTTCGGCTTATCTTTTGTGCAGATCTCCAGTGCGTGAGGTTGAGGTGGTCCGAGAATATCTTGATCTTATGTGGGGATCCCGCTAGGAATGGTCTCCAGTGTCTGAGGGCCTTGACGATTGCTAGTAGCTCCAAGTCGTAGATATCGTAGTTGCGTTCCGCCTCATTGAGTGTGGCTGAGTAGTATCCGACCGGGTGTCGCTTCCCGTCCTTCTTCTTCTGGAGTAATACTGCTCCGACTGCGAATCCCGAGGCGTCCACTTCTAGTTCGAATTGGTCGGTGAGACAGGGGTGCGCCAGTACTGGTTCTTCGGTTACTAGCGTCTTGAGCTTTTGAAACGATCGCTCTTCTTCCGTACCCCATTGCCAGTCAGTGTCCTTCCGAGTGAGTTTGTTGAGGGCTCGTGCGTGTGTGGCGAATCCGCGAATGAAGAGGCGGTAAAAATTGCAGAAGCCTAAAAATGAGCGAACGTCTCTGACCTTTGTCGGGCGCGGCCAGTCTTTAATACCCGAAATTTTTACCGGGTCCATACGAGTTACCCCCTTTTCAAGGATTACCCCCAGGTAATCCATTCGCGGTGAGTGGAAGAGGCATTTTTCCGGTTTGAAGTAAAGGTCGTGATCCATAGCTACTTGGAGTACGTCGCTGACTGCGTCTATATGTGCTTGAAGACCTGCGTTTTCGTGGGTTGCGATACCGATTGTCACGATCGAGAAGTGGACGCTTACTTACGGGCTGTGATTCCCTCAGTAAGTCGTAATCAGTCACGGACATATCTAGATCCACCGTAGTATCACATGCCGATGTGGCGTGTTTCATAGTACAGCTGTAGTAGGGTTCGAGCTACTTTAGCTATTCGCGGAACGGTTCGGGAGGAGCTTTAAAGCTACCTCATATATGTATAAATAGTCGTAGGCGAAGACTCAGGATCGCTATCCTGGTCTTCTTTGAATCACCACCTTCTCCTCTCTTCGTCTGCCTCTTAAAGTTCCCTTGTCTCTATCCGAGCAAGGCGTCTTCATCGATCACACGCCCAGTGACTCGTCTACGTCCTGGTGCCTTACGCGTCACGTGCCCCGATAAGCGCCGTGTACCCGTGGACATAGTCACGTGACTAGTAGCTTGATATTCGCTAAGTCGTGAACGCCCTTTCGCCGTCCAAGTCGGACTAACGCTCGTGGTGGCGTAACATTAAGACCAGGATCCCTCACCGTGGCGTTCACCACTCGAGACCAGTGGACCAATTTTCAGACCTACTCCCTCGAACGTAGGGGAGACCGTAACGTACCAGTACAATTCCTAGGAGCAGCAAGGTGGAGAGAATATCGAGGAGATACCGGATACTTCGTGGACTTCGCATCGGGACCAACCCGATTCAGACCAGTTGAGTTCAACTTCGATCACATCTGTTGGACGGAGATTACGTGGAACCCGATCGACAATAGGTGGGACGCAGTACGCCCAGCAGGAAGACTATACAACTGCGACATCGACGCACGAAGTGTACCCACCAGAGAACAGTGGGGACGGATCGACGGACAACCAGAGGAAGAACCAAGCACGTCGGAACCTAGAACCCCGGCACCTTCAGAAACCAGCGAAGAAGGAGAACACTCCGACGAAGAGGAGTCGGAAGTAGAAGAAGTCACGCGTTTAGTTGAGTCTATCCCCGAGATTATCCGAGTCAACCCACCAGCCAATATGGCAACCGCCACCGAAACCATTACCAACGAAGCGGTAGAAGAAGAGATCCGCAGAACGCGAGAAGAAGCAGAGCAACTCTTGCTCCCTATCCACCCCGCTACAGGACATCGTATGACCTGCAGACGACGCAGCCTATATTTCGAGCCATAGGACCCGACCAACCCGACCCACCAGGCGACAACCCGCCACCAGGGGGAGCAGGGAGACCACCAAGACGACCTAACGGAGGATTCCCCGGAGGATTTGGCAGAGGACCACCCGGAGGCGGAGGACCGCCTGGAGGCGGAGGACCACCTGGAGGAGGGATACCAGGAGGAGCAGTGGCACCAGGGGCCCCTACGCCCAGACTTGAAGGCGAGCCGCCCACTATCTTTAAAGGAGATCGGAATGACTACGAGTCCTTCCTCACGCAGTGGCACGCCTACTGGGGGCTAAACTTTGACGCCCCAAGCATGCGCAACGTATACAAAAGGTGCCTCCTATTCCTGGGATACATCAAGGGAGCGTCCGTGGCCAATTGGACGCTAGGCTTCCTCCAATGGCTCAACACCGAAGTACGAAACGGAAGAGACCGGTATGATGAATACCTGTGGGACACTCTAGCTGCGGGGTTTTCCGATCGGTTTTCGAATACCCTCGAGCAGGAACAAGCTCAAGCGGAGCTAGCAAAGGGGTTCAGGATGACGGGTGACGACATTGATTCGTACGTCACGAATTTCGAACAACTATGCCGAAAGGCTGACTACCGTCTCAACGACCAACAAACCATCGACCGTTTTACGGCCGGACTCCCGAGCAAACTGTTCACGAAGGTCTACGAACTCGACGGACCCACCACCTTCAACGAATGGAAAGACGCGGCGCTTCGACGCCAAAAGCAATACATTCACCTTCGCGCTCGACTAGGGATGTCAGCAACCCCCAGAACAACCCCAAGAGGGCCACCCCCTCGTTTCAATCCACCCCCACGGTTCGGAGGAACTCCATGGAACGCACCACGGAACCAAGCGCCACGATACGACCCAAACGCGATGGATACGTCAGCAGATAGGTCCCGCGCACGACTCGCCGAAGTAGGCGACCCCAACCGAGGGAATTATCAACAACGCCCTCCATTTTCGCCAAGAGGGGGACCGGGGCAAGACAGAAACGCCCCCCGTAGGGACATGAGGGAAGTCGTCTGTTACAACTGTAGCGGACTCGGACACATCTCACGCAACTGCCCACGTCCCAGGAAGCAGCGACCTCAGCAACAGCAATGGCGCCCTAGCAATAGCCGGAGTGCGGAGAACCGACTACTACACCCAAGAAACGCGCGCTCAAGTCGGCCATAGTGCGGAGCCACAACAAACCGCCAGTAGCTGGCTGGAAGGGGTTAGGGGGGCGAGTGACGAGGTGAAGGACCTCATTCTTCAAGACTTATGGGAGAAGGGGGATTTTCGGGACGCCTGAACCCATCGGCCTGGGTGAGGGCAACAAATTGTAACTCTGTAATCATGACTCGCTTCCGTTCTCTTAGAATTCCAGTCTCGATTCGCACCAGTTACTCAATGGCCGACATAAAAGGGCTCGTCGACTCCGGAGCCACCGACAATTTCATAAGACCGGCATTCGCCAAACGAATGGGCTTGGGACTCCAACTGCTGGAGCGCCCAAAGAAAATATGGAATATAGACAATACGGAAAACAAAGCTGGGTCCATCACACACTTTGTGGACTTAGACGTACAGACAAAAGGAATCCACAGAACCATCCGATTCCTTGTTACAGACATAGGAAACGAAGATCTGGTGCTAGGATACCCTTGGCTCGCAACCTACGAGCCCACTATCAGCTGGACGCATGCCACCATTCACGAGGACGCATTACCTATCGTCATCAGATCTATCAATCCAGCCGAACATCGCACGGTTATCGCGAAAGCAACTCTTGACGAAGATGAAGTCATCACCAGGCGGACGTTCACCGACGAGGACAAGGAGGACATAGTCAACGAACTAGAGGATGAATGCCAGCTACGTACCACAGCCACCGAGCTAGCGATAGCTGCTAAGCAAAATACAGTGGCGACAGCAATCCCGACTCCCTACCAACGCTTCGCCAAGATATTCAATGAAGAGGCATCTCACCGATTCCCGCCGACCAGACCGTGGGATCACGCCATCGACTTCAAACCCGGCACACCCACCACAATCGACTGCAAGGTCTATCCCATGACTCAAGACGAGGACGCCCAGCTAAAGATCTGGCTGGACGAACAACTCAAAATGGGGTACATTCGACCGTCAAAATCTCCCTACGCATCATCATTTTTCTTCATAAAGAAAAAAGATGGAAAGCTACGTCCGGTACAAGACTACAGGAAGATTAACGCGTGCACGATCCGCAACCAGTACCCACTCCCGCTGATGGCAGAACTTATCAACGACCTTGGGAATGGCCACATCTACACCAAGCTGGATGTTAGATGGGGGTACAACAATATACGCATCAAAGAGGGAGATGAGCCGAAAGCAGCTTTTAAAACGCGGTACGGACTCTTCGAACCCCTCGTCATGTACTTCGGACTCACCAACTCACCGGCGACCTTCCAAACGATGATGAACGAAATCTTGGGCCCAACTATCGCCACGCACGCGCTCTTGGGCACCATCATACGAGTTTACATGGACGACATCGGTATCGCAACCCACGAAAACGCAGGTCTTCAAGCACATATAGACGCAGTCAGCGACGTACTCCAAGTAGCTATGGATCACGACCTTTACTTCAAACCGGAAAAATGCCTCTTCCACTCACCGCGAATGGATTACCTGGGGGTAATCCTTGAAAAGGGGGTAACTCGTATGGACCCGGTAAAAATTTCGGGTATTAAAGACTGGCCGCGCCCGACAAAGGTCAGAGACGTTCGCTCATTTTTAGGCTTCTGCAATTTTTACCGCCTCTTCATTCGCGGATTCGCCACACACGCACGAGCCCTCAACAAACTCACTCGGAAGGACACTGACTGGCAATGGGGTACGGAAGAAGAGCGATCGTTTCAAAAGCTCAAGACGCTAGTAACCGAAGAACCAGTACTGGCGCACCCCTGTCTCACCGACCAATTCGAACTAGAAGTGGACGCCTCGGGATTCGCAGTCGGAGCAGTATTACTCCAGAAGAAGAAGGACGGGAAGCGACACCCGGTCGGATACTACTCAGCCACACTCAATGAGGCGGAACGCAACTACGATATCTACGACTTGGAGCTACTAGCGATCGTCAAGGCCCTCAGACACTGGAGACCATTCCTAGCGGGATCCCCACATAAGATCAAAATATTCTCGGACCACCTCAACCTCACGCACTGGAGATCTGCACAAAAGATAAGCCGAAGAGTGGCCAGGGAAGTGCTTGAACTTATGGAGTACGACTTCGAGATTCATCACATTAAAGGGACTCATAATGGCCGTGCGGACGCCTTGTCAAGACGGCCGGATTATGACCAAGGAGAACGCGACAACGAGGGAGTCGTAGTCCTACCCGACAAGGTGTTCGCCCGCATGATGATTACCCAACTACCGGAGCAACACGAACAAGACGAAAACCGACTACGCCCATGGGTCGACCCCCACCAACTCAAGAAGTACGAGGGAGTCTGGTACCGCCAAGGAGCGCGAGTGATCACGGGCGACCAAGACGCAATCCGCACAATTATTAGGAATCACCACGACACCCCAGTTTACGGTCACCCAGGAATCAAGAGAACGGCACGTATCATCGAGAGGCACTACTGGTGGCCGCGCATGTTGGAGCAAGTAACCGAATACGTTCGAGGGTGCGCCGAATGTCAGAGGCACAAAGTCAACAACCGTCCCACAAGAGCACCAATTGTGCCGATAACACCGACGCCCGATGCTAAGCCTTTCGAGACCATCGCACTCGACTTCATCACTAAGCTGCCGATCTCACAGGGATACGATTCGATTCTCACAGTCACAGACCACGACTGCACCAAAGCGTCCATATTCATTCTGTGTGTCGAAGAAATCACGGCAGAAGAAACGGCCGCGTTGTACGTTGTTCATGTCTTTCGGAGATTCGGACTACCGGCAAAAATTATTAGCGACCGAGACCCTCGATTCGCATCCAAGTTCACCCGGGAGTTGTGCAAGATTCTAGGCATCTATCAGAACATATCCACGGCGTATCACCCACGTACAGACGGACAGTCGGAACGGACCAATCAGTGGCTGGAGCAGTATCTTAGGTTCTGGACCAACGAGCGCCAAGATAACTGGGCGCACTTCCTACCAATGGCGGAGTTCGCGCACAACAGCTGGCCCCACGAGGCAACCCGAATATCCCCGTTCGCACTAATGATGGGATACGACCCAAGAGCCGATTGGATGGATAAGCCGTCTCCGATACCAGCGGTAAACACGCGGCTTCAACAATTCCGAGAAGCACGGCAACACGCCCAGGAACTGATCCGAAAAGCCCAGTCCATGTGGATCAAACATCGGGACACGCCGAAATACCGAGAAGGAGACCTGGTATGGCTGGAAGGACGTCATTTACGCACGAACCAGCCAACCGCCAAGCTTGCCGCGCGAAGGCACGGACCCTTTCGGATCACACAGGTGATGTCCCCCGTCAACTATCGTCTCCAACTTCCCACGCAGTGGAGTATTCACCCAGTGTTTCACATCGATCTTCTCACGCCGTACCGAGATACGCCCATGCACGGAGAAAATTTCCAGCGCCCACCTCCGGACTTGGTCGAGGGGCAAGAGGAATATGAAATCGAACGAATACTGGACTCTAGACGCTTCGGAAGAGGGCGCAAACTTCAGTACCTCGTGAAATGGAAGGGATACCCAGATTCGGATAACCAGTGGGTCAACAAGGCCGACCTGTTTGCGGAAGAAGCCATAGCGGAGTTCGAAACCACTCACCCAACTGCTATAAGAATCGCCCATACCAACGCTGAGTCCCCATCTTCCTATCACACTGGACTCCTTCACTCAGCAATGTCTCTTCCCAATCGCCCCACTACCCCCTCTGTCCCTGCCTACGCAGCGGGCGACCTCACCTACGAAGAGATGTGCAACGCCATCGCCCGCATCGAACCTATCACCGACCTCGACAACCCCAACGCCGAAGCCGTCTACTGGCTCATCAACGACGATGGCAACCGGCTCAACTCCACCCCCATCTCGAAGACCGAAGCGGATAGGGTTCGCGACACTCTCGGAGGGCGTACGGGTCCCTCACCTGGACCTGGCCCGGTTCGAGTCGAGTATCGGCTACAGAAGGTCGAAGACTCGGAGGACGAAGGTATGGGAGGAGTGGAAGGTGACGGCGGAGACGTGGAGGCTCGAGCAGCTGGACCTAGCTGCGAGCCGACGGATGACGGGAGCGACAAAGAGAACCGCACGCCTCGAGTTGCGCCGACAGTTCGACGCGATGATGCGCGAGCTGTCTACGACCTCCCGGAGCAGCTGAGCGAGTGGTACCCAGCTGAGCATCCGTCCATCATTAACACAACCGACTCTGACCACCCTGGCGAGACCCCGTATACCTGTGATACCACGGGGCGACCCCTCTACCGCACGGCCCTCCAAGTGGAGGCCAACCCTCTCTTCACCGCCACGCGCCTGCGCCATCAACTCGGCGGCACGCACCTAGCGCCCCACGGTTTCAAACACAACCGCGGGGACGATTTTATCCACTTCCCCATCACCACTCCGCAGGGCCACACGCAGCAGGCCACTTACGTACAGGTTATCGACGGTCCCGACCCTATCGTCGTGGGGCTTATCGAGGATAGCGACAAGGTGTATACCAAGCCGCTGTATGCCGAGCCCCACGTCCGCGAACAGGGCAAGCCTCACTACGCGCCGGAGGTCATGCACGCTTTAGTTAGCGGGCATGCGGGGCAACACCGCCTCGACCGTGCGGTCAACGAGCTCAAGGACCGCAGCCTGAAGGCCGAGCTGAAGAGGTATCGTCAGTACCAGCACGAAGCCGAGCGGGTGGAGCAGCGCTTGCATTCTCTGGCGCAGTCGTTGGGTGGGGTCCAGTCGGAGTTGAAGAAGAGCAAGTATAGGTTGGAGATGGCGGACGTTATAGACCGAGTGGCGCAGACTCAGGAGGGTTGGATGTCGGGCATCGGACCCATGCGGACGCGACGCGGTCGTCGCAGCTGAAAAGGGGGTGATGTCACGATCGAGAAGTGGACGCTTACTTACGGGCTGTGATTCCCTCAGTAAGTCGTAATCAGTCACGGACATATCTAGATCCACCGTAGTATCACATGCCGATGTGGCGTGTTTCATAGTACAGCTGTAGTAGGGTTCGAGCTACTTTAGCTATTCGCGGAACGGTTCGGGAGGAGCTTTAAAGCTACCTCATATATGTATAAATAGTCGTAGGCGAAGACTCAGGATCGCTATCCTGGTCTTCTTTGAATCACCACCTTCTCCTCTCTTCGTCTGCCTCTTAAAGTTCCCTTGTCTCTATCCGAGCAAGGCGTCTTCATCGATCACACGCCCAGTGACTCGTCTACGTCCTGGTGCCTTACGCGTCACGTGCCCCGATAAGCGCCGTGTACCCGTGGACATAGTCACGTGACTAGTAGCTTGATATTCGCTAAGTCGTGAACGCCCTTTCGCCGTCCAAGTCGGACTAACGCTCGTGGTGGCGTAACACCGATGTCGTCCATGTAAACTCGTATGATGGTGCCCAAGAGCGCGTGCACGGCGATAGTTGGGCTCAAGATTTCGTTCATCATCGTTTGGAAGGTCGCCGGTGAGTTGGTGAGTCCGAAGTACATGACGAGGGGTTCGAAGAGTCCGTACCGCGTTTTAAAAGCTGCTTTCGGCTCATCTCCCTCTTTGATGCGTATATTGTTGTATCCCCATCTAACGTCCAGCTTGGTGTAGATGTGGCCATTCCCAAGGTCGTTGATAAGTTCTGCCATCAGCGGGAGTGGGTACTGGTTGCGGATCGTGCACGCGTTAATCTTCCTGTAGTCTTGTACCGGACGTAGCTTTCCATCTTTTTTCTTTATGAAGAAAAATGATGATGCGTAGGGAGATTTTGACAGTCGAATGTACCCCATTTTGAGTTGTTCGTCTAGCCAGATCTTTAGCTGGGCGTCCTCGTCTTGAGTCATGGGATAGACCTTGCAGTCGATTGTGGTGGGTGTGCCGGGTTTGAAGTCGATGGCGTGATCCCACGGTCTGGTCGGCGGGAATCGGTGAGATGCCTCTTCATTGAATATCTTGGCGAAGCGTTGGTAGGGAGTCGGGATTGCTGTCGCCACTGTATTTTGCTTAGCAGCGATCGCTAGCTCGGTGGCTGTGGTACGTAGCTGGCATTCATCCTCTAGTTCGTTGACTATGTCCTCCTTGTCCTCGTCGGTGAACGTCCGCCTGGTGATGACTTCATCTTCGTCAAGAGTTGCTTTTGCGATAACCGTGCGAGGTTCGGCTGGATTGATAGATCTGATGACGATAGGTAATGCGTCCTCGTGAATGGTGGCATGCGTCCAGCTGATAGTGGGCTCGTAGGTTGCGAGCCAAGGGTATCCTAGCACCAGATCTTCGTTCCCTATGTCTGTAACAAGGAATCGGATGGTTCTGTGGATTCCTTTTGTCTGTACGTCTAAGTCCACAAAGTGTGTGATGGACCCAGCTTTGTTTTCCGTATTGTCTATATTCCATATTTTCTTTGGGCGCTCCAGCAGTTGGAGTCCCAAGCCCATTCGTTTGGCGAATGCCGGTCTTATGAAATTGTCGGTGGCTCCGGAGTCGACGAGCCCTTTTATGTCGGCCATTGAGTAACTGGTGCGAATCGAGACTGGAATTCTAAGAGAACGGAAGCGAGTCATGATTACAGAGTTACAATTTGTTGCCCTCACCCAGGCCGATGGGTTCAGGCGTCCCGAAAATCCCCCTTCTCCCATAAGTCTTGAAGAATGAGGTCCTTCACCTCGTCACTCGCCCCCCTAACTCCTTCCAGCCAGCTACTGGCGGTTTGTTGTGGCTCCGCACTATGGCCGACTTGAGCGCGCGTTTCTTGGGTGTAGTAGTCGGTTTCCGCACTCCGGCTATTGCTAGGGCGCCATTGCTGTTGCTGAGGTCGCTGCTTCCTGGGACGTGGGCAGTTGCGTGAGATGTGTCCGAGTCCGCTACAGTTGTAACAGACGACTTCCCTCATGTCCCTACGGGGGGCGTTTCTGTCTTGCCCCGGTCCCCCTCTTGGCGAAAATGGAGGACGTTGTTGATAATTCCCTCGGTTGGGGTCGCCTACTTCGGCGAGTCGTGCACGGGACCTATCTGCTGACGTATCCATTGCGTTTGGGTCGTATCGTGGCGCTTGGTTCCGTGGTGCGTTCCATGGAGTTCCTCCGAACCGTGGAGGTGGATTGAAACGAGGGGGTGGCCCTCTTGGGGTTGTTCTGGGGGTTGCTGACATCCCTAGTCGAGCGCGAAGGTGAATGTATTGCTTTTGGCGTCGGAGCGCCGCGTCTTTCCATTCGTTGAAGGTGGTGGGTCCGTCGAGTTCGTAGACCTTCGTGAACAGTTTGCTCGGGAGTCCGGCCGTAAAACGGTCGATGGTTTGTTGGTCGTTGAGACGGTAGTCAGCCTTTCGGCATAGTTGTTCGAAGTTCGTGACGTACGAATCAATATCGTCACCCGTCATCCTGAACCCCTTTGCTAGCTCCGCTTGAGCTTGTTCCTGCTCGAGGGTATTCGAAAACCGATCGGAAAACCCCGCAGCTAGAGTGTCCCACAGGTATTCATCATACCGGTCTCTTCCGTTTCGTACTTCGGTGTTGAGCCATTGGAGGAAGCCTAGCGTCCAATTGGCCACGGACGCTCCCTTGATGTATCCCAGGAATAGGAGGCACCTTTTGTATACGTTGCGCATGCTTGGGGCGTCAAAGTTTAGCCCCCAGTAGGCGTGCCACTGCGTGAGGAAGGACTCATAGTCATTCCGATCTCCTTTAAAGATAGTGGGCGGCTCGCCTTCAAGTCTGGGCGTAGGGGCCCCTGGTGCCACTGCTCCTCCTGGTATCCCTCCTCCAGGTGGTCCTCCGCCTCCAGGCGGTCCTCCGCCTCCGGGTGGTCCTCTGCCAAATCCTCCGGGGAATCCTCCGTTAGGTCGTCTTGGTGGTCTCCCTGCTCCCCCTGGTGGCGGGTTGTCGCCTGGTGGGTCGGGTTGGTCGGGTCCTATGGCTCGAAATATGGCTGCGTCGTCTGCGGTCATACGATGTCCTGTAGCGGGGTGGATAGGGAGCAAGAGTTGCTCTGCTTCTTCTCGCGTTCTGCGGATCTCTTCTTCTACCGCTTCGTTGGTAATGGTTTCGGTGGCGGTTGCCATATTGGCTGGTGGGTTGACTCGGATAATCTCGGGGATAGACTCAACTAAACGCGTGACTTCTTCTACTTCCGACTCCTCTTCGTCGGAGTGTTCTCCTTCTTCGCTGGTTTCTGAAGGTGCCGGGGTTCTGGGTTCCGACGTGCTTGGTTCTTCCTCTGGTTGTCCGTCGATCCGTCCCCACTGTTCTCTGGTGGGTACACTTCGTGCGTCGATGTCGCAGTTGTATAGTCTTCCTGCTGGGCGTACTGCGTCCCACCTATTGTCGATCGGGTTCCACGTAATCTCCGTCCAACAGATGTGATCGAAGTTGAACTCAACTGGTCTGAATCGGGTTGGTCCCGATGCGAAGTCCACGAAGTATCCGGTATCTCCTCGATATTCTCTCCACCTTGCTGCTCCTAGGAATTGTACTGGTACGTTACGGTCTCCCCTACGTTCGAGGGAGTAGGTCTGAAAATTGGTCCACTGGTCTCGAGTGGTGAACGCCACGGTGAGGGATCCTGGTCTTAATGTAACGCCACCACGAGCGTTAGTCCGACTTGGACGGCGAAAGGGCGTTCACGACTTAGCGAATATCAAGCTACTAGTCACGTGACTATATCCACGGGTACACGGCGCTTATCGGGGCACGTGACGCGTAAGGCACCAGGACGCAGACGAGTCACTGGGCGTGTTGATCGATGAAGACGCCTTGCTCGGATCGAGACAAGGGAACTTTAAGAGGCAGACGAAGAGAGGAGAAAGTGGTGATTCGAAGAAGACCAGGATAGCGATCCTGAGTCTTCGCCTACGACTATTTATACATATATGAGGTAGCTTTAAAGCTCCTCCCGAACCGTTCCGCGAATAGCTAAAGTAGCTCGAACCCTACTACAGCTGTACTATGAAACACGCCACATCGGCATGTGATACTACGGTAGATCTCGATATGTCCGTGACTGATTACGACTTACTGAGGGAATCACAGCCCGTAAGTAAGCGTCCACTTCTCGATCGTGACAGGCGTGCTCAGCCACGAGTCTCTTCACTTCCTCTTCTTCTTCTCGCACTTTTTCTGCCTGTGCTCTTCTCATGGCAGTGCCTGCGGGTTGCTCCGGGCGGTTCGAGGGGGAAAACATAACAGAAGGCGCAACAGATATAGTGATAATAGACTTGGAGAAAACTTCCAAATCATTGTCGATTGTAAAGGCACCCGTTAGGGGAGAGAAGCCCATAGGTAGTCAGTGCGTTTGAATTAGATCTTCCCGTCCGTGATTGCAGATATAGCATGACTTCGTACACATGTCCAATTACTGTCTGTGTAGTACGAAGGCTAAACCCGTGATACACATTCAAAATACACCATCTTTCATTGAAGGGGCACCACAGACTTTGACAGGATTTTCAATTTATAGCAATCATTATGCTACCTCAACAATGTAGGCCATTGTTCGGATCATGTACACCACCAATAGGGGTGTTCTATTGCCTTGATAAGATCTGTGCGCCACTCAGGAACAATACTGAGCTTGCAGCAGTTGATGCACGCAGACGTCGTTTGTAGTGTGTGGGTCTATCACACCTGGTGAACTTCAGCTCGAGATCCACATTGCACGCCGGGCCCTATCTCACACATATATCACCTTCGATCTGAGAGCTACATGGACACGCGATGTACAGGGTCGGTCAATGTACTAGCACAAAGGGTGTAAAGAATGTGAGGAAACACAGCATAGGATGAGAGCACGTTCCTGTAAGACAATGTCCGATCAGATCTTTTATTACGTCAGTGATACTATTACAAACAAACACCGGCAAATTACATAACATCTCGACATTATTCCGCGGCGCACGCGCACGACGCCACACACTTGGACTTGCTGCACCTTTTGGAGAATGACTTTGTAAGGATCAGTACCATCCTACGCTCGCCCGACACCTACGGACCCTCAGCCACCTCAGCGTCAATACCAACGCCACCAAGCCTCGCTGTCACCCTATACTGCCTCCTCTAATACGTACATTGCTTGTATATAAGGCTTCGAGCCTGGTCTCAGAAACGGCATCAGCCTTCAGACTGATCTTATCCTCTTCTACTTCTGTGTGTGTGTTACCTCCGAACCGTTTCCCGATCCGGTCATCGATTAGTCACTACCGCGTGACTCGTTGATTATCGTCTCTCTCTGTCTTTGTCTACGTCTCTCCCTTGGGTCGACGTTTTCACCTTATACTCGCACAACTATCTACAACTGGAGCCCACTGCGAGGAAAAGTCAGTAGACAAAACCCCTCCTCTGGTGCAACAAGTGATACCCACTAAGTTGCTACCTACCGATCCCCAAAAAGTTTTGCATGAGCAAAACGCCACAGCTACCACCTCGCGACAAACTAGGTCGCTACAGTACTACTAAACTTGCCCCACCCCCAAACTTCCTCGCTACACCGCCTCCTAGTACCTGTGCCCCAACCCAGATATCTGCCGACAACGTTTCTGCTGTCGCTTCTTCCTCGCGTCTACCTGTAGTCCCCGAATCCTTGACTGACTCAGAACCCAACCTCCCTGGTAGCTTCTCAGACTCTATAGACACCTCGCTCTCTAGCTTCGCATCCCTCCGACTCGGATCTGTATCTCCCAAATCGGACTCGGACGAATCAGGAACAAAATCCGAAAGCTTAGGCCGGCTTACCCCGACTGACGAAAGCCCCCAGTTCCCGGACTTAGACCCAACTCCTCGCCGCAGCCAGAGGAACCGCTCCTACTCGACATCTCACCTACCGCACCATCTTTCAATCCCGGTCTTATTCCCTGACTTATTCCCTCTCAGATCCCACACCCAGCCCCCTAACATCCCACCCGCACCGCCACCAACACCAAACACAACTCCCTGCACTATGGCGACCACTGGAATAGCCAGAATGCCGGGGCCACGCTCGAACAAGGCCCCGTTCTTTGCTGCAAAAACAAACGACTCTCTCGTTGATTTCCTGCTCGAATATGACATCTTGGCCGACACCAACGGCCTCTCTGGGAGCGAAAAAGTAGAAACCATCACGCGCTACGTCCCTCCTGACATACGCACCTTTTGGCAAACACTGGACAGCTATAGCATAAAGAGCTGGGCGACCTTCCAAAATGAACTAAAGGGCTTGTACTCAGACAACTCAGCAGCTTCCCGATACACCAAAAAGGCTCTCGAGGAATTCATCGACGCCTCGGCCCTGAAACGCATGCGGAACGAGGACGATGTGATCGCCTACCATCGTCGCTTCCTGGAGATGAGCAACCACTTATTCAACTCAAGCCGCCTCTCAGACGACGACCGAAACACGGAATTCTTTCACGGATTTCACCCGGACGACCGCGAAGTCCTCACGACCCGATTCCTCTCCCTGTTTTCCAAACACCCCACTAATAAGCCCTTCCCCTTCAAGGACGTCCTCTCTATGGCCAAAAACTATTTTTCAAGAGATCTATTCTACCAGCCCGCCCACCGCCGAAACCGCAACAACTACGACAACGGCGCCGAAGATCAGCCAGCAACATCCGACTACCGGATGAGGCAGCAAGGTGATGACCAAGACTCGTGCCGACACATGGACCCACGCTTCCAAAACCCTGCCCGACGCTCTGAATATGAAACAAGGACGGTCCGGCTCCCAGACCAAGACGCGAGGCAAAACCAAGAGAACGATGGACTCATGGGCATTCTCACAAAGATGGGAGGACTACCAACAGCCGACCCGAAATACACGGTCTTGTACATGGAATGCAAGCGTCGCTTCCCCGACGTCGCCAAAGAACTCAGAATCCCAGACCTATTCCAAAACACAGCGACAGTTACCTACCAAGCCCCCGCAAAGCCGCCAATCACCCAGCCCCCAACCTTGGCACGTCAATCTTGGCCACAGCAAGATGACCAATCCTCAGTGCCGGAACTGACAGCGTTTTTCCGGGAGATGCGAACCGAAGGGTGCGCTTTCTGCGCCCAGCCAGGCCACCGAGTCCGCGGATGTCCTGCCGCCCACAAGTACGTCCGCACCGGCCGAGCAATCATTAAAAATGACCGCCTCTACCTACCGAACGGCTCGGCAATTCCCAACGACGGAAGTGGCAGAGGAATAAAGCAGGGCATCGATGCATGGCAGGTGGCTAACAACGCCAACCTCGGTGAGCGCTCTGCAGCTTTCCCCCAGCCGCAGATCACAACAGCCCCCCAGCGTGACCTCCCGCCCCATGTCTCCCTCTCTCTCGAAGTCCTACAATGCGAAACTTTCAACGACAGCGATGAAGACGACAGCCTCAGCTACTGGAATGAACAAGATGGCTTATATGAAGTCCTGGTGGCAGAAAAGAAGAAACGCAATTCAAGATCATCAAAGTTCCCGGATGTCGCAAGGCCACCGTCTCCACCACCCACAACCATGCCAACCGCGAAGCCCGCGACAACCCAACCCAACCCGGGCCACTCAAGAGCGCCGCAATACCGATTCCAGTCAAACGCGGAAGACCAGAAACTCATTGCCGAGCTCCTTGCAATGCTCCTCGAAGGTAAACTAACCCAGACGACGCCGGCCCACATCCTAGCCGCAAGCGCCCCCATCCGAAAGGAGCTTTCGGAGCGCCTACGCCCACGACGCGTAGAAGCGGGAGTGCTCAAGGAGCTTGGGACGTCAGTCGTACAATCGGCCGAGTTCGCCCTCCCACTCCAGGAGGTCGACATCCTTGTCAACGGTCAAGTGACCGAGCCCGGAGTCCTCGACCAAGGTTCACAAATCGTCGTCATCCGAGCGGACCTTGCACGGGACATCAGAGCAACCATCAACACGAGACGGCGCCTGGAGATGGAAGGGGCGAACGGTAGCAAAAGCTGGACTCTCGGGTGCGCAGAAAACCTCCCTATGCGTATAGGCAGCGTTGATTTCCAGGTACACGCGCACGTCGTCGAAACGTCACCCTTTCGCCTCCTGCTGGGGCGACCTTTCCACCACCACCTACGATGCCGACTCGAAGACCTCCCTGACGGTTGCGTCGACATTACGATCCGCGACCCAGCAAACCCGACCCGCCCCATTCCAGTTCACTCCCGAGCACGACAAATCCAAACCGGCTACCTCAATACCTTCGCCTTCCAGTCCACACCAGCCCCACCCCGCTTCACGGCACCCGAACGTTACATGGCGTTTACCACTTGTAATGTTCTACTTGGACAACTCCTTCCCAGGCCCACACCACCCGCCCTCGCGCTCGCATACAAGAAAGCAGCAAAAAAAGTCCACCCAGTAGCGGCCTCGCTACCAGAAGACTTTCGGATTATCCGACGCATTCCCGAAGACCCTCTCCTTTCCCTACCACCGCTCCCAACTGACCCGCCTCCTTTCTCCCCAGGATCCCAGCTCACACAGGAGCGTCTTGACGCACTCAACATCAACCGTTACGACTTCCTCTGGCCCGAAGAAGTCAAGCTCGCCCAACACATCCTCAAAACCAATGAGTACGCGCTCGCCTGGACTGAAGCTGAGCGCGGCCGATTTCGGGATGACTATGTCTCGCCAGTCAAGATCCCCACCATTGCGCACACCCCATGGATTCACAAAAACATCCCAATTCCGACCGGCATCCAAGATGAAGTCATCGACATCTTCAAAAAGAAAATCGCAGCCGGAGTCTATGAACCATCCGACGCGTCATATCGGTCCAGATGGTTCTGCGTCAAAAAGAAGACCTGGCGCCCTGCGGATTGTCCACGACCTGCAGGCCCTCAACGCGGTCACCATCCGCAACGCCGCCGTGCCCCCGTTCGTCGACCAATTCAGTCGAGGGCATGGCCGCGCGAGCGTGCTATGCCATGATCGATCTCTTCGTGGGATATGATCATCGTACTCTCGACGTTGCTTCACGAGATCTCACGAGTTTCCAGACTCCCCTCGGCGCGTTTCGATGCACTGTCCTCCCCCAGGGCGCCACCAACGCCGTCGCAATATTCCACGGCGACGTGACCTTCATTCTCACCCCTGAGATCCCCGACGTTGCCAAGCCATTTCTGGACGACATAGCCGTCAAGGGCCCAGCGTCACGGTATGAGACCCCGGAAGGGGGATATGAGACAATTCCCGAGAACACGGGAATTCGACGCTTCATCTGGGAACACCTCAATGATGTCCACCGCATCCTCCACCGCCTCGGACACGCTGGCGCCACCGCTTCCGCCCCAAAGCTATTCATCGCAACACCTGAAGTCATCGTCCTCGGCCACAAATGCACATACGAAGGCCGCATCCCGGACGACTCAAAAACGGCTAAAATTCGCTCTTGGCCTGCTTGTAAAACTGTCACTGATGTCCGTGCCTTCTTAGGAACTGCGGGCACAATGCGCATATGGATCAAGAATTTTTCAACCATAGCCCGGCCACTCGTGAACCTCACAAGAAAGGACGCCGAGTTCGTCTGGACAACACATCACGAAGAAGCTATGGAAAAACTCAAAACGGAGATCGCAAACTCGTCCGCACTTATCCCAATCAACTACTCCTCAACACACCCAGTCTACCTCGCCATCGACTCGTCGTGGCGCGCGGTTGGCTGGATCCTCTCCCAGCACTGTGAAGATGGCCAACGACGGCCCTCGCGCTTCGGGTCCATCCCATGGAACGAGCGCGAGAGCCGTTACTCGCAGCCAAAGATAGAACTATATGGCCTTTTCAGGGCTCTTCGTGCCCTCCGTATTCACATAGTCGGCGTCGCTAATCTAATCATAGAAATGGATGCCCAATTCGTACGCGGCATGATCAATAACCCCGACGTGCAGCCGAACGCGGCGATGAACCGCTGGATCGCAGCTATCCGCCTCTTCGACTTCAAACTGGTACATGTCCCCGCGGAAAAGCACCTCGGCGCCGACGGCCTCTTCGCGTCGCGAACCAGTCCCTGGCGAAGACGATGAAGACGACGACCCTGGAAGAGTGGATCGACAACATCCTCTCACTCGGGATCTGGGTCGACTCCTGGCAATGCACGCAAGCCCCCACCACCAAAATTTTTCAAGCCCTGGCCATGGAATCTACCATTCCGACAACAACCGACACGACCTCGGCAACTACGGCGCGTGATGAAGAGTTGGAGCGCGTCCGTAAGTACCTAACCAACACCACTCAAGGTAGCCTCACCATGGACGAACGTGAACACCTACACAAGCGAGCAAAACCGTTCTTCGCGAAACGACGGCCGACTATGGAGGCAACACGCACAAGGACGACACCAACTTGTCCTACCACCCCTGCAACAGAGTGCAACCATCCACGAAGCCCACGACAACCTCGGCCATAAGGGATATTACCCCACCCTCCGCCTCCTCCTCGACCGCTTCTGGTGGCCGACGCTCGCGCAAGACGTCAAGCTCCACATCACCACCTGCCACGAGTGCCAGCTACGACAGACAACCAAAGTCCGCATCCCGCCGACAGTCGCCACCCCTGCGCCTCTGTTCCGCAAAGCGTACATCGACACAATGTTCATGCCCCCAGCAGGCGGATACCGGTATATTGTGCAGGCAAGATGCTCGCTGACCGCATGGCCAGAATGGCGCGCTCTCAGGACGGAGACCGGCCGCACTCTCGCCGCCTTCATATTTGAAGACATCCTATGCCGATGGGGAGCCATTGAAGAGATCGTTTCAGACAATGGCTCAGCATTCGTAGCAGCGCTAACGTACCTCGCAGATCGATATGGTATTCGGCACATTCGGATATCAGCTTACAATTCACGCGCAAATGGGATCGTCGAGCGGCAGCACCGCACAATCAGAGAGTCAATAGTGAAAGCATGCGAAGGCGATATCACTAAGTGGCCCGTTGTGGCCCCGCACGCGTTTTGGGCTGACCGTATCACCACCAGGAAAGCTACTGGGCATTCGCCCTTTTACATGGCGCATGGGATCGAGCCTACTCTCCCATTCGACCTCATGCTTGCAACCTTCCTCGTCCCAGACATCGCCAAGCCACTGCCGACGGAGGAGCTCATCGCTATCCGTGCATGGCAGCTTCAAAAGCGCAAGAGTGACCTCGCGGCGATCCTAGACAACGTGCTTCGCAGCCGCTTCGAGTCAGCGCGACAATTCGAGAAGATGCACGCAGCCACCATTCATGACCACGACTTCAAACCTGGCGCGCTCGTCCTTGTAAGGGACTCGAGCATCGAAACCGACCTCGGGCGCAAGACGAAGCCGCGGTATTATGGACCCATGGTCGTAGTCCGTCGCACCCCGAACGGTTCATACCGACTCACGGAGCTCGATGGCGCGGTCTCAAAGCTCCGATTCGCTGCCTTTCGCCTGGTCCCATACCACGCGCGCTCCCGAACGTCGATCCCGGTCACGCGACTTATTGAGCGCGAGGACCTCATCAAAACCTACCTGGACGAAGACCCCGTCGAAGAAGACCCGGACGCGGAAATTGAAGGAGAAGAGATACAGGGAAGGGTACTCAGAAGCGGAAGGATTACGCGTGGATGACTCAGGACAGAACGGAGAGATTTACTCGGGTTTGGGCATGGATTTAGAACGAAGAAGACCTTTGACCAGGGATGGTCAAAATTTCACCCCCAAGCGGATGTAAGGATCAGTACCATCCTACGCTCGCCCGACACCTACGGACCCTCAGCCACCTCAGTGTCAATACCAACGCCACCAAGCCTCGCTGTCACCCTATACTGCCTCCTCTAATACGTACATTGCTTGTATATAAGGCTTCGAGCCTGGTCTCAGAAACGGCATCAGCCTTCGGACTGATCTTATCCTCTTCTACTTCCTGTGTGTGTGTTACCTCCGAACCGTTTCCCGATCCGGTCATCGATTAGTCACTACCGCGTGACTCGTTGATTATCGTCTCTCTCTGTCTTTGTCTACGTCTCTCCCTTGGGTCGACGTTTTCACCTTATACTCGCACAACTATCTACAACTTAATGACCCATCGATAAGAAAACATCTGTAAGGAGCAACTCTTACTATATATTGATCGGGTCAGGCCATCCTATGATGGCCAGGGTGCGGTCCGATGTTTTGAATCCCGGACATTAGATCATGAAAGGAAAAATAGGCATTGCGAGGGGATATAATAACATAGCAACTAGTCGACGCGAGTGTGTATGCATGTACACTAGAGTGGGAATGGAACACATGGTAATAATCGTCATGACACACAAAACAAGACAGTAGACAAACCAACACACGCGGCACGGTCAACGGCTGTACAAAATGAGAGAAAGATGGAGTGGTAGCAAATCACAAGTCGTCGTCGTCGTCGACATCTTCGCCGCGCTTCTTCCTTGCCAAACGCTCCTTCTTGAGTTTCCGTGCCTCGTTCGATGTGACCTTCTTCGTCTTCTTCGTGTCCACCTTGTTCCCCATAGCGTCATACTGATCCTCCTCGGGTCCATCCTTCTTGTCGATCCGCGCTCCTGAGCCCTGACCCTCAACCCAGTTGTGACCGGATGCCTCGAGACGACCGTCCCGCATCGCCCACACCTCCTGGCAGAGGGACTCGGAAAAGTCGCGGTTGTGGGTGATCACGAGAACACCACCCTCGAACACCTTGAGAGCCGAGATAAGCGCGGCAAGCGACTCACGGTCGAGGTAGTCTGCGTGTCACAAGCTTGTCAGCCAACACAGACTACGACAAAGAAAGGGAAACGTACTCGTCGGCTCATCCAAGCACATGATGTGAGGCCGGCGCCATGTCGCGGCACCAAGCACAATCTTCACCTTCTGACCACCAGAGAGACCGCGCATACTGTTGTGCGACACAAACTCCGGCTCAAGGCCAAAGTCGGCGAAATGCTTCTCGATCTCCCGACGCACAAGTGGGCGAAGCAGACCCAGCCGCTGCGCCTCACGGGTATCCACCTCGAGCACCTTCTTCTCAAAGCCACGCTTGATCAGGTCGTCACGTGGTAACCAGATGTTCTCCGACGAGCTGAGGCCCTTGAACGACACCTCGTACTCGTACGATTGCTTTAACTTCTTGCGCGACACGATCTCGTCGATGAATCGTTTCTGGCCTTCCACAACGACGAGCGCGCCATCCTTCATCTTCTTCTCTTCCTCAGCAGAGATCTGGCGGCTTGCCTTGCCCATCTCCTCCAAGTCCTCACCGGTCTGATAACGCCAGAGCATGTATTCGAGTGGCGTCTTGTCGAGGTGGTGGTCGATGTGGTGGAACGCGTGCTGGGCGACGTAGCCGATGACCAAGTTGGGGTGCTTCCACACCTCACCGCCCTTGTTTGCCTCCATCTCGCCGGTGAGCAACTTGACGAGAGTAGACTTGCCGGATCCGTTCGGGCCGAGGACAGCGACGCGGGACGACAGGGAAACTTGAAGAGTAATGTCGTACAACTGTTGCTTGGGCTGGCTCGGGTACTGGAAACCAACCTTGCGCATCTTAAGCAGGGACTTCTCCTTGGTCTTGACACCATCAAGCAGCGGCGGGTCGGGGAGCTTGAACGTGTAGTCCTCAGCCGCCTCAAGCGTGTAGTACGACTTGGCCTCAGGAACGGCCTTGACGAATGCCTCAAGGTTACCACGGTAACGGCGAAGTTTGAAGCGGTTGAGATGGAGAACATCGGTGATCGTGTTGTTAAGGAAACCGGAGTCGTGAGAGACGATGATCGACGTGCAGTGAGTGAGACCGGTAAGGTAGCCTTCGAGCCAAGCGACATTGACAACGTCCAAGTGGTTAGTCGGCTCATCGAGCAAGAGAATGTCAGCCTTGAACAGCATTGCACGGGCAAGCGCGAGCTTCATCTTCCAACCACCAGAGAGCGAACCGATAGCAGACTTCTGGCGCTCCCCGTCGAAGCCGACTGATGCGAGAGCCTCAATGACCTCCTCCTTGTCGGCGAGGATACGCTTATCGGACAGGATGAACTCAAGCACAGAAGTGTCCTCCTCGGATCCGTCGATGTCGTGCTCGACGTAGAAGGTGCGAACCTCATCGGGAGAAGGGAAGCCCTCAACTTGGCCGTTGGTAATGGCGCGCATGAGGGTTGACTTTCCGGTACCATTCTTACCGCACAGACCGTAGCGATGACCACGCTTAAGACGGAGAGTAGCGGTGTTAAGCAGGATCTTGGCACCATAGGCGAGAGAGAACTGGCAGTTGCACAGGTCCTCGCCCTCTTCTTCATCCTCAAGGACCTCGTCGTCACCAGAGTCCTCAGACGCGGAGCGGACGACCCAGTCGCGAGCAATCGTAATAGGATCAGGAGTCTGGGCGAGGAAACCGAGATAAGGGACGAGCGTATCCCACTCGGGGACATCAAAGTTCTTGGCATTAACGAGGTTGGCCGCAAGACGCGCGACGTGAATGGCAGAAGTGTCCGCGACAGACGGAACTGGGTTGGCGCCAGCCTTTTTGTAGATCGAGATAAGGAGGTGACCGAGTTGACCAGCCTCGGCCGACTTGAGCGGAGGGAGATCCGAACCATCACCAGTGGGGACCTCTCCGACCTGACGAAGGGTGGCGATCGCACGGCCGACAACGCCGCGGGCCTCGGGGTCGCCAATGGTGTCCTCAACCTTGATGAGACCAGGAAGGAGCTTGGGCAAGAATGGGCGGACAGTCACAGGCGAGTCAACAAGCTTGGCCATGTTATCAACGATGCTGTAGACGACGAAAGGTCAGTGAGGGATAGTGTATAACACATAGCATACACTTACACAGCGACCTTGCGCTTAGTGGCAGTCAACTTTTCAGAAATTCCACGAGAGAGAAGGGGGACCATTAGGGAGAGCGTAGCCGAGTCCACTTCCGAAACGAATGTCGTAGCCGAAAGAAGCTGGATAGTGTTGGGGACTTCCTCGACCGGATTAATCAAAGATTTAATAAGGGCGGGAATGAAACGTTCAATGTCCTTGTTGGAAACGAGGGCGGTGGCCTTCGTGAGCGACTCGCGGGCCTGCTTCTTGACGTCAGCCTTTGTGTCCCAGATCGCCTCCGCGAGAATGGGGACGATGTCGGGCATGAGCTTGGCGGTCTGCAGGGGTGCGCTGACGATGAGCTGGTCGAGGACGGTGAGCGAGCCCGTCTTGATCTGCCACTTGCCGGCAGACTTGATCTCGTGCAGCAGCGCAGGGAGAACGAGCGCCGTGCCCCAAGGGTTGGCGTTCTGCACGAACGTGCGGACAGCCTCGACGGCGGCGACCCGCACAGCGGGCATCTTATCGGCGAACGTCTCGAGGAGCGCAGCATAGAGACCCGAGTCGACGAAGAAGGGCTCGAGGGCACGGGGTGCCGCCTTGGAGATGGCAATGACCGCCTGGGCGGCGCCTTCACGGGCGGCAGGCGACTTCTTGTCGCCGAGCGCCTTGATGGTGGCGTCGGTAAAACCGGTGGACGTGATGGCGGAGGGGCCGTCCTTTTGAGCGAGGGTGGCGATGCCCTCGGCGGCTGACTGGCGCACAGCCTTGTCGGCGACGAAGAGGTTGTTAACGGCAGGGCCATTGGCAGCGACGGCCTTGAGGTCGGCTGGAGAAGGGATAGCGTTGGTGGAGGAAGAGGCTGTAACAGCAGGCATGTTTATATCCTGGGGAAGAGGAAAGTGGATAAGGGACTGTAGGTCGACTGCGGAATATGGTGAGTGTCGTACCTCGGTAGGGTGTTATACGGTTGTGTAAAATTTGTCTATGGATCTATGGGGGCAAGAAGCACACGAAGGCAACAAAGACAAAGAATCCTCTAAAAAAGTCTAATGGCCGTAGCCTGAGGACGAAGGTCAGTTGCGTGAAAGAAGACGGGAGAGAAAATTTACCTCTACAGAGAAAATGGAAGAGAGGAAAGGTGGTTGTTAGAGTCAGACAAAGGGATCCGGTTTTTTTGATCTTTTTATATGGCCCGATGCGGTGCTAGTGCCATCTGGGTTCAAAAACCGGAAAATGGAAATTTGATTTCTCCATTTACGGTATCCGGAACATGCGATAACCGATCACAACAACAGCTTCTCCATCCATCTGACTGACTCCATCCATCCGACTCGGAAATGTCCTATTCCTTCTCCTCCAATGTCGCGAAACTCAAGGGTTTGAATTGCTACAAAATAAAAATCAGTCAGTCAGCCAGTGTCTTCTTTTCTCAAAGAGACAATTAAAGAAAAAAAAAAAAAAGACAAACTGACATAGCCGCTGGCTTCGTAATGCTTGCTGTTCGCTTCTACCCAATGCAGCCGAAGTGCGTGCAAAAATGCCGAGAGGCCCTGACGGAAATAGAGTCGGAAAAGAAGGAGGGAGTCATCAGCAACGCACGTTCCTCGCATGTGCGCACCGCGCGGAACCCATATACGCACCTCCATGACACACAGTATGAACACCGTCAAGGTGAACCACATCACAAAGACGAACAAAAGCATGAGCGTGCCGAGGACGTCGTCTGCTCCGAGGAAAGGCGCGAGCGTCATTTCCCAGAGCACCTCGGAGAGCTGCGCGTGCGCGAGCGAGAGCGCCCAGAGACGCAGGTAGGACGCCGTATGCGAGATGCAGCCGAGACAGAACTCGATCGTGTGAATCACCTGATGGGTTACCACCTCACCAAAGTCGTGCTGCTCCTGCGATGCCAATCAGAAAAGGAAGATGGAAGAGATAAAGGGCGTCAAAACTTACGTGCCCTTCGTCCGTGTCCGCCGCGATCGCGCCCCCGTGCCCTTCTTCCTCGCCCTCGAGGTCCTCGTGCCGTGCGCCGTAACCATCGTCGCCCCCGAGCGCCGCATAGCCCTCGCTTTTCACGCGCTGGCTCTCCTTCCAGAGCAAGTACGGCTTTACGCACAGCATCCAAGGCACGCACACCGCCGCAATGAGCAGTAGCACCGTCTGCACAAAGCCCTGCCCGCGGTACAGTGGCTCCTCAATCGTGCCCGGGGAGAGGAACATCCCGATCAGCATGGTCAGCAGTGACGGCGGTGCCGTTGACGATTTGGACCAGTCGACGAGCCACTTGTAGATGATGCACACTACGAGGTAGCCGAATATCGATTGCAGGAAGAGCATCTGCGGGAGGAACCCGTGGTAGATATCCGTGAGCCGATTGAACCTCAGGTGGTTCGGAAGTTGTAGACACAACGCGAATGACATCTGCGTGAGCGTGTGAGTTTATTCAGGTACCAAACAAAATGAATTCACTTACGTGCAGCACACCGAGCACGATTGACATTTTCATCTTGTATGAATTTGTAAAGATCAGCGCGTTGTCCGCGCCGTGCCAAGCGGGATCGAGACCGAAAAGGTAGACGTAGCCATTCGGTTCTGCATGCACAATGCCGCTCCCTGCTTCAGGGAAGGTCCAGCCCGAGTGGAACAGGTGCAGCGTCTTGGAGAATATGTCGTTGTATATAAGGCCCGTGTAAATCGAGAACAAACCCATGAGCAATATGATGTATCGCCCACTAACGTCCCCCTGTCAACAGAATTCTCACGGGGTACTAAAGGGGAGAAAACGCACTAGAAGAACGTTCCGAAGATCTCGCCCAGATCTGCGCGTGCCCACTTGCGCTCGTTGAGGATCATCCACAGTGCAGAGACAAGAATAATCGTTCCGTGTCCAATGTCGCCAAACATGACCGCGAACAAGAACGGGAAGGTGATGACGGCGAAGAGGCCTGGGTTCACCTCCTGGTACGTCGCAATGCCATACGCGTCCATAATCGCCTGGAAGCCTTGCGTAAACTTATTCGTACGGTGGAACGTCGGCGGGGTCCTGTTCGTGCGCAGCTCGTGCAAGATAGGCGGCACAGAGGTGCCCGATTCCTCCTGCCCGCAAAAATCAGTGCCAGAAGGCACTACAAAAGAAATAAGCGCTCACGGTGGCGTGCCGGAGAGCGAGCTGGATCATAGTGATCTCACGTGTTGGGCACCACCCCTCAGCGATGAGGGTCTTGCGCCCGACGTCATAGTTGAACAGGTTGAGCGTCTCGTACACCGCCTTCTCCTTGCGCACGAGGTCCTCCCAGCTGAGGAGGCTCTCACCGATCTTTGCGAGCTCCGCGCGGCGAGTACTGCCCGTGTTGAACAGCGCCATTTCGAGGTCCTCGATGCGGCCATTCACCTCGCGCAGCGAGTCGACGCGCTTGTCTGCGTTCGCATCGATGGGGTAGATAGTTGCGCCCAGGGACTCGGACACCCTGCGGATCTTGGCGAGCAGAGCGTCGCCGTGCGCAAAGATGATGAACACATTCTTATAGGTCGAGCTGCCGGTTGCAGCGTCGATGAAGGGCTCGGCAATATCGGTGTGATTCATGTAAAGATTGCCGCGGAGGACGCGCCAGAGGACGCGCTCGAACGTTGGCAGACGGGTACGGTCGATAACGCCGGCGACGAACCTGGGACGAAGGCTAAGGAACCAAAGAATCTTAGAAGGAAAGAAGCATACTCGAGGTCGAGCTGAACATTTGGTGCTGAATACTGGTTCTCACGATCGTCGTGCTGGAGCAAAGGGGCAGAGCTGTCGTCAAAAGACGATCGGATCTCGGTTTGATTGTATTCGGCCTAATGAGACCAAGGTCAACCATTTGTCAGCGGAGGGATGAAAGCGAAGAAAGTACCCGCTGGAAGAAAACGGCCGTTTCGCGCAGGACATGACGGGCCTCGATGAGTTCTGCGAGACGTCCACTGAGTACCTCGTAAGCGCTATTCATTTCCAGCGTGCGCGACTCGTGCTCGCTGAGGGTAACATCGAGGTCGTCTATGGTCTGAGCCGCTCGGGGACCCACGGCGATGAGTGGTGCGGAATCGTACAACGGTCGGATGGGAACGGGATCGCGCTCGCGGTCGATTTGCGCGGAAAAAAAGCGGACGCGACGGGCCATCTCTTCGATGCGACGAATCTCGCCGACAAATGACCGCTGGAAGGGGTTTACATCGGGGTTGAGCTTAAAAGGGGTTAGAATAGATGCGGTGATATAGGTGGAGAGAGAAAATGCACGTCTTTGAACTCGACATTGCCGAGCTCACCGAGTTCGGAAACGGTATCGTGGGCGACCTCTGCCGGGACGAAGAGCTGGACGAGGCTCATTGCCTCGGAGCCTAGGGAAGTACACCATCAACGACGGCATCAAATAAAAAGAATGAAAGAATAATCACGAAAGAGGGTGGGATATTCATCGAGCACGGGAGTGCCCATGGCTGCTTGTCGGTGTCAGTTGAAGCTGTGTGTTGTCGACTGCGACTGCGAACCTCGCATGTCTGCTTATTCCCACGCTCTCGGCATTTGCCGTGTAGCTCGAGCGCGAATGTCCGCGGGCGAAGACCAAAGCTACCGTAAATATAGTACTGTGCCGCAGTGGCTCAAGTCCAGGCGTCGTTCCGCCTCGGTAGGTTTAGTGTGGAGCCTTGAACTGGGGGTGGCGGCGAGGGTGACCGGCGTGCGAGAGAGTTTAGCGAACGTGTGTGAGATAACGTGGGAAGCGGACCGAGCAACATTGGTTGTCCGGGAGAGCAAGAAAAAAAGAGCGAGGTGAGCGAACCACCAACCGTTGCTCCTGTTACTGCCATTCGTTTTGTTTTTAAACCATGTTCCCTTGATAAACCTATTCCTCCGCCTAATCCCTTCCCTCACTTCCACACTCCCCCGTCCCGTTCCCTCTCCACTTCACACACGTTCCGTGAGCCTCCGATCTCCGATCAGCTCGCAGGAACTGTAGAGACTCCTATTGCACCAAGTGTGTCCCACTTACTCGTTCCCAATATCCACTAAACCGTCCCTGCATTACTGTCAACGTTTAGCTCTTTCCCGACACTGTATCATTGTATTGTTTTCTCAAGGTACGTTCCTTCACCACCTTATCACCCCCACTATCATCCAACTCGAATGATCCGTCCAGCGGCCCTTGTTTGTTCAATTGGACGAGATCCGTTTCTTTTCCGGTACTTCCCTCTCGCTTCACCCTCAAGAATGCCCCGAATGACCCCATCCCAGCTCCGTTCCACTTCTTTACCTCCCTGGTCTAATGTTGCTCTCCCCACCCTCTCCACCGAGTCCTTATCGCTTCTCTCCTCAACCCCCTACACAACCTACAGCCTCCTCATCAACCCGCTCACTGAGTGTAATCACGGTCCCCACTAGTTCCTATCCATCATTACAAAATTATTCATATTCCCCCGCCTCCGGGTCGTCCTTACCACGCTCAGACCCTTCCCCGAATTCTAAAACCAGCGCATTTTTCGGTTCACCCTTCGAATCGCCATCAAGTCTTCCGTCGTCCAATTCATCCCAATCAGTATCCAAAACTTCTGCCTTCTTCTCTAGCCCTTTCGCAGACTTCCCCACTCCGCCTCCAAATCAACAGACCACGCCCCGCGAGGTCCCCTCATCGTCGCGTTCCTTGACCGCTGATTTTTTCTCCAGCACCCCGTTTTCCTCGTGCCCCACATCCCCCCCGAGTCTGCGCTCTAGTACCTCAAGTTCCTCGCTGCGGACATCGCCTTCGCAGGCCCCGTCCCCGGCCCACTACTCCACAGCGCTCCCCCCGGATCAAACCGAAGACAATGACGCTACCCCTGTTCCGAAACCTCGGATGCCCCTGTTGTCCCGTCTCTTCCCTTCACGATTCTCCAGCAACGTCCGGCGAACAGACGACGATCGTCTGTCTACCCAACGTGACTTTGTAGATCTTGAGCCCCCTGAAGACGTCCTCGTCGCCTCTCCGTCTACTCTAGAGAGCCCGAGCATCGCCATCGTAGCGCCCCCAGTAGAGTCGTATGCCGCTGGGGCACTAGTGCATCCTTACAATGAGGACGAGCTGTCATACCGACTTGTCCGGCAGGTCGGGCATGGCGCATTCAGTCTCGTGTGGCTGGCTCACGTGGAAAAAGGCCGGAGCGAGGGCACCCTTGTTGCGGTGAAGATGATCGCACGTGCCGGTGAGCAGAACGATGGTGCGGCGCGAAGAGTCGCACGAGGTGAGCGAGTGAGCTTCATGCGAGAAGTCGAAGTGTTGCACGTGCGTGAGCCACGACAAGTCTCTTGGCGCATCGAGACTGAAATTACGTATAGTATTTGACGCCCACTCACGCGTCACTGCCACGGCTGTATGCGTCATTCACGGTTCGCACGCACCACGTGCTCGTTCTGGAGTACGTTTCGGGTGGCGAATTACTGGATGTGGTCAACTCGGACGAGCAACACGCGCAACTGAGCGAATCGCTTTTGCGGCGGATATTTCGGGAACTTGTCAGCGCAGTCGAGTGGATTCACGCGCACTTCGTAGTCCACCGTGACATCAAGCTTGAGAGTACGCCGATCCCATCCCTCCTTTCTTGGCAAAACATTAATGGCATCCTTTGCACAGACATTCTCCTGACGGCCAACCCCTTCGTCTCCCTGCCCACAGAAGACCAGCCGCTCGTCAAGCTGACAGACTTTGGGCTTTCGCGCAAGATCGACCCGGACGACCCGTGGCTCAGCACGCGCTGCGGCTCTGAGTCCTACGCAGCGCCAGAACTGCTCGTAGCGGCCCACAGCACCACCACCGACGCCGAGTCTCCGCTCCCCTCACTCTCCCGCGCGCCGTCCGACGCCCACGGCAGCAGCAGCAGCGCATACTCCGCATCCAAGCAGCCGCGCGCACGCACGCCCGGCATGTACGACGGCCGCGAGACGGACGCGTGGGCACTCGGCGTCGTGCTCTTCGCGCTCGCGACGCGCGCGCTGCCGTTCGACCCCCCGCTCATGCTCGACGCGCCCCCCGCGGACGCGGACGAGGAACGCGCGCGCAGACGCTGGGTCCTGCGCGTCGTGCGGGGGGAGTGGACTTGGCCTGCCGCTGCTGCTCCCGTGGGCGAGGAGGGGGAGGCGCGCGGCGCGCAGCTCGTGCGTCTTGTGGGCGTGCGGGACGTCGTGGCGCGGCTGCTGGTTTGTGATCCGCGCCGACGGGCACGCGTCGGTGCGCTTTGGGACGAACCGTGGATGAGGCAGGGCGAAGCTGTGGTGCCCTGACTTGTGTCGCGCCGGCGTCTAATTCGAGGCACCCTAGTGCAAAACAAAAACGAGCGATACCGTCCTGCATCCCCCGCAATAATCCGTTCGTGTCCATACATTCCACCACCTGTCAAGAGGCGCGCCACCCAGATCTTAGTGTAAATTTTTTTTAAAACACTCACAACCAACCAATGTCGACGAGAGGCTTACGGCGTTGACGCAGAAATAGGCTGCATACTTTAGATGTTTCGTGTTCGATATGTTCTCCTGCTCAGCATTACAGTAACTTAGCTTGTTTGTTTGTTCCTGTGCAGAATGTAGTTCGGCGTCCTGTACTTGGGTGGGTGGCTTCGGCAGCGACAAGGTTTCTTTTTCTTTTGTAGATCCATTCATATCCCGGCTTGCAGGCCATAGACAGACTGCCGGTCGCAACGACGAGTCCGTCGTTGCAGGCGAGCTGCAGCGTTTGGGCGTTGTTGCGCATATTCATTGACCAAGTTGCCAGTTGGCGCCATTTCGCGACAGAGACTCGATGAACATTGGTAAGTTAGTACTGTATCCGTGTTTCACACGTTACCTCCTCGAACTCCCACACAAGTCTTTTATTGTTCTGGTTTCAGTGAGCGATCAACCTTAGCTTTCTATCGCATATTCATTGATCATGACATTAGGTGCCAAGAGTTTCTTCTCCCTCCTTTCCGTGAGTCGGGTTTGGGATGGCGTTCCGCTAACCTGTAGAAAGTTTAGTGGGCGACGGGCATTTTTGGAGTGGTAAATGGGGTCCTTATTCCATCCTGGAGAGGTGTCTCGCAGCAGGTAGTGTGTGGTGGGGATGGTCATAAAGCACAGTCTTACCGCGACGAGGTGTCCTTGGCATCTGCAAGAGGAGGAAGCCCACTGGCACCTACCGCCACGCGGCCCACTGGCACGCCTCACCGAACCGCCTACCCAGCCCTTTCCCTTCCCACACCATAGGCCCTTCACTCGGTTCGTGGTGTGTCCACTGCGGACTAACTTACACTGCATCTCCTCTGCTATTGCCACCTCACGAACGCAACCGCTTTTCTTTGACTAAAAGAGGCAAGACACCCTATTTTCTTTGACAGCGCCATGGAACTGTCTCTTGGCGTAAGCTGCCCGCCTATTCCCCATCTAGCCCACTCCAGTCGCTTGCTTAGGCCGTAGAACCCTTATCTGTATCGCCACAAAATCTAAAAAGGGTATCACCGTTCGGCGGTCTGGAGATGAACTTGAAGACTGGAGCTTCGATGGAACCTGAAACATGTATAATACATGAGGCCTGGATGAATCCGACCAAGTGCGAGGCAAGGAAGCCGTACTGTGTACATGGAAGGAATAGGAAACGGGGCGGGTGCCAGTGCCATGGCCAGTTTTGACGTCTACATGTTTCAGACGCCTTGTTCTGGTATGTGCCTGCGCGTCAGAGTTGTTGGTACATCACTGTGGCGTTCAGGGAAAGCCCGCCTGTCTCGGGCTGCTGCCAGTGGTCGCCTACTGCTGTCGCCTGTACTCAGTAAGCGAACGAGGTGAAAAAAACGGACAACAACACAGCAATTCGACGCAATTCGACTCGGCGTTTGAGGGCTTGGGGGACTTGCGCCCAAGGAGCATTGGTAGGAAAGTTCCAGGGTCCAGAAGTACTGTACCGCCTGTACAGGCGCACGTACGGGCGCGCAACAACTCAAAGACTGGAAAAGGGTGTCGCGGCACCGCTTCGCCTGACGACGCCACCTGCCGGAGGGACTCACCCCATAATGGTTCCAGAACTGATTTTCGGGGGAGGATTAGTCGGTATGGGGGGTTAGGAGGCCTGGGTGCGTCTGGTCCTCGGGCCGAGCAGCCAATAAGAATGCACGGGTGCTCACTCCAGCAATCCGCCGTCATTTCTACCCTTAATTGCGCCGGACTGTCGGAATGATTTTGACCATGAGGCTCAAGTTAAGATCATGAGGGGGCCCGGGGCTTGTTTATGAACCCGGTGGAGACGCACCTATACTAGTTATTACTACCTCCGGCCGCTGATTCTCCCACCCACTATCGGGCCAAAGCGTCGAATTTTTCTTTCTTTATTGGGCCTGTAATTATGGGCTTCAGTAGGCACAGGTTATTCATTGGCGCTCAACTCGCTTCACTCCGGAGTCTTATCACGAATGTGAAGGACGAGTCCCCCGGCGATCGGGCCAAACTCTCGGACCCTAAGTAGGATCATGAGACTACTACCATTGGTCAAGGTTAGCCTGTAAGGTATGGGCATGCCTTCCTACGACCTGTACGTACTGACGGCAGGACCGTATCGGATAAAACGCAGCAAGGACAGACAAAGGAATGGCATCTTCCTCCCCGGGTCTCAGCACTTTCATCTCTCGTTAGCCGAAGTTCTCACAACTTAGCAGATCATGGACCAACATCGACATTCACCGCAACCAACTGTCCAACGTTCTTGGGGCCCTGTCCATGCCAGTGGCCCAGGATTTTCCACACAGTTACGGAGTCTTCTCGTGCCAGATGCAGGCATATTCCACGATAATTGGGACAGCCCATCGCTTCTGTCAACGAGTCAACAGCATGAAGACGGTTATTTCCCAATTTTTGGTCAAGTGAGTCCGCGACTTACGCAGGTTAGCGAGTTTTTGAACATCTCGACGCCAACACAGGTGAACGCGAGGGTGAACAATTATAATCCCGTAATTGCGGATTCCTCGAATCACCAAGTTTCACCAACACTCTCCCGGTTAGACGAGGTCCGTACAACATACGTACTGGGGTACCATTGAATGTCATGACAAACGAATATCAGACTTCAGTGGACGACAACGCACATCAACTACCATTCATGGCTCTATCGTCCCTCCTAGATACTTTTCCTGGACCGCAGACGCGACTCGAAGCACCCGATTCCAAATTCGCGCTGCAGGTAGACTCTATAGCTGATGGGGCCCAGAGGAGCGCACCTTTTGATAATGACACATCCCCAACCGGTGAGTTGGTTGTCACCACAACATACCACGAGTCATTGAACTTGGCATTCTCGGTGGCTTTCCTCCTCGCAGATGACCAGATACCGAAAAAATACCGGATCGCCACAGATGTCGTAGCCAACTCGGGTGACCATGAGCGCTACAAGGCAGAGGAGACACAAATTCCGATGATGCTGTTTGGTGCAAAGCTATTGCCAGACGACTGTTCTTATCCACCAACCTCCTTCAAGTGCCCGACAAGCGGTTCTAGGAGGCTTCACACGAAGCCTGAAGTAGCGAATCGAGCCTCGCAGACCCATAACGAGCGCGAACACCTAGGTGAGCCATGTCACCATACTTGTTCTTTCGTGATATGCTATTGGATAAGTAGCTGATCTGGGTCTAGTAGCTTCAGCCCCAGCACCCCCTTCGAAATTATATACGCCACAGGACCGAGGCATGAGGGTAGAAAAGATGGCCAAAAAACTGTATCAATGCAGTTCCTGTTGGGTCGTCTTCGCTCAGCCCCAAGGTCTTTCGAGGCACCGCAAAGATAAGCACGAGCCCAAGAACCGGTGTGGTTTCTGCAAGGAGTTCACGTGGTCCAAAGGACGCCATTACATTTACCAGAGACATCTCCGAGAGGAACACCCGCCGTCAGTCAGCGCGACTATGATTCCACGCAGACGAGGTGTCTAACAACGCGTTACGCGTAACACGTGTCTGAAGTGCCACGCGGACCCGAGAGGGAAGAGGTTGAGAATCGAGCTCTGTAGTAGACGTGCAGAGACAGACCGACAGGTTTGATAAAACGATATGATAGTCCATTGAAGTCCAAAAAGTGTACAATTCATACTACAGTGACTATAATTTGCAAATGATTTGTAAATACCAGACGGGCGAGATCAAACAAAGTATGAACGCGTCATCGAGACGCTAAGTCATGGGGTAGAAATAGAGGCGCAGTACCGTAACGGCGAGTCATATGAAAGAGATAAGGAGGTGTCCGAGGCCGAAACCGGAGGCGATAAGTGGGAGTCGAGATGGCGAAGAACGAAAAGGTGTCGTGCGTCGCCCTTGTGAGGTCGGGCCGGCGTGCTCGCGCTTGATCCGAGAACGTAACCTGGAGACAGTGACTATAAAACTGAGAAGGAATGAGGAGATGAGGTATAGTAGCGGCCAAAGGCCGTAGTCCAAAAATTAGGGCGGGGAGACCTGGAGACGTGAGAGAATACACATTGATTGAAAACATAAGCATCGTCGACAACAGCAAAAAAAAAAAACAATAGAGAGTGATAATAGGAAGACTCGGATATGGATACATTATTGAAAAGAGCACCAAGCTAGAATGCCGGTTTGAACTTTGAAAATGAACTCAAAAGATTTGAATTAGCTCTTGTCGTAGGCACTGAAGACACCGAGCGAAGACACAGGGCGCAAGGTAAACTCGTATCAGAGGCGCTACCCGAATCACAAGATATGTGGTGTTCTCGAACTGGCTATCACGGGCGTCTGATACACTTGGCACGTTCACTCCTTGTGCCCTGTTCCTTACAAAGTGGAGTCTCTAACTTAGATACCCTCACAAGCTTTATCTCCCGTTGACAGAGTGCCAAGAGGGGGATTTTCTTTCTTATCGAGTCACACTGACAAATATAAATGTTCCCCATATAACGCACGTGATCACATATTCAGCCAACAGCGGACGACATCCTGACAGGACCGGATCGGGCCGGTACCCGAGAGGATTCGCCTTGCCTCAGCGCGAACGTTTCTGCCGCCACCCTTGTCCATTCACAAGAAAGATTGGTTTCATCTCATCAGCCATCATCGTTGTCATATGATGATGATTCTCCCCTCCTCACGGTGATTGTCCGTGATTCGTAGGAAAATCCAAAGCGGTTGGCCCCTGATGTTGAACATACATCCACAACACAGAGCAGAGAGAAAAGTCGTTTCAGTGGGAAAAGGCCTCAGCATGAGTTGCCAGAGCTTCAGGCTTTCAAAATTGGTGGCATCATGATGAATTGACATTCAAACCTATCCCCGAAAGCAGGTCAAAAGGAGCCATTTGCTGTACCAGTACAATCATAATCATTAATTATTGACGAATCGGTCCTTCGGGTCCTCCTTCCCTGAGGCTTATAACAGAGTAACCGCAAAGCGCCCGCCAAGCAGTCACCGGTGACAACTTGCCAGATCTTGGTCACCGCAGGTGCCGTTCTGACTTTCCAACGCCACTTTCAGTCCGGCGCGTTCTTCCTGCCTTCCCCAACAGAACGTCTGACTTTCTGGCAGCGGTTTGCGACCAAATGCAATGCCATCCTTGCGCCACCCCTTATTTTTAATTGTCGCTCAATGCTGAAGTCAGCTGAGTGGTTCGACCTATAATGCCTGAGCTGTCGTGCCATCGTCCTGGACTTTATCATTCGCCTTGGGAAGGGCTGTCACGGCTGTGACCCATTCATCGAGTCTGTTTCAATGCGGTCATTACTACTATCATATTATTTCAAGAACCATGCTACGACGGGCGCAACACCCATGTGGTGGCCCACATATGAAACTAGGCGAATGAAGTTTGAACGATGGGAAGGGGGACAAATGAAACCTGATCAAATTTGTGCCTTTAGGCTTTATTGTTCAGATATGGGCCGGGAAACTCACCGGTCTGCCAGTAACCTGTACTCAGAGGGTGAAATTACATGGGCGTTCCAGAACAAATATGCGGCCTGTTACGACTGCAGTCGACGCGCCGTCATGGCTTCTGTTCCTCCAATGGTTGCTATCGAGCGCTCGGATCTACCTGCTGGGACTAACATTTGGAATGTTATTTTGAAATAGGCGACTGGCATGCAAATCCTGGAAATATGAATATGCCGAAAGTACTGCGCTTTGACCCAAAGGACAGGACAGGTGCCACCCAGTATATCTGGTTACTGGACATGATGATTTCCCCAGTAGGCCCGCGATAGCCGAGAACCCAAAGCTCTTGAGATGGACCCGAACTTCTGCTGGAGAAAGTTGAGAAACCAATATCCGTCATCGCCTGCAGAAGGCTAGCTGTATCAAGTGCCAGTAAACTTCCTCCCGCGATCAGATAAAACGGTCAGGTTTCTCATGGTCGTGCCAATGCAGGACCTCATGTCAGTGCCTCGGGGTCTCCAGCACTCGAAATCTAGTACGTGGGAAGTGAGAGCTACCTGTGCCAACTACCAGGTCTCGGTGTGGGCGCTCCAGGTTTGTCATCTAGGCGTGTCTGCACAAGCTGAGTACCCCTCCGTGTTCATCACTACATAAAATGAAAACCAAGGAGAATAGAACCACCCCAGAGGCCGTAACTCTTTACGTCTGTCTGGTGTGCCGCAGTCAAGGCCGCAGTACTTGCCCTAGCAAATCATGAACCAACATCGCCGCTCACCACTGTCACAAGCAACTCTCCAAGTGTAAGAATTAAGGTGAGGTCGGCAGCTTATGTATGAGAGAAGAGCAAGTAATGGAAGATGAGAGTAGGGCTTATGCTCATCTCTCCGCAGATTCTGGTTATTACTATCCAGTTATTCTACGGTAATATAGCGATTACGTAATTGACTGGTCTGGCCTCGGGTTCCGGGCTCAATCCCAACACCAAGTTCCTTGCCAAGTTCCGGTCTTCATGGGACTTTGTCCTCATCGGAGGCTGAGGGTTTTCCAACTGCGGGGTATTTTTGTTCCAGACGTCGGCATCGTCCCCGGAAATGGATGGAACAAACTCACCATTTCCGTCAATGACGCATCAGGATAAAAATGGGCTCTACCCTCCAACAGTTGGCAAAGTGAGTATTCACGTTGGTCAACGATCTTTAAACACTTGACACCCACACAGACAGACACGACAATGAATTCGTATATTCCCCTGCTTGGGCCTTCCCCGGATCACTACCCAACGTCTTCCCAGTCAGACGAGGTCTGTACAACATACGTACTCAGGATACTATCGAATTTCATGACACTGTCCGGATATCAGACGATTCAGACCTCAGCGGATAAGGCACACCAACAGCCAATCGTGGCTCTACGTTCCCTCCAAGATGCTTTTCCTGGACGGCAAACGCGAGCCAATGTACCCAATGGCCACTTTGTGCAGTTAGACGCTATGGTTGATAGGACCCTGCGGGACCTTTCTCCACGCTTTGATACCGACTCACCCCAATCTTGTGAGTGGTCGTCACCACGACGCGAGTACATACCATGACTGACCAAACTTGGATTCTCAGTAGATCTTCCCTTCAGTCGATCAGATGACGACTGAGTTACGGGCCACTACGGACATCGTAGCCAACTCGGATGGCCACGAGCGCTCTATGACAGAGGAGACACAAGTCCCGATGCATGCCGTTTGGTGCCAAGTCGTTTCTACCAGAGGACCGTCCTTTTTCACCAACATCCTTCACGTGCTCGACAGGCGGTGCCATGAAGCTTTGTACAATGTCTCAAAAACAAATCAAGCCGCATGGACCCATAACGAGGGTGAACACTTGCCAGAAGGTGCGCCACGCCGCCATACTTGTTCTTTCATCCAGGATATGCTATCGAATGAGCAGCTGATCCAGACATAGTAGCTTCTTCTCCACCACCCCCTTCTCAATTGTTTAGGCCACGGGATCGAAGTATGAGAGTAAAAAATAAACAGTATCAATGCAGTTCCTGTTACGTCAGTTTGTTCACGTCAGGTTTACGAGGACAGTAAAGATAAGCACAAGCCCAAGAAAAGGTGTGGGCCAGGTGGCTTCTGCGTGGAGTTCACGTGGCCCCAAGGACGCCGTTATATTCACCGAAGACATCTCCGTGAGGAGCACCCTGGCGTTGTATCTCCGACTCCGATTGCGTGCGGAGGGGTCAATCGAAGGACCAGTGCTTTCGCCAAAACTCTGTTGCCCGTCGCGCTAGCTGAATTTCGGATTCAAATTTGACTGAGTTTTCGCATCCAAGTGTTACGGTGACGGTGGGCTCGCGGTGACTGCGGGTAAGGTAGTTTCAAGGAGCTCACCACCTTCAAGTTCTGGCCGCAGCTTGGGCCGCAGTGTCGGGCCTACCAGTTGTGCTTCTTTTTCCTGTCACTCTTCTATGGCATTACTCACGGAGGTTTGCGGTTCGTGGCACAAGGTTGAGATTGCGACTTTGATTGGGCCTCAAGTCACAGTTTACCCTTCATATACAGACAGTCACCGGTCTACGGATGCCGCTTCAGAGCTTCAGAATGACCTCAAGATCACGGGGTCGAGTCGCCGATCACGACCTCGATCCAAACGTTCGTGGCACTACCAAGACCGGGTGGCCTTGAGGCGAGTAATATCCCCTGCCTTCAAACCTTTCAGCGTGTCCCCGGGCCCTGTAGGAAATTTTTTATAGAGAAATGTATGTGAAAACGGGGGAAAACCCCTGTTCAAAGTGTGAGGAGCGCGCCGGGACTCAGCCGGTTAGTACCGGTTAGTACCGACTGCTCTCCTATCATACAACTTTTTCTCATACAACTTCTTCTGCTCTCTTGAGCTGTGCAGAGTCGTTGCCGCCCCGTCATGACCTTCCATCACCACCACATCAATCGAAATGTAGACTCAGTGCAATGGGGCGTTTTGGCACTTTTGGCTTTCGCCCCAAAGA
This sequence comes from Lactarius sanguifluus, assembly GCA_021527775.1. Taxonomy (NCBI): domain Eukaryota; kingdom Fungi; phylum Basidiomycota; class Agaricomycetes; order Russulales; family Russulaceae; genus Lactarius; species Lactarius sanguifluus. The sequence goes on from JAKEYF010000055.1 coordinate 51,433, forward strand.
ATTGCTGGCACCGCCGCACAGAGACACACCGGGAGGTATATTTACGTAGTAGACTAGGTGCCCTTGTGCGAAAAAAGGGAGGTAAGTCATGACAATAAGGCACCACGAGGCAATGATCCGGTACCAGTGGATGGCACCTTATCACAACTCCCGCTGTTCATTCTATTTGGATAGCGACATCAACGAAAAGCGAATATACTGTACCGCGTCAGGGACCACTCGGTCATCTTTTGACAGGATCAGAACATTGACAAAAGTCTAAGACTCAAAGCTTCAGGATTCGACTTTCCCCTGAAGCCTTCCTACTCTATTTCCGACTTTTTGTCTGAACCAACTTTCCTCCGACCAACGCAAGTTCATGAGAACGGCATGTGCCCCTGGCGTGGTGCCAAGTACTCGCCCTCGTCTATCCCCCAATGTCAACTCGGTTCCAGCAGACTCACACTCGCGGTATCAAGTCGAAAGAGTTAGGGTGGTTCGATCACGTCAGGGTCAGCACAAACTCCCGAGCATTCTATGAAATCTGTTGCCCATCGCGTAAGGTGGCGGCGGATCCTTTCTGATCAGCATCATCCTGTACTAGTACAAGGATAGGGTCGTCTCGGTTCTTGGGTCTGTTGGCAAATGATTTTACGCAATTTTCCATGTCCAGATGGAGGCTCAGGCCGAAGTGCCTGGAGTTCTCTCGATACCAAACGCGCCAACATCGACAGCCGAGGGATTGTAAACCATGGGACAGCACCATTCAATTGTTTTCAACGACACTCCTATGCCACCCCTGTCCATCTTCTCGTCCTCCCTATGGCGGGGGGGATTTAGGCGGAAGGCAGAACCCTTTTGATCAATAAGCTTTTCGATCCTTGAGCATGCGCACTAGGCGGTGCTGATAATGCGGATGGTCGTCAGGGAGCCCGATTGAGCCAGTCCTAGGCTCAGACCCTGCGCTTTGCAAACGTGCGGACGAGACCCGCCAATCCGACCTGGGCGAAGTCCCTCAACTCATCGAAGGCGATCTAGTTCAACGTCGAAAGACTCTGTTCTTCCTAGGGTCTGACTACGCGGTTACCTTTTTGGACCTATTTGCAGACAGTCGACGAGGTCTGATAGATCTGACGGCCTACTGTAGCCATCTGCAAGTCCGTCTGCCAGTGGGATGGCACATAAGTTTGCTGTTATTGGCACAATCTGTTATTCCTTGACGACACTTTTGACAGAACCTCGAACCTGACCAGCGATTTCTCATCACAAGATCCGTCTTAGTGTGGAAGCCGTCACCAGTCTAGATCTCCGGTCACTGTTACCCATTACAACTACAGACTACTATCTATGAGTTAAGCGAATACTGATACACTCTTTGTAAACCAAACTGCTTAATCTGGTGGGGCTCGGATATCACGGCGCCGATGGCCATTCAATTGCCATCCACATGGTTCCCTCGTGTTTGAAGGCCTTATTGATATTCAACTTTTATGAATGTAGGTACCTGGTGCCGTCCAGATCCGTATTAGTCGTCCGTTGAGCTAGCCTGAGGATCGCTGACTCCCTAGTAGGAGCACGGAGGTGCTCTGAGCACCTCAAAACACCTCCACAACTCGACTGGATATAAATCCCATTGCTTTTTCCGAACTTTTTCAGACTTCCTTCCCTCGCAGAATTCCATTGGTCTACAGTGGATGTACGATGAGAAAGCCTAGACCCAGACAGCGTAGCCGAAGTGGCGTGCCAATTCCCATCTCTCACGGCTGTCAAAGCCAGGAATGTTGTATATATGATGACTCGGGGCCCGCGGTTCCAACCGCTGCCACTTATAATGGTTTCCCCACCCCATTGGTTCTCAGTAATCACCCACTCTCCACACAACAATATTCCGGACTCCAGCAGGTCAGGACTTATCATGCTTCCTGAAGTCAGGTGCTAATCATTGTATACAGGACATTCACACCTCATCGCACTTTCCGAATACCGATGACAGGTTCTTCCCTACGAGGTACTATCAGGACGAGCCCGTAACCCCACATCTTCTGGTGATTGCCCTTGAGACACTCTCGCCCACTGGAGCACCCATTTCACCCGGAGTAGCTCAACGCTCCACCTTTTGCGAAAGCGTATCGGACAGCCATCACAGCCCAAATGCTGTCGCCAATGACCCCATTGCCGATCCGGTCTTTGACGTAGTTGAAGACCGGTTCCCGCATGCCGGGTGGATGTGCGCCCCTCCAAACACGGCTCGATCACTCGACGTGGACCGATACTCGAGCAGTTCCCACACGACTCTCACGCTGTATGATTCCCAGAATATCACGTCCAATGTCTTGGACATGTCAGACAACGCCCACACTTTCAATCCTCAGCTACACTCGACTTGGAGCCTGAACCATCCTTCCACGTCGCCCCGATCCCCAGGTAACTTCTCCGACTCCCTCACCTCGGACAGTTTGCACCTGGGGCAAGGACCTGAAGCGGCATCCGCTGAGCTATCCCCGGCGATTTGGTTCTCTATTGAAGCGTCTCCAGTGCCGCCAGCCGTAGCCGGAAAGGAAAAGCGCTGCGCTCTCTGTGGTATCCGTTTCACGCAGTCACAAGTCCTTAATCGACACATGAAGGACAAGCACGAAGATAAGGGATCATGTCCCCATTGCCCAAACTTCAGGTGGTCTCGAGGGCGTCCTTACTTGTACACAAGGCATCTCCAGGCAAAACACTCGGGACTCGCGTCTTTCGAGGACCCACCTGGAGGGACTCGCAAGGCTCAGGTTTTACGTGCTCGGGCTCGCCAATGCAAGCTCCCCAATAGAGAAGATCAAGTGACTTTCAGAGGTCTTGTCCCCAATCAATGCTGGCATCCATTGTCATTGACGCGGCCATTTTTCAGAACCACTTATTCCTTTCTTGGGCGATCACCGCGCTCACAAGTAATGCGCCCGCAACTCTACCCCCACAATGATTGCTTTCACGTACGGCAGGTGTTTGCGTGTCCCATGTACTACTGCACCGCAACCATAGCCGTTAGCCGCGGCCCGTGCTCCTTCGGATGATCTTGATGATTTCGCGCTCCTTTCCTAACAATACTGTGCCTCCTCGTATTCATTTACAATACTACCCCTCCGTTTGAGACGTTCCTAGACTCCATTACTATTCACAGGGTTTGGCAAGCGACCAAACCCTTCCCACATGCCTCGTCCCGTTCAGCCCGTATTGGGTTTCATTTTTCTGTAGTGAGATCACGTCAACACATCGGCGCGCATTAATCAAGGCATTGCATTGACGTACGATCAGGCTTCTTGCTTCTCACTGGCATGCGCAGGCCGGCTAGGGCGCTGCACATTTCCCTTTTACAGCCTTTGGTCGCTCTTTTGCACCTGGTTCGCAAGTTCTTCTCCTATTCGCTTCTGTTGCTTACTGTCCTGTAGCCTGTTCTGGTTGTACAAAATTTGTTGGGAACAGTCATCCAATGTAGCGCGCGTTTGGGCATCTGGCAAATTGGACGCTTACGGCATGAGTGCGTCTCTGCTCTTTCCCAACCGGTCCGTTTGCATTACCACAAGAAGCAAGCGCCGGAAGCGAGGGAGAACGTCCACTCTAGAGGGACTAGGGTGATCACTGGGATGCTTCTACATGATTCTAGTTCCAATCAGTTCGCATAACCCGAATGAAATGGGTAATATTTGAGAACGGCACGGCTGTCCCACACTATCGTACAGCCGTCACAGGCCCCCTCTTACAGAAAAGGTGTCGAACTTATACTGTAATAAGGTAGGAAGACCCAATGGATTCGACGGCGCTCAGCTCGCATCAGTCAAATTCAGGTGCCGTAAGGATGGACTTCTTGGAGACAGAGACTTTCAGTCAGGGAAACTAACATGGGTGCGAAACTAGAATACAGTACAATATGTCGCCCAAGCGTGCCGCCACAGTGGGTAGTAAGACCCCAATCGAGTATGACTTGTAAGAGGAGGGCGTCAAGGTAGTGCAGTACACTAGGCGAAATCAGGCAAAGAATCTCGGTAAGGTGCGGCTGTATTGCTAGAGTTCGAGTTACAGCCTTCTAACTGAGCGCGCATGGCTTTGAGTGTACTTGTACCAAGACTTGTAAGTTACTGTACAGAACAGGTTCCGTAAGCCGGTCCGGTTCTAGAATAGGGGCATCGAGACACGAACAAGAACAAGGACAGTTATAACACTCAGATCGTCCGTCCCAATGGAGTCGAGTCCGAGCCCAGACCTTTGACTTCGGAGAAAACCGCAATTAATATTTATCTCGTAATCGGACTTTGGGTTCACCGACTCTGGTATCAGATCTGAGCGCTGAGCGCTGGCTACGTGAACTCCCACTGGCAACTTGAACCAAGCCAGCATCATGATCCATTTCGATGTCACTTTCCCCTTCCTTTCATTTCGTCCCCCCTGTATCCACAGATGCCCATGACTCACCGATACTTCCTCTAACACCATATCATCTCGTTTTCTTCTCCCCACATTCTTGCTCAGCCCTTCGTGCCGCATTCTAGACCGGATTCGACACCCACGCGCTCACTGCAAGATCGAACTCTGCGCCTCGTATTTTCTTGGACAGCCTCACCTGCGCCACGACGGTAATGGACGTCCTGTGCCTTTGTGAGAAGAAAGGATCCAAATCAGTCTGATCGTCGTCCGCTCGGGTGCCAGAACTACACGTTACTTTGCCGAGCCTACCTTATAATTGTCTTCGTCTCCTCCCCAAAGCGACCGTGTGGTGACGGCTACTCACGGCGCTTCATGTGTCGTGGCGTCAAGGGTACCGTATTGTTCCAAATATTTGGCCAGGCACTCTTGAGGCACTCCACGTTGCCTGTATGGCTGCCCCGCTCTCCTCCAAATAAGTCGCTACAGCTCCAAGTGCATGGACAATGTCTTTGTCACGGCTATCGTCGCACTCATCCACTTCCGCAAACCGCCGTTTCATATCATCGCCTGTTCCATCTCCGCGTGCCTAGCTCTCCGTTAGCGCCTCTTATTGTCCCTCTCCTATGTGATTCCCCATATGGCCATGCCCACCACCGTTCTTCTACATGTGATTCATCGATGATGTCCTGCCCTACAACGACCACGAGGCCCGTTCTTCACTCTATCGTAGTCTTTCACCTGAGCAAAACCGAATACGTGCCTCCACTACAACCCAACTACTACTAGTAGGCTACCGTACATGGTTACAGAGTTTATCCTCTATCACGAAGACCTTGCGCTTAGAGGGACAGATCAAACAACTGGGCGCGACCAACTTGATTCTATGGGTGCCAATCATTGCGCGGCCTGGAGTCGTGTCATTCATATTGATGGTGCACATGTCGAGGTATCAGCCCGCCTCTCCCTCGTGTATACTTACCTCGTGGACCAGGTCGCTCCCTCCTCACATAGAATGTGCGCCGTGCCAATAACATAAACGCCCAGATATTTATTCTGCAACTGCAAAGTCCTTAGAGCCGTTGATCTGGTTCCTAGTTAATCTACCCTCCCATTTACCTTCGACCCTCCAAAACATTACATGTCAGCTCTCCAAGATTCCTCTTGGCTGCGGAAATACGGCGGTCAACCCTTTGAGATCAATGGTCAGGTGGGTCTTGTGTTGACAAGTAGCACGTCTCCAATGTGGTCACTGACAATGCTCCTAGAATCACTTGCACAAATCGACACTGTCTTCAGTTCCAGATAACCAGCTCATCTCCGAAGGAGAGCGGAGCCCGTCGGGGGGTGATACCTATGCCTCTACATTGTCACCGCCCGATCCTCCGTTCAACGGCCGTGACGTTTCGTTAAACACGGAAGCCCCAGACTCCCTTCCGGATTCGTTCTTTGCAACTCGTCAGGTAAGACGTCTCATACGTCGTGACGTTCGGCTGGTAAACGCCGTCTACGTAGCTTGCGCCTTCCTGGAACCCACTGCTACCCGCCTTCCTAGAACTGGACAGCCAACTTGGGACCTTCTCCTTGCGAGCACCGCCCCGTGGTCCTAGCGCCTACCCCACACCCAGGACTGATATTGACACGGACCTAATCTTCAAGACTGCACCAACCCAGTACCGTCCCCCCATTTCTTATGGTCCGATGACAGAGCAAGAGTACCAAGTTCCCGAATGTGCTCAGCACTATGGGGAAGTTTACGCCGGTGTAGCGACCATCCAGGAGCCGACAATGGAAACCAGTTCCCCGACCGTCCCCATTGGTGAGACGTTGGTGGACCCAGCAACAGCCCGCAAGACCCTTGGCGTTCCTGGAAATGGCATCACGAGTCCGTCGGTGTATTACCATAGCTCGACTATCCCCCACTCTATCCATCGAAACGAAGATGTAGCACTACTCGACTTCATATCGGCAAGTCAAGCAGGTCGTCATCCCATAGCATCATCGTCCATCGCATCGTCGATCCGGGTCGCGCAAGCGGGCCGGAATCGCAGTAGGTTCTCATGCCGTGCTTGCGATGTCGGCTTCGTTCAGAAACAGGCCCTCAACCGGCACAATAGGGATAAGCACCAGCCGCGGAATATCTGCCCTCACTGTGGAGTGTTCAAATGGTCCCCAGCTCGGCGTTATTTATTCACAAAGCATTTCGAGAGAGATCACCCTGGAGTTCCACTCTAAGCGGAGTCTCGCAATTGAAAGACTTGACGAATGGTGCGGCGAGAAATTTTCGAACGTCAGCTACTATATTCTCTCGTTTAGGTTGTCTTCGAGCGTGTCTGGCACATCGCACCCTCTGCCCAGTAACAGGGTTTTCTCTCGCAATTACTATTTACATAGGACCTGGCTCAACCCAGGCATGGTACTTGTTGCAATGTTATTATCTATGCATTTCCGTGTTTCTCCGAGTTCGTCATCACCTCTTCAAGAGAAAAGATATCACAGAGGTTCGACCAGATTGCCACGCGGTAATTCCGGAATCAGGAATCTGCGTTCACGCCGAGTTTCCGGTTGACAGTTTACCATGCCACGAGGTAAGCAGGAGGCAGAATTTCCGCTTAAACCCCCCACAAGTCGGATGGGGTAACCGGCATACCCGATGTCACCTCGTCTAGGTCCTTCCGCTTGATTTGCCGTACAATATTTACACAGGCAGTAGTACAGTGGTAGAGGTCGTTTTCCATGGCATTGTACGGGGAATCTGAGCCTTTGCTGTTGTGTTGTAAACTCATGGGCGAATTCTTCTTGTGAATGACGTTGTAGGACAAGGGAGTCACGGGACGCATACAACCTGAGCTAGCCTCAGGTCTCAGTATCTCCTAACGTCAGGTACTGTACTTCTAAGCGCAGATCGGTGCTGGGCATGCAATTGAGGCCAAGTATTATTGAAATATGTCTCTTCAACCTGAATGCATATCATGGGTGAAGATTCTACGTCGCTTGCGGCGACCGCTTCCTGATTCTGCGACTGGTTACGCGTTACGCATCGATTTTATGATTACGGTCTGGTAACGCCGCTATTGACCCATCCAATGAGGCTTCACTGCATTACGACGTGTCCGCACCAATCAGAAAACGTTCCCCCTGACGTTCCGATTTTACCAGCGACGGCGACGTCGACAGTCTAGCGGGCGTACCGCCGCGTACGACCAGTTATAGTAATGGGCAGTGTCATGTCTCCTTTTCAGCATCTGGTCGCTCTCTTTCGCACTTGGGTTCACAAATTCTTAGTCTCCTGTTCGCATCTTTTGCCTACTTGAACTCGTTTCATGAATGTACTTTGGGCAAGGCCATCCACGCGATCGGTCCCAGTGACATGCCTGATGAAAGTGTATTCTTACGATGCATCGCGCTAGACGCGAGCGAGAACTCATACCAGAGGACTAGGACGATCACTGGTGATCACTGGTGTGCTCCGATGTGACTCAAGTTCAGATTCGCGTAGCTCGAACGAAATGAGTAGTATTTTAGAGAGGCAAGGTCACGCACTACAGTATAGCCATCATACGCTCTCTCTAGTAGAACAGATGTCGAGCCTATACTGTTAATGAGGTAAGGACGGTGCAGCAGTCAAAATTCAGGTACCGTGAGAGAAATTTCTTGCAGATATAGACTTTGAGGGTCTAGATCCCGTTTCAGGATCATGAGGTTCGGAGCTGACCACATGGAATCCGAACAAGGACTCCGCAACACTAGGATGGGCGACGTATGATCGATACGATATCGACCGAGGCGAGGCGTAGTATTGTTGTTCCAGTCCTGAGTAGGGAAGTCGCCTAAGCGTGTCGCTGCAGCAGCCTGTACTTTATGGGACCCTGAGTCGATCGAGTACTAAGAATGGTTGGGGGCAAGGTTGGGGGAGGGAAACGAGGTAGACATGGGAAAAACAAGAATGCCTCTTCTCGGTCAAAACCACGTTAGCCAGATGTGGTTACATTCTTACCGCCTGGCGCGCATCAATGGCGCGCAGTTTCGAGAGTGTACACGTTCCATAAGCCGTTGATATCGATTACGAGTCCATTTCTAGAATAAGAACGCATCTGTCACTCGGAGACATTGTATGCCCTGTAAGACAGGAATGTTGCTGGACCGTGCTGGTGTTCAAATTCTGCGGGGTTTAAAATTTGGACAGGGCGTAGCGCGGAGCTCCATCAACGCAGTGCCCGCGTATGTCATATACCTTTCCCTTGCCTTTCCCTTCACACTTCGACCGATACCGTCTCCTCTTCATCATTTCTAACCAGGACACTCAATTCGTAAACATGGATATGATTTCGCGTGAAAAGTCTCTTTTTCGCAACCTTATTTGGAACAGCGTTGTATGCTGTAGCCTGTAGCATTAGCATGCGCAGGAGGCCCTCCTTATCCATCAAGACGGGATCCATAACACACCGAAGCCAGAAGCATTAACCTCCAAATGGTCTATATCCCAAGGGCCAAGGGAGAGTCGCCACGTCACATCTTAACCCATATCGCAGAAGAACCCCCCATGATACTAGTACGCTGTGACGCATTTTATATAGCATTGAGCTCCCGAGCCCATCGCAAGATCACGCTCTACGAACCCCCCGACCCCATGGCCTTTTTTCGCTGCTCCCTTTCAATGCGCCCCCATTACAACTCGTCGTCCCCCTCTTTCCCCTCGTCCTTTCGGTGCGCACAGCTTATTTAGGCGATTACCCTAGTGATTCTTTCTAAACTAATGCCAGGATCCGCTATGTCCTGCAATACGGCCGTCACATCCTTTACCCACCCACCACCATCCCAAGAGCCGACATCCGGGCCGCACTTTGTATTGGAGCCGTTCGTATGTGTCTAACCCCTTGTTGTCCTGCACATACCTCCTGGCGCGCCTTGGCTGCCGAAGTTCTCAGACCTTCATTCACTCACGCAGACAGGCTACACGCGGTATGTTAAGTTGTGCTTCACAATTCGATCGGTTTCTCTCTCTCGAGTCTATACATAACCTTTTTGTCTTCTTCCTATTCATGAACAGTCGTCTCTCTCCCCACCGTGGTGCGACTTGTCTGTAGTAATATATACCCGTAACGCTTAGTCCAAACAGCGCACGACTCTAAGGCCACGACCCGACCTCATTACCTGACCTTTTCCGCAACATGGAACGGCGTTACGGCGCCTGCAAGTGTGGCACGCCGCATGGTTGTGGTCTGCCGCTTGGACCCTATGATCAGAGCTGAACAGAACACATCATTGACGTAAGTTAAGACAGACGATGTCAGGCCGACTGACTACTGATGCCATGGCGTGTATGACCGTGATGAGCGTGGCTTACTTCCGTCGACGAACATCATATGATGTACGCCTGCCGCGTCTGTGTTAGCGACAGGTCGGGCAGGTAAAGGAGGTCCTGGCTGCCACGATTCATAATCGTTACCTTGGTTGTCGATTTAAGAGTGGTTGGACTATTACCCGGTTACGTGGGTGGAGTCACGGCGACATGCGAGAATGCGCATGCAGAGGGAAGCTTCAACTCCCCCCTTCGCACCATCGTTGTTTCCATGTGTAGGTACTCGTCCTGGTATACCTGTCGTCTTGAATGGATGCAAGGGGCAGATAACATGTAATATGTCTGGACACGCCGACCGCATTGAGGGGCACTCGTGTTGACTTATGGAGCGCCAGGCGCTATGGGACCCTTGCTACCCGCTTACATATAACACACGGCTCCCAGTCACGTCTAGAGTGTCCAATTGAATTGGTTGGGCCATCTAGTCAGTGGGAGTTCTGTACGAGAAGTCATAGGGATATAAACAGTTTATTGACTAGTGCCGTATAAGATGCTTATTGGATTTGCCACTTTGCCACATATGGCAAACTTATTCGCTACGCTTCACTCCGATGTGTCCGCGCACGTGTCTAAGCCTAAGCAGGGTTCCGCGGGCCTTTCGCCACCGAATTGCCGGTGCCATCCCTTGTTCCCGTTTACGGTAACGGTAAGGTACTGCAACTTATTATGAGCGAGACGCGCGTCGTTCTCATGCTCCTTTGCCAGTGCTGTCACATTCCCGTCGCGATCGTATTCGCCTCATATGTCACTTCCATGCACTTCCATGCATAGAGCAGTTTCACTCGGTCTCGTGGTTGGTTGAATTTCAATGGATCGCCGTGGTCGCTTCATTCGGGGTTCTCAGCATACGGTCGTATACTTTCAGATCCACCCTGTTTTCAAGCCGGAGTAAGGCGAATCAATCGCCCACCGCGACCGTCGATTCCCCTCGCCTCCGCAATCCGGCGTGTTCCCAACGAGCGCTCCGACGTCGCTCCGCTGCTCTAAACGGAGCCAGCCGACCACTGCCATGGTCTCAGCACGCCATCGCTGAAGGTGAAGGTTTCGTACTAGCATGTCGCAGAGGAGCTAGCGAACGTGTCGCACTTATCATGATATGGTGCGTGCATCGTTCACGCGTGTGTCGATGTTTTCGACCTTCGTGATACACCCTAGGAGGTAGTCAGCACCTGCCAGTACAAGCACCAATGAGTGCTCTTTCTACCTTCTTCAGGGTGCCGTGAGTCTGCCTTGGCATGGCTGGAGATCGTTTAATGGATACTTTACGTTTTGCTACACTTCTCTATAGATTCCTTCATGTATGTCCTCCCAGACCCAATGGTGCAGGTTTGCAGCCGGGGGTACGCGTCGCCACAGTTGTCGTACCCTATCAAGTGGGTTCTTGCCTGCGTTATCCAGAATGCTCCTGCCACGGTGCACCGACGAGCGACCCAGGGTTGTTTTTGACCTATTCCCGTATTCGCGTTGTTCTGACCACGGAGCCCCATTTAGGTTTCGGAAAACGTAGCCCGTTGGCCCTTTCCGCAGTGTCACTGTACGTTTGGGTACGGCGCAATGCGCGGCCTTGGCCACGGTTCATTCGAGCCTCGCTGGGAACAAAGCTGGACACGTGGCCGCAGACTCGGATATTATGTGATGATCCCTGTCGCTTCTACCTCTGTGTTCCCAATACGAGTAGGTGAAACGACTTTCTTGCTCTGTTGAATGCCGTACGACGCTACAACCCATTCGGCGCAGAAATTTGCTTGAGGCCGACAGGTCTGTGGTGGCAACATCCCAAGCTCTTACAATTTCCCTCAGGCTCCCCCATAAAACAAATGGGAAAAGAAAATTTGCCTCGAATCAAGTCAAGAGGGTTCCAAAATAGTCTGTTGCCAAGTGTCCCTGGGCACGTGGTGACACACGAATTTATGTTTTACCTCGACTAACTCGGCTCGCCGCTCACATGTGATGTACGAATGGGAGCTAGGGAAAGCGCTCTATGAATGCCTCGAGGAGAACGCCCCTCAACACACATAGAGGTAACTCAGGTACGCACGCTGGCAGGGTCGAAATCTGAAGGTTTGAGGGACGGTGACTTATTTTAACACGTTTTTTTCATGGAAACAGTCCACTATTGAGTGTTCGGGTGAAAACGTGCGACCCCCGCCTGCTTGTCGTATGACTCGTATCAGGGTGTTAATAAGGGGGTGATAAAGGGTGATTACAGTCATCAACACCAAGAAAGGAAAGAACAAAGGGATGGGGCAGGTCCCGCGTGGTCAGTGAACAGTAATGCCAGTGACCATATTACAGGTTAGGTGCTCCCATTTGAGCGAAAGATCTTCACATCGATCTCATGAGTTGTGAGTCATGGGCGGTGCGTGATGCATGTATGATGACTCGGATGAGAATCCACCAGCCTATCAACTTCAAACTTTTGATCAATTTCCGCTAATCTCACTAAAGTGGAAAATGGCAGCTGCTGAATTCAAGTTACACAATCTAGGGACAGGGTCGACTGTTCGGCTATTGGCCATCGAACACGTCGAAGGTGGACTGGGAATGGGAAGACGGACTTTGGGTCCCTTTAGGTCTGAGTCTCGTCAAAGTCGATCGTTCGGAAGTAACTTATGTTATGATGTGAAACAACATCGCCTGGCGGCCTGTGCATAGATCGAGACCTGCGCTTCCCCACGTTCTAGTCGATTTCTAGTTGATTGGGACCATAAAACCAAATGTTGCTTCGATTGCAGAACCGCCGCGCAACGCAACGCGCACTGGCATATCCACACAATTTACCGCCATACAGACCCTCTTCTGGGTCGTCTCCTATGTCAACAGGCGGGCAATCAAAGCTTTATTGTGGCTGATCTTATAACTGAATAGGGCTTTAGTGTCTCTGCAACCGTTCGTCGTAAATCAGCATGGAATATGTTGGTTTGGTGGGAAGACGGGTTCACTGATAATTGGCGGATTAGATCAAATAGCACGCAATTATTGCATGTTCCGTTCCAGCACACTGTACGTACCACTCGACTCTTGCATATGCTTGCATCATTCAAACGGAGATTCCCTGAGAGGGATGGCGAGTCGCCGGTTTCAGAAGGATCTTTCTTTCCAGAATTCCCTTGGCCGAGTTTGATCGGGTCAATGCTTCTTAATTTTGCGGGCTCCACAGCATTCCGAGAAGGGAATTGTAATTTCGAAATGATCCCGTAAAAGTGATCACCACGTGGCTCACCTCGCGTGATATCCAAATCCAAGCCAGTATCCAGAATAGATGCGACTTTTCCCTCAGGCTTCACCGCATTCTTCAACACGAAAGAAGAGATAGATACCCAGCATTCCATACCCATGCCGAGTACCTTGCCTCTATCGGACCATCTTCACTACACTCAGCATTTCTTTTTCCATTCACTTTGGTGACATGTTTCATCCATTTCCCACCAATGCAGGTACAACTCGGCTCCACGCCACTCGATCTATCCATCAAAGACATCCCTCACTGGCATGCACCTTGCGATCTCCTCTCGTTTCCTTTTGATATCTGCTCGCCCTTCACATGTCCATATCAATGACCCTTCAGCGAGTCCGTCGGACTCCGTCCCCTCTATAGGGCCTTATACGACACTTCCCTCGGGTCGCGGTATACGATCCACACCGCGTCTTTCCACTACAACAATCACCCATATTCTCTGTGCTGTCATTGAGTACCAGGGTGGATAAAGTGGTCTCGTACCGTTCCTCAAAGACCGATATTTCATGTATTGGAGACTAGCTAGTCACATCCCCCTTGAATGTGCGTATTTTCGATGCATGTGGAAATGTTGTTAACGTTCGTGACTCTTTAGCTTGTATTGGCACCCGGGCACTTCCCGCAAGGTCATGTTTTGAAACACCTCCTCGTTTCCGATCCACCCGCACCACGTTAATGATGGACTTCTGGGACTCGTGGGTGCCAATCAGGCTGTCGCGTGTTGCTTCGTTGAACGTGCATCAGTCCTCGTCTCTTCGATTCATTAGCGTGTGCGGCCGGAGCCATAGCTTATGGGCCGTTTAACATGAAAGAACTTTTATCAGCACTCCGGGGTGAGTTCTGTGAGTTCGAGCTCGTGCGCGTTGTGTTGGGTCCGATGGCTACGCTCCCCAGGAGGATTTTTTTCCTACTGTATGAAAACTCCCGCAGCATCGCGCGTATGGGTACCGTCATCGTCACAGCTTCCACACTCATCCTGGGCCCAACTCTTTATCGTCACCGCGCCCTTTTCTCCACCTTCACCACGTTGTAATTGCCGCGACTTGCACATCACCACGTCCGCTTTCATCTCCCGGCGCTTCGAACTTCCGCAGTATTTCTCTTTTCTCTGAGTCCTCCACGTTAGGGCTATTTTAAGTCCTGACTTAGACGTCCTCCTAGAGTAGCCTGCGCGGAGTCAGTATCGACACGCTCCTTCAACACACCCGTCCTCGATCTAGGCAACCGAACCGCAGAACATCGCTACGGCGTGGAGTTTCAGACCCCGTCTAGACCAGTTGGGTGATCTAACCGACCCCAATGAACAAGCGAGTGCCAAACGTCGTTTGAGCCAGGTGCCCATCCATGCGGCAGTCGCGTGGAGTGCCAAAAGGATCAAACAGTATAAGTAACGGCGAGGTTTGGATTATCTCCACCTTCACCTGCCTCCCTCTTGTCGTTTTAACCATAGACTCCTCGTGTTGACTGGCTGCATACCACTATTGTCCACAGACAATGATGGCTACCAACGCAGAAGGAGAGCAACACTGCGGTCCTCTCTCCCACGAAGGCCTTGACGAAGACGACTTTTACCTGGATTTTCTCCAGCAGGTCACACATTATCCTGACGATTATCACCAGGGACCTTCTGGGGCTGTCAACACGTTACCACACGTTCAAGATAACCCGCCATTATCTCGTGTGGGCGATGCCCCTCTGAGTGCCCTTGCAGAACTTCCCCTTGTTGAACAGCGTTTATCCTTGGGTCTCTCCCACTCTCCTCAAGACATGCTGGAAGGAGCCCTTTTTACTGAAGGGCCATCTCCGCCGCCTCTGCTGCCAGAAACCTTTTGTGATGACCGCGACCTCTTTTTGACCATGGCGGCCCTGGGATACTCTCCAGAGTTCCCGTTGTTTGCACACGACCTGGTAAGTATTCCTAGTCATCACTACAACCCACCCACTAAGGTCATCTACGTAGCACGCATTTTCGTGGGGTGCACCTCAACCACCCCTCCTCGATCAAAGTGGTCAACTTTGTCATCTCTCCGTTCCACAGGATCCACCCCAAAGTCCTAAAGCCAACCCCATACTCGACAGTTGCCGCATCACGATCCCTTCCTCAGGACCTTCACCATCCCAGAACCTTAACGTCTTCCCCTGTGGTCCCATCTCAGAGAGAGCGTACCACGAGGCCATGGGGGCTTGCCATTCTGGATCAATCCAAGCCAGTACGGCAGCCATCCAAGAACCACCTGTTGACTCCAGCGTCGCAACTATTCACATCGACGAGAGGTTAATGTACCCTAAAACCTTCCCCCAAGTGCTTTGGGGCTATGTCGACGCTTTCCCAGGGATGTCCACGAATGATCACGGTTCCTCTCTCCCCTACACCGTACATCAAAACGAAGAGGCAGCATCACCCATCTTTCAGTCAGCCCCTCAAACGGGTCACCCTGTCATCATATCATCTGTTCCAGTCGACGATATTTCCGGGACGTCGTGGTGCCCTATTTGTGGTATTAGCTTTTCCCAGAGGCAGGGCCTCAACCGCCACAACAGGGACAAGCACACCCCACGAAATATCTGCCATCTGTGTGGGACATACGAATGGTCCCCTGGACGAAGATATATGTTCCTCAGGCACCTGGAGCGACACCATCCGAAAGCTGTACTCGCCTAGGGACCAGTACGCTTGGCGACTGCCGCGCCGAGCAACCTCCAGAGTTATATTTATGGCCACGCCCACATACATGATCGTCACGTCCATGAGACACACCTTCGCCGGCGGAGTGCCCACGTCTGGTACAAGGGCGACTTGACATCTCCCCTGCCTGCTTCCCTTCCCAAGTCACAGAACTTCCCCGACTATTATATGTGTAGCTGTTGAATCTATTTACTGTAGCTGAACATGTGCTGTATTTTTATCTACGAGTCCAACACCATTATTTACGAGTTGTGAATATTTATCATCATGGGACTGTCACGAGTTGGCGGAAACGTCATACGTTGTCTGGGACTGTTAGGCGTCGACTTAGTTATCATATAAGTGCCTGACTGATGATGGGCTCTGCGTCAAGATCGACACCGTCATGACGCCCACACTCATGCTCATCGTGTCAGCGGTCGTGGCATTGCAGCACCTTCGGCCCGGGTTCCTTAGGTTCTCGTGATCCCGGCCTTGGGTAAACCCCTAGAAAAGCGCGTTCGCAGAGGCAGGTATCACAGGGGCCGGAAACAGGAACGTGTGGTGCCAGCAGTGAAGATGTCGGAGTAGCGAGATGACCTGAGTATTTGCTTGGGACTTGGCAAGTAGGCTGATCACAGGTGAAGAGATTTGGAATCTGCTCGCAGGTACTGTACGGGCTTAATTAAACTAGATCTACTAGGGACGTAAGAGCCGAGGTCATGAACCCGACTGAAGCGAAGGTCATGAGCCCGACTGTAGCGAAGACGAGAGCGAAGGGGCACAAGTCCAAAGTTCTCCGGGAAAAGCTAAGTCACAAGGTGGGTTATGTCAGCAACCATTTTAGGAAGTTGTCAAGATGCCAAGATAAGATAATGAAGATACGGTGAAAATCCAGACCTCAGGCTTAACCTCAGGAGCAAGAGACAGGAGTAGGTATACTGGCTTTTCGAGGACTGGGCCGTTTATATACGAAAACATTCACGCCGATATTTCCAATCAAAGGCCTGTGAGTGCCTCGAGGCTCGGCTCGTTAGGCCGCCTCGAGGTGGGGTCGTTGGTGAAGCGATGTTGGCAACTATGGCTGTGAGCTATCACGATTAGACGGCGGTTGTAGTGACAGAGGTGCGTGCGTAGGCTAAGGGTCCTCCTTACTATGGGATTGGCAAGAATCGGAGGTGAGGGTCGAGCTACACTGAGGCGCAAAGTCAAGACATTCAAGTTGCACCAAGTGATGGCCCACATGGCATGTGGAAACGGGTCCTAAAGACATCGGGGATTCTGGGACGAGTAGAGGAAACAGGGGCAAAAGGTAGTGACACTGGTCGGTGACAGCGATGAGTCCAGTAGGTGACAGGCATCTCCACCATGCTTTTTTTTGACCTGCTCATCACGAGGCCACAGGCCGCGGGGCTAGTGGGACCACCGCATGCATCACACGAGGACTTTCTTCCTTGAAGTAGGGCGCACATGACTGACACGATCCCTAGGCGACATGAAGGGCGTCTCGTACGAAACATACGGACACACACGTGTGTGATTTTGGGTTGCGCGGTTCACCCTCGCGAACGGGCTTGTGCACGCATACAGTCGGTGGGTTTCATTGTGAGTTGAAAGGACGTACTGTAAAACGATGTTGCCATGAGAATGTCTTACTAATTGTAGCTTGGTTGGGAGTGTGCAAACGTTAACGCTGGCGGGTAGCGCTCAGCGTAGTAGCCTTCGCGCCTCGCGACGTGCATCACCGTTCGTCCCACGCTATGCCCAGCTCACTCTCAGTCGACACGGATGCTAAGTGAGTGGGACAGACACTGGATCCTGTTGGCCGTGCGCGGATAATAGACCCGACCACTCCAGCTTCTTGTGCCCGTGCGCGAGCAAGAGCACTGGCAGGAGGTAGGAGTGGAGGGAAACGGAGGAAGGGGCGACACGCGGCCGTAGTTCCTGTGCGTCCCGAGGCTGTGCGGAATGTTGTGGCGAGGCTGCTGGTGGTGCAATTTTCACGCCGAGGCATGCCGCGGCGCTGGTGCGGTCAAGGTGTCGTTGAGTTGGTGCCTTCGGTGCCCATTGTTCTCACGCCACTCCGCCGGCATCTCTTCACACCTCCGACTGATCACGATTCTCAGTTATTTCCATCAGCAAACACAGAAAGAAACAAGTAATACCATGTCATTGATTGAACAGCCCCCCAATACATTCTTAGTTTACTTGATCAGCATACCCAATCGGGTGTGCCCCATGTCCGTGTTGGGTTAGCACCTCGGTTCTTTTTTCCAGCGTTGTGTAGACACACTGTAGAAATAGAAAGCGGGAGGTAGGCGCTCTTGTATTCAACCAATGACTTATAATGACCGCCCGATTATCTTCTCTCGGCAAGAAGAGAACTCGTTTCAAGTTGTTTGTTCATGTATAGAACACATTCTCTTCTCTGCCCTTTTTACTAAGTTACTGTTGTTGCCGTGTGTACTTCTTATCCATCTCCATCAAGTGACTGTGACTACAGTAACTTAGTCTGATCGCGCCTAAAAAAACAAAAAGGATCATCGATCATCTCTCGATCAGGAAACTAACGTACGTATGGCCCAGAGGAGGAGAAGCGGGAGCCCTCCCAACGGTTCTCTGCCAAGATTTTACCAGGTTTCCTCTCTGAGCCATCAAAAACTGACAGCGCTCGCCCGCCTGTGGCCCGTTTCAGGGGATAAGTGCAAGTATACAGTAACCCCCCTTAAAACCTGCCGCGTTTCAACGTTACAAACAGGCTCAGTGGCTGTTCATGGTCGCTCACTACGGTTGAGGGTGGCAGTGCTGCGGCAGCACAGATAAAGATACACGCTATGGTAGCCCTGGGGTTCGGCGAGAGCTGGGGAGGAGTCAGGCATGTAATAGAGTCGAAGGGCGCAACAATCATAGCGACCACTAGGAGACTTGGAAACAACCAGCGAGTACGGGTGTCGACCCGATAGACAGATGGTTTCTGGAGAGCGCTCTTGATAGGAGTCTTCGAAAACCACAGGCTCACGCGGCGCACAGACCCAGGGCCCACAACACGTCACTGATCGTTCGCAGCTGATATTTGCTGATAGGCTGCCAGTGAGAAAAAGCAAGGAGGGAGGGGGACAGAATGACCAGGTCGGGTTTGATATCACAAGCGACCACAAACAAACTAGCTCCACTTCTCACCGGATCTCGCCTTCTATCGGTCCATTGGATCGTGCTTCTTTTTGCTTTGTTCTATTTTCACAGTAGTTTCGAGGATCTCCCACGGACGGCGATTGTCACCCGAAGCGAAAAAGTCGGTCGGTCGGTCGGTCGGTTGTCGCTTGCTCATGAACTTAGCTGAGTCCAGTGGACTGCACGTCCCTTTTGCGAAGGGCACTGGCATAAGGATCCCGATGTCTGTGACACTCGTGTCCATGGCCCCGACATCTGGGCTAAGTGACGGCAATTGAATAGGGGACTGATCTATCGGACAGAAGCAACACCGCGGCCTTTGGGTGATGGAAACCACGACAAGTTGAATTTTGCCGGCGGTGTTCAGTTGTGAAAAAGGTCCAGCGATAGAAGAGAAGTTGTCAGGCCCTAGATCTTATCGCAGACCACGACAATGACACGAGGCGGTGCTATGCCTTGTTCTGCGTCCAATCCACACAGAGGACGCCTTTACCAGAGACGCTCGCGAAGTTGTGGTGTGCCCAGCCAAAGGGAAGTGCTGTAATCGAATTACGTTGAGGAACGTCGGGTCGAGCTTTTCTTCCGCCACCATGACACCGTGCTGATTCCGGGACATTGATGACACCGAGCGCAAGCAATGAATACCGGGGCACAGTCACTAAGGCACCCAGAAGCACTAGGCCTTACTCACTGCATGGAGATATGCGGCTGAAACGTGGCTATAACTGAAAAGAATTTGTGGGGACCGGGAGGCCGATTAGTATATCCAAAAATAAGGTATACTTGTCATCTACAGCACCTTCTGACGACGCCAATACAGACTCCTGACTCCCGAACAGTGGACTCAACGTTTGTTTGCTTTTTGCTTTTTCCAGCAAGGTGACCTTCCAATGGAACCACGCGGTTGCATTTGACCATGCTTCTTGAGTGAAGTGGGTGATGTGAACAGGGAGTAATCGCCCCCCACTTACATAGAGTATCGTATAGTTACATAGAGTGCCGTATAGGAGTCGTATAGGAACAAATCACATGCTGATTTTTTTTTAAAAAAGAACAAATCACATGGATATTCCCGGGCCGTTACGACCGCGACGCCAAGACGCTGGACTCGGATGCACGATTTTCAGACAGTCCACTATAAGCATTAGTTTTCCTACATTCGGATGCTCATAGGTAATTGGTGGAGGGTTAGAGTAAAGTAAAGGCTCGCGAGGCACGGCTTTAGCGAATGGCATGGCGAATGGAAATCGCCCCTTCAAGTTCAATCGCCCCAACCTTGGCCCCAACCCCGTCCTTTGGGGTCGCCTTGACCAGTTAACCCAGGGTCCTAGAATGTAAGTGTAAGCACACAAACGCAAAGTGATAAGGGATGAAAATCCAAATATTGGACTCATCGCCATAACGTCCGCCATTACGTCAGCTGATGCTTCCGTCCCTGTTTCGATACCACCAGCTTAGCAGGTACCGCACTCGCAATTAATGGGCAAGCAGCGTGCGAAGATGGCGCTGGTTGCTTCCTAGGTTGTGTGGTAACTACTTGGTCCTGCTTGCTTCTCTTGGTATTTATGTCCACAATGGGAGATCTCTTGGGAGATCTACTTGATGGCCAGGGGCCGTATGATATACGAACAGCGTTTCAGACATGACTTCGGGCAACTATGCATTTTTCGTTGTCAAGGGCAGAAACGACATTTTCACACCTTCAGGGATCCCTCATCTGGTATGTAGTTCATGTTCTGTGTGTTCATCCACCATCCGGCGTCGAGAATGTTGCGCGGCACATGGTTGGAGGACCGTGACCGAGCTTTCTAAGACCCCATGGGGAGACTGCAGTGTACTAGATATCTTGCCTCATCCCCCTTCCCCAGGAAGCCGACGTCACTTGCGGTCGTGTTTGAGGGGGAGAAATTCTTCGCTATATCCGTGGGGCATCGCCAAGTAGTAGTCCCTACCTAACCGAGCCCCCGCCGATAATACTCCGGGAGAGGCGCGCAACTCCAAGGAACAGGTAGGACGGATACAGAGATCACAGGTTATACGAGGCGGCGCGATATGGCACACGAAAAAAGAAGTTGTGAGAGGAAGTCGAGATCGAGGAAAGCCGGGAGGTAGGTCCTGGGACTGGCAACCAGACGCTATCCGTTCATTTGCGGGTTAATCTGCGCGTCAATCGGTCATGCACGCTCGGTCATGCCCCATTGAACACCAAGATATCTTTACTAGTCGATGCGATACTTACACTCTACGTAACTTTTCGTACAGGGTAACTAGTAGTCAACTTCTGAGAATTAGATTACTGTAAGTCTCGAACCGATCATGCCCATTGAAACAGTCCGATTGACTGGCTACGCTCACAGCGCTTGTGTTTGCTCCCTTTCGGCGTTTGGACGTAGACGGGCGACGGTCCTCACAGACTGAACGCTTGGAAATTGACCCACTAAGGCCACTACTCTCGGGTACGGGACATCTTCTGTGGTGCCATCGTTCCAGTTGGCACAGGATGGCCATATAAAACCAAAGCTTCTTCGTCGCCCCCCGCAGGTGTCACGGGCCCCAAATATCCCGGTTGCCTGAGACCTGTCTCCCTCCACACCTTTGCCGACTCTATTCGCAACGACCGCACTTAACCGTGGTGAGACTCACCGACATCATACAATGGTTCGAGGCCTCGATCACGGAGTTCCACCCACACCCTCATACATTTCAGTGTATACACCGTATACATCCGCCAACTCTGGGGTGATTCTTCCCGTATCAGATTTTGTCTTCAACGATGATAGACAAGGATATCATCGTCATCGTACGTCATCACTGTCACAGAAGATGGTACACCAGCACACATCGAGGGTAGTTTGTGCCATGACTGATAACCAAGTTTGTTTGTTTTGATGGGTATCTCACCGGATATATAATTGAATGATGACATGTCTATAGCCATACACGGGCGATATATACAATCAGGTACCGACTCCTCAGAAGACGGGAGTCCAGAGCGCTGTCCATTCAGTCTCGGACTTCTCTCACGGTTGCCAAGGCCAAAGTTTTTGTATACATGCGGCGCCAACCGTACCAAACGGCGCTACCACCTTTTACAACGACCATTCCAACCTCGTGGTTCTCCATCATTTCCCTCTCTCTCCCCCACCGTTTCCTGGACGTCAGCAGGTGAGATCTTATCGAACTTATCGTAAGCAAGTTCTAAAACTATTGTAGCAGCATACTATCCTTATCCCTTCATCACCCCTTACAAATAATTTCTTCCCCGTGGTGTGCCAGGATGGGTCACGAACGCCAAATCATGACCTGGGGAATAATTCTCCCACTGGGTCATTTTCTGTGTTGGAGATAGCTCCGGGCACTATCTTTCCGCAGAGAGGACTCAGTACCGCTAATGCGGATCCCGTTCCGGAGCATGACCATGACACTGCGGTCAACGAACCCAATTTCGATGCTGTCCTTAGCTCACGCGAGGACCAGTGGCCACTTGCCGAGCAAATGTACGCCACTGTTCACACGGTATTTCCCAACACGGGTCAATACCCCACCAACTCCCTCTACGAACCCACGCAATATGATCCCGATTCTTTGGTAACCACATTCGAGACAGCGACGGTGTCACCTTGCACGCGCTCCCCTAGTCCGAGTACCCACACTAACGCGAGGCATCGCGCCGTGTCACCGCCATCTTCGGGGAGTCTTGCCGGTGCTTTCATGTTAGGCAGATCGCGCCGGTTGCATGATGTGGAATACGCGGAGTCCGAGCCATCCCCAGAGGTCCAGAACTCCATCGATACACCTCCGACAAATTCTATCCAGCAAAGTCAAACTACGAATGCGAGAATGGGCGAGGAGCCCAACTTCTGCCATCTCTGTGGTGTCGGTTTCACGCAACGGCAAGTTTATCGCCGCCACTTGAAGGATAAGCACGAAGAGAAGGAGTCGTGTCCTCATTGTTCAAGCTTCAAGTGGTCTCGAGGGCGTCCTCACCTGTACAGAACGCATCTCGAGCTAAAGCATCCACTGTTCACGTCTTCCGAAGGTCGACCTACTAGAAGGACTCGGAAACATCAGGCAATAGGGGCGCGTCGATGCAAAGTCCCTAATGGAAGGATTCAGTCCACTTCCGGAGGTCTTGTCGCTAATGTATGTATCTTGTCGTCATCCTATCAGTATTTCGTGATTATCTATTCCACACACAGGTTAGCCAAGTTCTCTTCAAGGATGCACTGTAGGAGTTACTGGGAAGGGTATTGGGACAATGAGAGCAACTAAGCAGCGAGGGGTCCAAAAACTGGCTGCAAGAGTAGATCAGAGAATTTCCGGGGTTTCAGAGAGGCCTTGAAGAGGTAGGGCACAATTCCAGATATCGGTGAAAGGATTACAGTAGTGTAGTAGGCTACATAAGCAACTGATGGTTCTAGAAAAACCGTAGTAACACAAAGCCTGCGGTGTGCAGTTGAGGGCGACAAGTGTGGGAATGGGCGGCAGTACTGCGTCAGTACCGAAGCGGAAGTGTGCGGACGCTGCCTTTGTCGTTTCGCACACATACGAAGACACGAACACTACTACTCGTAAGTCAAGCTCATACACAGCATCTAGTAGCCGGCCCGTTGATATATAATCTGGTGGAGTCACGTTTTGTATCACCTCCGTAGGCTGGTACAGTACTCGTTGATTTCGCCTGCCTGCTACTGTCGGCGCTTGTGCACGCACGTGCACAACAATCGTGCCCTCGAGATCGCAGGATCGAGTCACCTAGGAAACCGATTGTGAAGGTTTCGACTTCGATCTGAACCTTCGAGGTACTCAATGAGCGTGGACCTCTCGACTCGACTGATCATGTTTGGCCGTTTCTTAGCCCGTCGACATTCTGGACCCTTCCCTATAGTAGTCTCCGAACGGGAATCTCACTACTCTACTGTACTAGCAGCTCACACCCCCCGAAATAGTGGTATTGTCCCATTTGCGTGGTGACGGGTAAGACATTGACGTGGTGCGGACAAGATGATATGTTCCTTAACGACCGCTGGTAGATGGCAGGGGCTCTCGAGGCCTGAGGGGTGTAGACGAAGCAGGCATGACACAGAATTTGCGTCGATGTGAGTAATTATTACTTGCTCTCCAAGTCTATGATAAAACGTTGCCAGACCGCCATGACCATTCTTCCTACCCTGTGCCCAATGGGCCTCGTCACAATCAAATCGAAATGTGAAACCGATCCTGCTGGACCGTGCTGGCTTTCTTCCCACAAAATCGCAGGGCTTCTGACCCCAAATAATTGTTGGCACCGCCGCTCAGAGACACCATGGCGGGTGTAGATTTACGTAGCGACGTTGGCGTGAGAAAAGGAAGACGAGTTATAAGGTTCTGAGGAGAACAAAGGCACCACGAGGCAAGTATCTGGTACCTTGATCCCAACTCTCGCTTTTCCTCTCTGGACAGCGAATGTGTTGTATCAGGGACGCACATGGCCATTTTTCATTTCCTCTCGACAGGAACAGGACATCGAGAAAAGCCTAAGACACCAGGCTTTGGGAATTCTGTTTTCCCCTAAAACCTTCCTCCGACTTCGCGACTTCGTAGGTTCATAAGCACTATAAATTTTCACTGACGCCGGCCTAGGTGCCAAGTTCTCGTCCCCGCCTACCTCCTAATGTCGTGACGTACTTGGTATTAGAAATTTAGCATACATACGCTTGTGGTGCTGTCAAGTCAAAAGAGCTAGTGTGATTTGGTCACATCAAGGCGTAGCAACACCAGCTCCCGGGCATTAGTTGGCTATGCAGGGATTTTTTTTTTTTGACGAACCTCGCCTGGATCAGGTCTACGCAGGGATAGAGTCGTATTGAGTCTACTACTGTATTGGCAAAAATATTTACGCGTCTCCCCATGTCCATATGGGAATTGTCGGAGTTTTGTCGATACCCTACACACCAGCTTCGATAGCGAGAGGATTGAAAACTCGGATCAGGCCCATCGGGGATAGTGCATATTTCTGTGCCATCTCTATCCACTTCTCTTCGTCCCTGCGGCATGGGGTATTTAGGCGGCGAAGACAGAACCCTTTGGTAAATAAGCTTTTCGAGGACGTTTCCTTGAACCTGGGCACCAGGCGGCACAATCAAGGCACTACGATGATCCCCAATGAGTCCACTTCTTGATGTCGGCATTCCTTGCCTCTGCGCATTGCGAACGTGGTATGGATGAGACGTCCCTTATCTATGGCCAAGGATGCCAGGCTCCCGGCCTTCACGTCGGAGACGAGTACGAGGTATGTGTGCGTCTGACTACTACGGGAGCGGTGAGAACACCCCGCCTGTTTTTAACGTCTGAGGGGAAGAATACAGGCTAGTTGACGGGACGAGTAATAGATAGCTCACACTTTTTAGAGGGAAAAAAACATAAGTGTAAGGATGACCGCCAATCCGACGTGGGCGAAGTCCCCTCATCGAATATTACTCCGAGAGTGCTCCGGGTCACACGAAGACAGTCAACGAGATCTGATGTAAAGAAGTTTAAAGCAGTTTGACTGGTAACTTATTTGCAAGTTATTCGACACGATCTCTTGACAGAACCTCGGCCCGGCGGGCGCTTCTTTACTGATTATTACCGATAACTCCTATGCTCTCGATCGCCGTCACCGTTCGGTTGTCACTCACTGGCAGCTGCGTACGCATGGCACATGGACCTGGCTTCCTCGTATTTGAAAGCCTTATTGTTATTTGGACTTCTATGAATGTAAGCGCCTGGCACTAACCAGAGGCACTGGCACTGGCACTGTCCAGATCCGGAATTTACTCGCGCTCCGTTTATTTGTCGGTTGGAAGAGAGCCTGAAGATCGATTACCGCTCACTGGTAGGCCTCAAACTCCCCGACAACTTGAAATGCTATAAATCCTTAGCTTTTTCAAGCTTCCTTCGCCTGTCCCGCAGAATCCCCAAGAGAATTCCCTTTAAAAAAAGCCATTCAAGTTGGTGTATACAGCAGAGAAAAGCTTTGGGCCTGCCGTCGACACACTCACCTCAGGCTTCAGACTCCTATGTTCCGCTACAACTTTGTCCGGCTTAGACTCGGGCCGCGTGGCCGCAATGGCGCGCCAATCTCTACGGATGCTTACACGAGGATTCAACCCGCACCCCTCTCATACGTCTCAACGCATACTGGTAGCCTTGGAACGAACTTTCAGTTATCAAGTGCACTGACAAGCACAACATCTCGCCCATCTGTCACCACCTGTGACTATGGACAAGGGAACCAGTGGTTGTCATCACTGGCCCGGAAGATGGAGCACCAGCACACCTCTGCGGCAAATTGTGGTCTGAGTGATAGTCAAGTAAAATTGTTTTTGATGGTTGTTTCCGGACTGCTAAATGTGGCATTTCTGTTCTAGTCATACTGGGAAGAACGATGCGATCAGTCGTCGGCCCCCGAGGGGGCGAGAATTCCGAGTCCCGTCCAATCAGACCCAGACCTCGACTTCTTTCATGACTGTCATGGCCAGGAATGTTGCCTATACGCGCCCGCGGTTCCAACCGGTTCTTCTCACAACGATTACCCGCCGAGTCTCAGGAATCACTCATTCTCCTCACTAAAATCTCCCGCCGAACTCCAGCAGGTCAGGTCTTATCATGGCCTCCGCAGTCAGGTACTAAACGTTATTGTATACAGGACATTCCCGTCTTTCCAAATAACGATGATGGGTTCTTCCTTGCGAGGTACCCGGACGTTCCCGTGACTCCACATTACCCGGTGATTGCCACGATCTCCGAGTCGCCCCTTGGAACACCCATCACACCGGGGGTAGCTCGAAGATCCACCTTTCGCGAGGGGGTACCTGACAGCCAAAATGTTGTCGCTAATGGCCCCATTGCCGATCCAGTCTCTTACTCTGGCGAAGACCGGTGCCCGCCTATCGGGTGCCAGTGGATGTGCGCCTCTCTAAATACGGCCCAATCACTCGACGTGGATCGATACTCGAGCAGTTCCCATAGGGCGCGCTCGCCGTGCTATGATTCCCAAAATATCAAGTCCGATGTGTTGTATATGTCGCACAACGTTCAGTCCCCTCAACCATACTCGAGTACAGATCATCTTCCCACGTCTCACCCACCTCCGGATAAGCACTCTGACCTTATCACCATGGCCAGTTCGCATCAAGGGAAGGAGGCACCACACACCGAGCTATCTCCGGCGATTCGAGTCTTTATTAACGCGCCTCCAGTGCTGCCGCAGGTTCTGTCACAGAGCGAATCCATCATTGCAGCAGTAGCTGAGAAGCAACACCACTGCCTCCTCTGTGGTATCAGTTTCACGCAGTCACAAGTACTTAATCGACACATGAAAGATAAACATGAAGACAAGGGATCTTGTGCCTATTGCCCAAGCTTCAAGTGGTCTCGAGGGCGCCCTCACTTGTACAGAAGGCATCTCCGGGCAAAACATTCGGAAATCACGTTTTCTGGCGATCCAACGGGGGGTACTCGCAAGGCCCATCATGTTCTACGGGCTCGCCAGTACAAATTCCTCAATAATAGATCTCAAGTCGTCTCCAGAGGTCTCGTCCCGAACCTGTGCTCTCCTTTGTCATTGACCTGACTATTTCTCAGAACCACCTATTCCTTACCCAAGCGATCTACGCGAGGGTTCAAGTTACACGGAAGCAGCGATTCTGTCCCCACAACTTTAGCTGTCGCGGTACGATAATCGTTTCATGGTCTGTCCATACCCTCATACTGCACCAGTGCAGCACCACAACCACGGCCGTTGGCCGCAGTCCTCACTTTTTAGGACGACCTTGATGGTCCCACGCCCCATTACGGACAGAATAGTGCCGCTGTCTCCTCACATTCATTTACAACAACCTCCCCTTTTTTTCTTACTCTTCTCTTCGGACGTCCACTATTACTGTCGTGGTTCATTGTAGCGACAAAAACCTTCTCACGCGCCTCATTTTAGTCCATTTCTGGCCTTATCCTTTTCTACCAGGACCGTCGCACCAAATACGTCGACGAGTATTGACTTACGATTAGGCTTCTCGCTTCTCGTGCGCAATGGACTTCGGTAATTGTGTTTAATAAAATCTTATATTGAATCACGTAACTTGAACGCCCCTGTTGACTTAGTCCACGACTTAACAGTATTGGGGATCACTGTAAGGGGCCCGGAGCACACAGTCCCAATTAATGGATACACGACGGCATTGTTTTCCTTCACAGTATTTTGTCACTCTTTTGCAGTTAGGTGCGCGAAGTCTGCTTCTGTTCGTATCTCTTGGCCACTGTGACCTGTACAAATAAATAAACTTCAGGAATGGCCATCCAAGGTAACGCGCAATCGATTCCGGTAAAGTGGACTCTTACGTCACTGCAAGTGCTTTTCCCGACCCGACTAGCCCGTTTGCATACCACCACAGGGCCTAAGTGCCGAATGCAAGTGGGGACCTCTCCCAAAGAGGACTAGGGTAGTCAAATTCAGGTACCGTGAGAGAGACCTCTGGGAGATATGGACTTTGGGTCCCTTTATCAGAGTCACGAGAGCTGACCACATGAGTATTAAACCGAACCTCGGCACCGCAACACTGGGATAGAGCTGATACCGACTGAGGCGCGCTGCCTGCGTTGTTCGAGCCCTGAGTGGAGATGTTACGATGTCGCCTAAGCCGACGCAGTGGGTCATGAGATGCAAGTAACAGACAAAGAAAGGGCCTTCTTGATCAGAGGTTGCAGAAGGAGGAAGGGGAAGGGAAGAGGCCCAACCATGCCGCGGTGTTTGGTGTTGAGAGTCCACGTTCGATGTTTTGATTCTGGGTTAGTTTCTAGAAAAAAGCCATCTGTCAATCGCTAGCTCTCGAAGCTTCCATAATTAGG
This sequence comes from Lactarius sanguifluus, assembly GCA_021527775.1. Classification (NCBI taxonomy): domain Eukaryota; kingdom Fungi; phylum Basidiomycota; class Agaricomycetes; order Russulales; family Russulaceae; genus Lactarius; species Lactarius sanguifluus. The sequence goes on from JAKEYF010000055.1 coordinate 80,116, forward strand.
AGAGACACGCCTGATGGAAGTGCTGTGTGAATGATGCTGTACAGGCTGTAACCCCGGGCCTGATTGTAACTGAACCGGGTGCGTTTTCTGGGTTTGAATCCCGACACACGGACACCGTCTCTGTTTCTCTGCAGCTCGATCGCCGTCGCACTCAACTTCTCCACCTCGAGGCAGCACAGGCACCAATCACTGGCACTCGCGACTCCAAACAATTGACATGCAAAGTTGTATCTCCCGCGTTCAACATTACCTCACTCATCACATCATGCAAGCAAGCGCTTGCCGGATCAGAGGACGAAGTAACATCTTTATCTCAGGTCCGCGCCCTACAGTACCCTTTCCCTCACAATTCGACCGATTGCGTCTCTTCATAGTTTCTAACCAGATTTTTTCTGCTTTATGAGTAACCCTGGACTGGGTTGTGGCCGCGTTTGTGTGCCGTAACATGCACCTGGGAACCCTCTCCTCGTAACCGACGCAGCCCCGTTGCCACCATCAGCTGGTGCACCGTCTCCTCTTCTGGCATTCTTTCGTTATTTGTATTATTAATTTGGGCGCCGTCCTTGGGCCTGTATTTTCATGCCTCAGGTATGTGATGGCATCTAGCTCCCGTGCGCCCATCGCGGCACAACCATACTCTGGAACCTCCCCCTCCCTCTGTCTCCATTCTACCCTCGCCATACCAGACTTTCCGACCTGTGGACGAAGTAAGACTATGCCCATCGGGCTCTCGTGCAAGATGACGTACTGCCTGTCGTGCCTCGAGTCTCACGGTGGGCCAGGATTTAGTCCGTACGCACGGCATCGCTGGAATCCACCATGTCCCATACCCTGTGGACCTACAATTTCCAAAAACAAGAGGTTAACAACCGTGGGTATAGTGACAATGGACGTTTTTTTTCACTTATCCGACTTATGTTCTCGGCATTCCTCTGGTGGCCACCCTAGGTTAACTATTCTTCACGATCGCGACCCGCACGTGAGCTCCGGCTCTATTCTACGTCTCAAATTGTGTTTTGCACACAGTCCGGTCTTGTACTAGTTACTGTCCCGATTATACAAATGGTTCCAAAACAAAAACCCGTGGGTGTGGTTTGAGATTATGCCGTTGCTCCAGCCGCCACAAAGGTGACCCCTGGCACGCTCGCCATATCCTCGCTGCACTATCCCCAGCTGCCATCACGAAATGGGAGAGGTGGGAAGGGAAGGGAGTTGCGTAAGTTATCTAGATGTGATTACGGTATCAACTTAGCGGCCGCCCAGGAGCCGCCAGTGTCGATTCCAAGCTCGATTCCGAATTCGTTCTAGAAAAATCATCTGGTGCTCACTACCTCTTGGGGCTTTTCATCATTAGGAGAGATGCGCCGGCCTAGGAAGCTGATAGAAGTACTGTATGAATGATCCTGCTGTAACCGGGAGGGTTTTTGATATGATATGGCGGGGTTGAATATTTAAATCTCCGGACACGCAGGCGCAACGCGAGAAGCTCCGGTTTCCCCTGCCCACCACCGCACTTAGCCAGGACCCACCCAGCGCAGGATAATTGGCTCCAGTTACTAGCAGCCTCACCCATTACTCCGAGTCCAAGCAATTACTGTGGTCATTTCACCGCCGCGTTCAATGTGGTAGGTAACATTAATTATTAACCTCATTCCATCATGCTTGGAGCACCGGTGACGACGATCACTATCCTAGGCCCCACCCAATGCCCCCATCTTTCACCTCACACTTTGACCGGTCCCTTCTCTTCGTTTCTAACCAGGGTTCGCCACTCAATCCGTAAACCTGGATTGGATCATACCGCTTCGCAGCCTTCGCTCGCATCGTGAAAAGTCCCTTTCTATTAACCTTCCTCAGAGCTACGTTTGTATGCCGGAGGATGCGTTAGGTGGACTTCTTTTCGTACTTTATCCGTGTAAGGCAGCGCTATTGCTCCTCTTAGCTGATTCATTATCTCATCTCGGAATCTCGTATCCGGTTTTCATCCAGTATTCGCATTATTGCTTCGCGCCGTCCTTGGTTCTGCATCTCCATACCAAATTTCCTTTGAACCAGCCTGGTGCGGTGCTTTCCACAATACAATGTCCATCACACACTGAAACCAGAAGTATTATTACTCAATCAGTCTGTACCAACCTATATCCGAGGAATGGGCTGTTTCTACCATCGCGCCTCAACCTCGATCACAGCGATGGTGTCCCACATCGCTGAAGGACTATCTTTGCATTACTGGTATGTACTTGCCACTAGCGCGTGTGCCGATATAGTGATGCATTTCGGACAGTGCCTATTGCAAGATCATGCCCCCCCCCTTCCCTTTCCCCCGTCCCCTTCCTACCCTCGTTGATACCACGACTTGTTGACCTGGGAGCGAAGTGAGACTGTACCCATCGGGATCGGGTTCCAGTACAAGATGGCGCTCTGCCGTTTAGTCAGTCAAATTACTCACTGCCAGCGCAAGCCCACAGGATTTAGTCTGTGCGCACTGCATTCGCTCGAAGTACGCCACATCCCATACACTGTATACTCGCAGTTTTCTAACAAGAGGGTTGGTGTGAAGTGAGCTTATGCCGTCTAGCCATCGTAATGCTGACCCCAGCACGTCGTCCTCTCGCTACTCTCTTTTCCTCAGCTGCCAAGCTCCCCATCACACATCACTTTCCCCGTCCGAGTCATTTCCCTCGTCCTCTTTGTGCTTCAACGGCGCAGCCTATTTTCTTGCCTTTAGGTGATCGCCCCCTGCGATTCTTTCCAGACTAACGACGACACCCATCATATCTCGCAATGCGACAGTCATACCCATTACCGACTCCAATAGGCGACTTTGACATTCTGCTGACATACCGACTCAGAGCTGTTCGTAAGTCCCCTTATCGTTTCTCCGAGCGAATATCACTCAGGTCGTTGACGCTATCCTTTTTTTGGGGCTAAGGTCTCTCATTAATATTAGGCGCTAGTTCACCCTATAGGAGCTCCAGAAATAGATCTGACGTTCGTCGTGCCGTGCCTAAATGTACCAATGTGAGGTAAAATGTTGTGTTATTTCTGTGGATGCCTGAGCTACACGGCTAAGCACTCTGCTTTCCTAGGGACCCCAGGCTCTGACTAGCCAGTGCTACATTTTCCACACAAACGCCCATGGTGCCCACGTGCCCGCAGAACCCTATGGCACAGTGGCACCTTCGATACGGCCACGACTTATGACAATTTGATGATCGTGCCCGGGTCGTACACGGGTTAGCCACTTGGCAATCAAGGCTCAGTGCCCAAGAGTACTCGTGTATAACGTCACTTCACACGAGACCGTTTGTTTTTGGCTGACTCGTGTACAGAAGGGGACGTTAGTTTCCACCGCGTGTAAATCACACGTGGAATCTGATCGGTTTCTCCCCCTGCTTGTAGGGAGTGCCGCCGCAACTTAAAAATGCTTGAAGGGGACTAGACTTACCTCCGTCGCCTTCCTGACCTCCATTGAAGCTTAGAATACCCCGAACTAGTTCTTCCCTAGCACATATATAATTTCTGACCAACACCCTAGGCCGTGGTCAAGGCGAGCCCTTTCATAGCGGAGGTATGTCTCCTCTTGTAAAATCCAGTCTGTATCCATATGGATTCACCGTGATTGAAAACTGCGTTCATTTTTAGACGATGTCGGACACATTGAATGTTTCGGAAAATGACGAGTTGCGCGTTGGGGCCGATGTCCATGGACATCTATTAAATGATCATCGTGGCTGGCCCACAGCTCCCGATCCCGCCCCCGTTCTACAATATCCTTCCTCCGTTCCTGAGAACGACGGGCCTTATCTGAAGCCTCTCATATCCCATCCTTGTAATCGTGTACGTCTATTGGCTGTTAGCAACCACACCTCCTGGCTCGTTGACACGCTTCAGCTACCTTCCAATAGTCTCCCGGATAACCCTCAGCTGTGCCACGTGGACATTCGTCCCACCAACGCTACCGCATGTTTTTTCAACGCAGAGGATCCATTCCTGTATTACTATCATGACCGTCTTGAAGGGGCGAGTTTAGCCTCGAATCCCTCACGATTCGGACCGGCCCTTGCCAGTGGCCGACCTGACCCATTAAACACTGATGGTTCGAGCCCCCCGCAGTGCTCATCACGCTTTGAGGGCCGCATGGTAAGACACACCACCTTACGGCGAGACAGCGAACTTGACCATCTCTACTTCTCGTAGACCCTACCCCGTACTCCTGGTGAAATAAATGTCAACACGGACGCTTTTCGGGAGTTTGCACCCATCCCAGACGACCGCCATTCCATATATGCTGGGGCAATCTCATGGGTGGTACCTGACCACAATAAATCTGGCGATTTCGATACCTTTCTCGCCGCTGTGGTCTCCCAGAGTTCGATGGGGGACAACTGCGCGATAGCCACATCCCTAGGCATGAGATCAATGTACCCGACATCGCCCGGCCAACCACCTGTAGCCATCAACTCGGCTATTCTCCCCACAAACAGGTCTTCGAATCATTATAGCCCCACCAGCCCTGACTCCGACCATGGCGATGGGCCAGCGGCATCGGACTTTCGGTCTGCAAGTCAAGGACAGCAACACAACGCCACGGTATCACTCATCGCATCAAGTCGTGTTTCGGAAGCGCGTCGACAACCCAAGAAGTATTGGTGCCGAGCCTGTAACGCTGGCTTCTCCCAGAAGCAAGGACTTCGAAGACATGACAAGGACGCGCATTTTTCGCGATTACTCTGTCCTCATTGCGAAGACTTTGAATGGTCACCGGGGCGCAAGTACATATTTAAGAAGCACCTTGAGGCGAAGCACCCAGGAGTTACTCCCGAGGATACGGCTTTGAGTTTGCAACGACAAGATCCACGAGGTTCCCGGCGCGCTTGCGGATCGTTGAAGTCCTTCAATTCTGGTCCCTTTACTCATACCGACGGGCTACACTCCCACGGTACTGATTTGCCCTGCGCCCATGCCTGATATGTTAGGGGGCGCTGTGCTGCTGTCTAACTGCTATTCCGAGAGTTATGATTCGTTCACACGTTACTTCCGTCCTTTCCCTGTCTACTACCGTTGTTGTTCGCCTTGTTCGCCTACCCTTTCCCCCTGCCTCACTGTGATGTGACGTGGGCGTGTCTACTGGTTAGGATTTCGCACCCTTTATGACTGTACCCATGTAATTTGTTCGCCCCAAAATACAGGGAAAACCCCAGACGTGACTGAGTCTTAATCGTGGCTTTTTACCGCGCCAGATGCGAAGGCACATGGGAGAAGGAAAGACCGCTTATAGTTAGCAGTGGCGTTGTGTCCGCAGGCTGTTCGGAGTGCAAGCCCCCAACATCTGGCGTCTAAAGTCCGCAGTCGCTTGTTCCGAGTATCGCTCGTTTCTATCGGCGTAGTTGTCCTGGGTGAATGGCAAACAGAGAGCTGCTGTATAATGAGTGCGAAAGTAGATAGCCTTTGTGGATACTCAGACACTCGCCGTCATCGGCGTCTTCCGGCTTCGATATCCTCCTCACTTATATCTCTATCATCATAGTTCTCGAGAGTTCGCCAGTTCGGGGCGGGGATCCAGCTTTACGTGACACCTGTGCGGACTGATTGCCACCTCTGGTCCACTCATTCATAACACTGGTCAGAGTTATTCCGAGGTTCTAGATTCAAACCCAGCCGCGCTTTCACGCAAACGCTCTAACAACAGCCTCCTGGCCCAGTCCGAGTCGGGCGCACGTATGAGCGAACCCTTACAGCACAGCCAGGGCACCGCTACTCGGTATTAACTAATTCGCGTATATTTCTACCACAGGATACAGGTTTCAAGTGGGACTCCTAGATATTCCAGGTGGTTGGTGGTGTGCGCCATATCAGTGATTCAGGTTCTAGTTTGTACGTTAACATGACGAAAGAAGAAAAAGCAGAGAAGTACAGCCCTGCGGTATAGACAGGCTGAGGCCCATAGCTCCTGATGGGATTGCCCAGTTTATCCTTACGTGCGATGAGGAAAGACTTCGCAGGGACACCTGAAGTTCTTGTTCGTAATGATGGAAGCTGGAGAGACCAAATGGCGACGCCGTGACATTAGCATGAGTATGATATTTGCCTGAGCGCACGCCCCCCGGTGCATCCCTCCGCCGCCTTGATTGGACCAATCGGACCTTGGATTGGACGTGTTCGGAGGTGTGGCATTGCGGCGTACTCACCGAGCTGATGAGACGGTACTTTCAGCGCCTGTCTTGTGCTCCGAGTCAGGGTTTGCACCAGACATGAACTCACCTGGTATTGTTGATAAAATGAGTCTACGACGTTATGGGGGAGGGGAATCAGCTTGTGGCCGTGTATTGGGCTGAGATTAGTTCAGCTCGTCACGCCTGGTTTCGAGAGGTTGATAGAGCGGCCGTAGTCGTCAGCCCGAGCTCTCAGCCAGCTCCTAGAAGATACCGGGATCTATCACTTTAACTCCTGGAAACTATCATGTGGAAAGACACGAATCGGGTCCAGCGGGCACTTAAACTGAAGGCAGTTATGATGAGTGACCAGTTTGGAGATAGTGGCCGGAGGCCCGGAGCCGACGGTGCTTTCAACCTACAGTCGATATTGTCATAACGCATAATGAATTAGGGCACTTTGCCGCTATCGGATCTTCGGATGGCAGAGGGGTCCCACAGCGATATGACCTCGCTGATGGGGACCACATGGGGTCGAAAAAGAGCAGCCGGGGCCTTGAAAGGGGCTACCCGTTTTGGCTGCCCGGAGTGCGTGTGGGAGCGCAGTGCCAATGCCGTGCTGGCTGGCTGGCTATATACGCCGAGCAGGAAGCCTCCCTCCTCCCCACTCACGCTCACCCCAATTGCAACCAGTCCACCAGGGGTCGCGCCGCGCCGTGCTATGCCAGCCAACTCCCCTGGTAGGTCGTAAGACTGGTAGGCTCCCTAAATGGTCTCGGAAGGCGCAGCGGTCGGGGTAGCGGTAGCCCCCTGACGAGAACTTTCGCAGGTTCGAAACCGCTACTGACTGCCTGGCCTTGCCCACCTCTGGGCATACTGTACTGACCCTTATCCTCGGAGACGGGTGGCAGATGGATGTCCCATGTCGGATCTGACAGCCCGAGCGCCCCTCTGCACAAAGTCATTGCCCTTTGCCCTAGCAGGCAGAGGCCGCGCGCATTTTCATATTTGACGGGCCCCTTGACGTATGAAAATGGTCCTGACTCATTATGCGTTATGACAATTTCAACTGTATATCGAAGACACATCCACACTCAGATCTCACCTCCGGAGGTTCAACGGAAGGGTTCCAAGATGCGCCAAGGAAACTTTAGACCCCAAGTCCTGAGAACTGTGCGCAACACACGTTTAAAGAGTTTGCCCCACTACTATGTCTTCCCGCACCGATAATGACCATATGATAGACCCGTGACTCGTCCCGTGCATAGACCACTTAAGTTGAAGCCGCATGCCCCTGCTGACAGATGCCATGATCCACCATTGTACTATACACCATGCTTTCTATCTCGTTCCGCCCCCCACAACTGTTGATGAAACAAGAATTGTTTGATTCACTGGGAGGGTGGAGGGAAGGGAATTCTGGCTCGCACTTTCACATGTTATTCTCTCACTGATCGGACCGTGGACCGAGCTACTTTCGCTGGCGTCCTTGCATTCGCTATACTTGGTCTCCTCTTACCTACTACTATATGTGCCCCCACTAACCCGACACTATCAATTCTCCATGGGGACCTTTCTGCACGCGCTTCACACTCTGCAGAAATTGTTCCATTCCCGGTCCTCTCGGGCTCGTGGAGACAGAACCGCATTCCCACTGAACGTCGACTGACGCCCAAATTTCTCGTACTAACGAGTGTATCCCGTAATTTCGGATATTGGACAACATGGCAATTCCGCTGAACCTGTTTGCGCGCCATTGGGTCAAAGAAGGTTACCAAACCGAAAGCGAGAATCGAATAAAGTGATACCCATTATTTGTAGACCGCACCTGAATTCCGAGTCGCAGCCTCGATCTCCCACTAGACTCGGTTCAGGAGCCATACAGTAACCTAGAGAGTACCTAGAACAATTATATCAGCCACGGAATCAGGGCTGCGATAGAATAATACGTGGAACGTCCACTGGCCAAAAACGTGAAAAAAAACGCACGTAAGGGGAATATGCGGTAATTGAAAGCCCCCACAGTGCCGACATGTTTCATAAGAATGCATAAGAATGCATCTGGAAGGGGAGGAAAACCAAATACTCGCCGAGGGGCGCTGCAGAATCAAGGCACAGTAAAAAATGCGCCGAGAATGTGCCGCCACCGATATAGAAGGATCGAGATGTATTGTGCGGTGAGGGGAGGCACCGCCACACCGCATTGTTGGGGTTGGCACCTGCGCACCTCTGCTACATTCTGCATCTCGGAAAAGCCGCCTGCACTAACCAAAAGCAAAACATATGGATCCACACAGTCGAGAAGTCAAGAAGCGTGATCGTGGACATGGCGAGCGATACGGATACAGAAAGAAGTATTCCGTAAGAAAAAGGCCAGCGTTCAGAGGGGTCAGAGCAGGCACCGGTAATAGGGTCTATGAACCTATGTTTGTCAATACGAGTAACCCATTTTCATGGACGGACCGAGCTCGGGTCGACCCGACTCAGAGAGGCCGGAACCAGAATCGCGGGATGAAGCGCAGTCCAGAAAGTGATGCGAGAGTAGTCGTGTAAGATAGACGGGCCCCAGTAGAATAAAACGCGATACAACCCTATGGCAATTTCACACATTCCCTTCCTTTTTGAGCTTTCTCAAGAAATGCCGCATGTCATACTACTATATACGAGGCGAGTTCGAGTTCGGTATGAGTGTAGCCGACGGCCCTCTGAGATCTGAACACAGAACTTATCAGGGCCGAATTACCCTACAGACTTGCAGTCATATTCCAAAAAGGTATGGCGCACGCTTGATCTTTGGCACGTCGCCGAGGTGAAGCCATAATTGACAGGGAAGATCTAAACGCCTTGGTGGGTACCCCTTATCTTCAATAGTCACCATGCACTACAGTACCTGGTTTTTTAGCACCGCGCCGAGGGGATGCCATAATTGACAGAGAAGCAGAACCAAACGCCGTCGTGGATTTACCTCATTTTCAATGGTCACATCGTACCTATTCTCACGAAAGGCAAGGTCGATTCGGGTTGTTCATGGGGCATTCGTGTATGCCCTCATCCGGGCTTTCACGTTCATTTCGCCTCGATCTCCCGCTATTATGGTGGGGCCGTTCCAATTTAACGGTAATCGAACTTTGACCTCTTTCGAATGATTCGTCTCGAATCATGGAAAGAGAAAAAAATGCTGTGTTACCTTTCAGGGTAAGACTGTCGGACCTCTTTTCCGGACAGTGACTTCACGCCCAGCGTCTTCTCCGAAGAACAAACAACGAGGAGTGTTGACAGAAGCAGTCTGCGGCATCGAGTGCGAGTGTGAAATGTTAAGAAATTTAGCTGCGTGAAGTGAAGCAGCGGCGCGAGAAGTTTTCGCGCCGGATAGGTCGAGCGTAAGTGAACAAAGTCCGCTGAAGGGGATGACGTCGAAGAGGGAGCGCAGAGCGCAGCGCAACAGACCAGACGGACGGGGCGGGGTGAAAAAGAGAAGAAAATACGAGATAGACTAGATACGGCGTGGGTACAAGGCGAACAAGACAATATTTTGGCAGGGGCGACGGCGACGACTATGACGACGAGAAGAGGATGGTACGGAAGAGCTGTGATCTGGGCGCGTTGAGGGTACTATAAAGGAAAGGTGGTAAGGAGCCCGGCACGTACCAGGGAAACAGGAGTACTGATGCACGTATCAAGGGATGGACATACACGAGCGCGTTTAGCACACCCTTCAGTTCAGACAGCTCCTATCCAGTAGCGGGACTCTATTATCCGCGAAAGGTGCACGATTATTGCAGGGACTACGATAATGTTTCGGAGGGGGAAACTTGAACCCAGGCTTGAAAGGTGATCGGTCACCGGTGACCAGGGACTAGTGACAAGTGACCACTGGCGGTGACTGCAAAGGAAGGAAGCCTGTCCTTAGGGACAGTGGAGAGAACAAGAGCAGGCTTCTAATGACGACTTGCGCGCAGATTGTGTTCGTTGCGTAGGCGTCGGGTCCGAAGGTGCGATTTGGTGAGAAAAGCGTCTGTGAGGCACGCTGTGGAGCTGCCAGTGAGTCACGTCCCGTCCTGCCCAAGGTCCTGCCTCTCACAATCTGCTTGACTTCATAACTGAAATCGCGACCCCTAGTCAGATCTAGTCAGACTTGAGGGTGATAATTAAGATCGTTTATGCAAAAATCAGGACGATTCAGACCAAACAAGGCAAAACACTGCGGGTAATCTTGGATTTCTGTACCCCCGGGCCAGCGTCAACGACGACGTCGATGACCGCTCACTGGCAGGCTGTTGTACAATCTACAATGACCCGACTCGGAACTACTATCGACACCGTACCGTGACCCTGCGTGCGTTTGTGCGTCACCGACAGACTCATAGAGTTGCCACACCCTCCACCTTGCGCAGAAGCGAGTCGAGCATATAAACTCGTCGACTCTTCCGCAAAAAAAAACACTCTCACACAACTTTTACCCTTTACCAGATCACATGCATCAGAGAAAGAAGTCGGCGGGAGTCGGATGCACCTGAGATTGCAGTGCATCATACAGTTCGAACTACATTCGGCGGATGGCTGTGCAGCACATCTTTCCTTTGCCCCCGTCACCGGGTACTGAGCGTGACGTTCAACATCGCGTCTTGCATGAACGGCGGATTCCGGTTTTGGAAGGATATGACACGCCACGCAGCGGTGCGGGTAAGCCCGGGCATGTGTCGCAACGCACGCGGAAAGGGAGAAGGTCCAAGAGGAGAGTCCAAGAATAGTCAAGCGGAAGGGCCTATGACAGTTTGTCTGCCAGATGTCGTCAGGAAAGCAGGAGGCAACTCAAATACCACGTGTGGGACGGGGAGGTATGTTGCCAGTTCCTTGGCACCTTTGATAAAGGGTACTGATCGGCCCGATTATCAACCTTCAGACCTTCAGCTTCAGAGCACTCTATTACGTCGTCAAATGTCAGTGAAAATTGTGTTCTTGAGAGCTAATACCCTGTGCTCGCTCTTATTACGTCTTCCCCTAAAACTTGTACAATCGTTTGTTTTTTCGTTCTGGAGGGACCCAGATCTTCCCACATTAGCTGCTCCCAGCTTGGGGTCAATCTTTTTTTTTTACGCCAAACTAACCATTTTCTGCATTCTGCTGGGTGATCTACTCATGGACGTCTGTAGTGCCCCACATCAGAGCATGTCGACCTTCCTTACACGACAAAAACAAGCTCCGTACCGCTGTCTAAAAGTTCTTGGGCTCTTTTCCGAGAGCACCGTCCTATGTTGAAAAATTGTACAGTTCCAGGTCCGTGATCGCTTGGAACGCGACACACTCTACCGTACTCTGTTCCAAAACCCCGACGGGGATATCGAAAAATTAGACCATATCCATCAAGGTTCCCTAGGAACCCTTAAGGACAATGACTGGCACGCTGTGGGGTCGCGGCTAAGCTACGCGGGGATAGTATGAATGGCACTTCCAGCGGGGGGGCCCTGGCACCGCAGGTTCTACAACACAATGTTCGATGGATGCTTCAAAGGGGATACCCGCAGTATGTCAATTGTGCATAGGGCCGTTAGATCTGGGTTTTAGTGCCACTGCAAGTTTAAAAGGCACTCACTGACATCCCTCCTACACCGTCTTGACAAACATTTCCGCCCCCACCCCCAGCGTACGTTCAGAGGTACAGAAGATCCACTGTCGATTCAGACTCATCTGCGCGAACCATAGGCCATCCACAACCTCCTCATCTATTGAAAGTGCCATCGCCGCTGAAAATTGGAAGCGTATTTCCTGTGGATCGTCCTTACATAGAGCCGAGCATATGTCAACTGGCAACACTGGTGCAACTCTCCAGCTTCGGCCGTCGAGGTCGGTTGCCGATACATTAACCTCATATGACGACATGCATGTCCTCCATGACGGCTGCCAGTGGAAACAACGCCCGATCATGTCATGCAACGTGTTGCATCGGCGCTCGGGTGCAATCTGTTCTTGGGTCGACAACCAGGTGATCTTACCAATTGACCCCACGTGTCTGGCGGCATCTGATAGTTCCAACTCTGGGCAGGCATTTCCAAGTAGATTTAATACACCCTCTTGGGCTAAGAGTGTTCCAGGCCCTGACGCTGTGACCCCCTCTCACGGCTGTCAATATCAGCATTTTCCGTACCCGTCACACAGGGTTATCCCTTATAGTTGTTACCCCACGCGGCCAGTTAGCTACTGTCCCCTCTCACGATTTCCCGTACCCCGACAGGTAGGACCTATCATGACCCCGACTTTCATGATCCGATGCTAAAGGTGCTAACAGGGACAGTGTAGTCTTGCCTCTCTATCGCCCCGTTGGGAGGACGAGCCCCCCATCGATGAGCCCCAAGATAGATTCCCAGCACCACACCTGGAGAAGGACGCTTCCGCAGGCTCATTCCTCGCACCAGGGACTGGCTTATTCCCCGCCTCAGGGCTCTCTAATGCATTTATTCCGGATGGACGACAAACCTCGGTCTCCCCCGCAAGCGATTCACCCATTGCGGATATCTTTCCTGGCTCGCGCGAAGAACTACAGCTTCCAGACGTTTGGACTCGGATTCACACGCCTCCAAGCATGACCGTACAAATCGATATCCAGCCGACAGCCCAGGGACGGGGGTCGTGTCATGCGGTTTTCAGGACAGTGGTCCACAGGCGTTAGATGAATCACGTTGCGCACCCCCTCCGGAACCAGAGCGTCAGCTCCACTTCGATCGAGGGCAGGAAGCCCTAGCGTCGTCTCTACCGCCAACAGTGCAGCTCAATGGCCCCATCGTTGCGTCCTCAATACCAACATCGGTCCCACAGAGCCAAGGTCGAAGCGCAGATACCATGGAACGATGTGAAAAGAAAACCTGGTGTTCCCTTTGTAAGATTGATTTTTCACAATCGCAAGTTCTGGGCCGACACAAAAAAGACAAGCACGAGTTAAAAGAGTCATGTTCCTTTTGCACATCCTTCAAGTGGTCCCGTGGGAGACCATACCTCTATAAAAAACACCTCCGCATGCGACACTTTCGAATCACACCCACCAACGACCGACAGAAGGGTTCAAAGGCATACAATGGAAACATGATGCCCCAGGCACTGGTCACTAGATTAGTCCAAAGTATTCGTCCCCCCCCCTCTCCGTCCATTCACTCTCTCACGATGATCGTATGATAGGCTCAAAACAACTCACAGGCAAATGACGTGCCTCCACCGGCAGGTGATGGTCTGCCGCACAATACACTAATGAATGCTCCTGCCAGCGATGGCTACATTATCATGCACATAACACAGGTCTCGCTGACTGCGGCCGTCTATTTAGTGAGAATTGCATGAGTGCACAGGAAGGACGATGGCGGGGCCGGGAGGCGGGGGGAGTTCAGAGCTAGAGTCTATATGAAGTAGAGTTCGCAGGCCGTTTCGTTTTGAGCCAGTATTTCGGTGTTCGCTTACCTACCTTACCCAAATTCCAACTGAGGGCCGTTTTCGCTTGGTACCCCTGCACCGTCCCCAGTCTCCAGCGGTATCCGATAACGTATTCCAGCTGACCATCTACTACTTACATCCGAATTTCAAGTTCACCATGCGGTGAAGCGGTGTATCTCGTATTATCTGGTCAACGGTTACCGGAATGACGGGAGAACCATTCAGAACTTATTCACAGACACTTCATCAGATTGGAGGTGCGCGCCAATGGACTAGTAGGGTGGAACAATGCCTGTTCAAGATCAAGTTGCATGCGCAGGTCCGGTATATCTTGGACCCCAATTATGACCCCCTCTGTGTTCTGTCCAACACGGATCGCAACACACTGGCACCTCCACATCGCTGTCACGATACTGCTTTTTCACAAGGATTCCCAGAGAAATCGCATGCACAGCGGGACGGTCGTGCGATGAATAAATACATAGAACGACTACCGGCCGCTAGTCACACGCTGCAGTGGACCGGAAGAACATACAGCACACAGAAGAACAATACCCCCTGCCAGTGGCACGGGGCTGACGATGTGTCAGTGATTCACACTCACGCAAAGAGGCCGGGAACTTTGGGGAAGAGAAGCGGAATCACATACTCATGAGGCGCTGTGAACTTGAACCGGATTTACGTGTCCTAGGACAATTTCCAGTTAACAAGGAGAACATCTTTCAGCGGAACTTGATGGTACATGGCACAGTGCCGTCCGGTGTTACTGAAATCGAACTGAAAAAAAGACTTCCTGCCGAAAAACCAATTGCCGCCTGTGGAGCCATTCATACTCGGGCTCAAGAAGCATGACCACGAACGTGACGACCGATACAGAACACGGGGATTGTATCCATAGGGGGAAATATTAGCCCGAGCCCGTGGTTCCATGCGTGGTCACCGGTCACTGGTCATCGGAATCCGTGCTTGTAGGAGGCGTCAGTGTGGATGGGGGATTACATCTTCTTTAGAGCGCTTCCCGGGACAAGGAGGACTCAAGTGATGGAGAAGCACGTCTAAACGCCCCGTCGTGGACGCCCCTCGTTTCCAAATGTCGCCATTACCAACCCAATCCATTCGTCACAGCTATCCGGTAGGAAGGGTCTAGTTACAACTTGCCACTCATTAATGGTACCTCTTTGATCACTCTTGTCATGAAGGCCACAGGTCATTTCAATTACGCACAACTTGAACTGGGCAGGATCGACGAGTTGGAAAGACTTTTGTAAGTCGCACCCTCTCCGATACGACAAGAGCCATGCCATGCCTAGGTAACGAGAAGAACAGGGTTGGACGACTAGGCCCTCCATGGGAGTTGAAGAATTCTGGTCGATGCCATTCATGAGAATAAACAATGTGAAGCCTTGTCAGAGGGCAGCAGTCAAGTGCGTGGATGGAGCAGTACGGCAGCGACGATCAAGCGCGGCTGCCCCGAGAAGCGCGGCCTTCGCCGAAATAGCATCTACAATAACATAAGATAAAACGCCCTACGGTACTGTAGACGGCACGCCGAACGCCCATCGGCATCAAAGCACGAACCAGGATTACGGCGCCGATTACGACGGCTTTTATAGCTCCCTGGAGATTTCTCTTGCGTGAGAACGTCCTCAAGGTGTTCAATCAACGATTTGAGCGAGTTTCTCCCCGTTCGCAAGCGAATGGGCCGGTGGCATGTGATATTCCACTGGAGGCACATGGCTACTAGATAATATCTGGGGGCGGATGAGAAAACGGCGAGGTCAATAAGATACTGCAAATTACTCTTGCCCGGGGGGTGGATGGTGCAGTGGTTTTCCACCCCCCTCCCCTTGCAGGGAAGCTCTTGGAAGCGTTGGGCCTTGAGTTCGACCCAGTACAGGGGTGTTGTTCCGGTGGGGGGAGCCTCTGGGGACCCTAATTGGCTATTATGAGAATGAGAGACCTCCAGGTGGGGACCCCGGCCCCTATACCTGGGCCAACTCCCGAAAGGGGAACCATAAGGGACGATAAAAGGGGTAATCGGGGGGTAATAACAAGGCGAACAGGGGAAAGAACCCTGTGCAGCCCAGCCCCTTCCCCGGGCTGATGCAATGGGGAGTACTGCGTAGCTGGGAAAAACCATTTCCGGTCTGAGGGACGTTAGTCTGGATTAAGGTTCAGTGCGACAGTTTACTGTGGCTGAGCTCCAAACTCCGGGTCTGGCAACGAAAGGATAAGACCAGAGACACCACCCTGGTAGCGACCCAGGCAAGACAGTAAGCTTGGACAGCTTGGGAATCTGTGCCCAAATGGGCTTAACAAACCAGCTGCTGAGTAACGGGAAAGGGGCAACCCCGGACCGTGGCTAGACAGGGCAGTCCCCTGATCTAGGCCCGAACGGACACCATCTGCTGTCGGTGCATCCCAGGGAAGATCTGGGTGTATGCGCTTAAGTTGTATCTCGAAGAGGGTGAGGTCTCCATGACCACCCTTGGGGTCCCCACAAGGGGGCCCCTTAACTTCGTCCACCAATCCCCCACCGCGCACATCCCGCAGGCCTACGGGCACTCCATAGACTATCACCACGCCCCTGACGGGCGTAATCACCCCTTGTGGTTGGCTGCCACACCCCCCAAAAAGCCCAGTGCGGACTACGTAACCATCACGAGACGTACCCACTGCACGGCGTTCCAACTCGCCACCCTTCATTCATTCACATCCGACTACACCAAATGCCACCGCCCGGATCTCCCTCCAGAAGCCTCGCACTGCCCATGCGGGTTCCCGGATAGGTCCTTCTACCACCTACTCTATGACTGCACACGGTTCGAACGACAACGTCATGACCTGTTCGACAACGTCATGGATTCACACACCCACCACCCGGAGGACTCCACTCCGCCAATATCATTATTCACTGGGGAAGGGGAACTGCCATACGCGTTTTGCCTCTTTCTTCAACAGACAGGCGCAGCTTCAAAACTGGAGGCTGGGGCGCAACCCCCGGCTGATCATGGATAGTCGCAGCCCTAGTTCGCAACTCCTGGGGACCCTGCCGTAACGCAGCCCGCGTGTAAGTCAGCTTCTCCTTTCCCTTACCCTGTCTTGGACGGACCGCACCCATATTATCCCACGTTATTACGTACCCCTATTACTTCGGCTTCCTTGGAAGGTGCTGCACCATGCTTACCTTATTTCTCGGCCCGCACGTGAGCTCAGCTTACATATCACGCCTCATAACTTTCGCTCTCTTGATAGAGGCGAAGACCGTTCTTGTACTAAGTACTGCCGCGGAATAAAAATGGTTCAAAAAAAAAAAAAAAAAAAAAAAAAATTACTCTTGCCCTTCACCGCCTCCGATCGGTGTCCACCTTTGAGGGACTATTTGCCACGCCACCACCAACATAGCACTGCTGGGCACGTTCGGGCCTCTTGCAACGTTCTAAGAGCATAGTCCGTGGCGGAAGATCGTACCTCTTCCTGATCCTGGAAAGGGCAGGAAATGCTCAGGTGATGTCGACACCAAGAAAGTGCCATAATACAGGCGAAAGTCTGGGCCTGGGGAACTAAGCGTCGCAGCGCGGAAGGACCGGGAAGTGGGTGTAAAGGTAGACAAACAGGAGAGGGTAGTTCCGTCAGTTGGTCAGCCGGCCCGGCTGTCTCGGTAGAGGGGCGATGCGATACAAGCCATGCGCAACAAGCATACGTTCGAATCATATTCACCCCCTGTGTGCCATTGTCTGGCTACCTCCAGAGGCGCCAAGAAGATCGCCAACTTACGAACGGGAATTCGGGTTGACCAACCAACCACTCTCATGTTGCACTCGTGCTTTTTGAAAGTGTCTTGAAGACAAGCAAAAAAACAAGAGGACGGCTGCCAAGAGCCTAAGAGTGGTGAAAAAGGATCGTGATCACTATATGATACATGATGTGCTAAGATAAAAAGATCACATCCTGCCATGGTACTCAAAACTAGCCAACCCTTCTGCTTTATCACGCAACCACGGGCCACACAATTATATTTGCTGGCGACTTGGATATTGTTTGGTCCAGCTATACCTATGTCGGTAACTGCCAGCAGAGTGCGACGAATAGAGATACTACTAGTACATGGGAAATAGTGGGGATACTGTATATGAGGTTCTACTCCAAGGTGCGGGATCACAGAAAAAAAAGGCGAACCCGGGCCATACCAGTGACGACTAATAGCTTGGCTAAGCCGTCGGCTATCGGTCATTGTCACGGAATCCAGAAACAACGGGAGCGAAGAGATAGGCTCGATATAATGAGTACACTAGAGCCAAAAGAAATACATAGGCAATTAGAGTGTAGGCTGCAAGGCGCACTGAGTGCAGCCTGAATGGCGTAATAATGGCGATACCATAGATTACCAAGCATCGAACAACGGACGTCACGACTAGGAGGTGTAACGGGCCGAGTGCCGCCACTGTACGGTGGTGCAGCTTGCTACCTTCAAGTTCGCGTACCGCTCTCAGGCTCTCATCTCCTGAGCACTAGGTTCCTGGTCATTTCTCGCACCCCACTCGCAAAATGATACGATGCGCCTGTTTTTTGACAGATGATAGCTACGTGAAATCGCGCATCTCACCTTGCATCTCACTGCCTCGTTGCAAGGCGAAGCTTTATTCTCCCTATGTCTCTGTTGCTATCTTCCCTACTGCCAGGCGAAAACTTTATCCCCGCTCTCCATTTCTCTGTTCTACTGTATACACATCTCCCCCCTTTCTAGGCGACACTTTATTCTCCCATTTCAGAACCAGAATCCTGGACTCAGATCTGTGGGCCTGTCCGAAGATGTTACTCCACCGCACCGCAGCATGCCGGCATTCCTTATCGGAAGAAAACGAAGCTCCGTGCCGACGCCTGCCATCTTTGGACTGCCATATCGACCCAAGTGGGATGAACACGGGAGCAACCCAGGCCAGCTCGGAACACCCTCGGTTCTCGGAGCTAGCGTATCTTCAGAGAATGGCACCATCCGATTTGGAACGAAGTCCAAAGCCAAGAAAACACATGGCTTGCAGCGATGCCCTCACGCCTGCCACTCCGCTCCAAAGTCGCCATAAGAATATCGGATTACCTAGATTGTAAACACTGCGTAAATTACAGTCTCGCTCGCCATGAATTCTCAAGGACAACGGGACTGGCACGTTCTGAAGATTGTGCCCAAACGTGATGCAATGCAGGTTAATGGGCGCTTATCGCGAAGCAGAGGCATGGATGGCACCTCTTGACGGTATCAACACGTCTGGCTTCGCAATATGCTATGTACCATGAAAATCAGAGGGCACTCTCCGCAGTACATCACTTGCACCTCGAGGGGTACGTACTAACGCCCGCTCCTCTTTAAAACCACCACTGTTTTCCTTACATACCACTGGACATTTTTTCATCCTCACCTCGAGCTTGGTACCCTCGAAGTAACTACTGTGGACTCGGACCCATCCTCATAAACCATATACAATCCGGGACCTCATCTACAATAGAGAGACCGCCTTTCCAAATCCCGCTAAACATCATTACATGTGTATTCCCCGTGCATCATCCCCGTATGTCTGAATATATGTCGACTGACAACATCGGTGCGACTCTTCCGCTGTCAAGTTCTGGTGCCTATAATTTCCCGCTCGTCGTCCACGACAGCGGTCGGAAAGAAGGCTCGGAGGTGTCACGCCACGTGCGTCAGCACTCGGGTGCTGTCTTCTCTCTCATCTATGACCAGGTGATCCAGTGAAAATGTTGACCTGTCTCTGAATAGATCTGATATTAGAATTTATGAACAGGCACCTCCTGATATAATATATGCACCCCGTACTACAGCGGAGACCGTTCCAGACCCGAATGACAAGGCATCCCACGGTTGTCAATCTTCGCACCCATACTTGTCCACCCCATATAATGGTCCCCCCAGGCAATCAGTTGCCATCGATTCCCTCCTCGAGTTTCAACGGGTACGTTTCATGATGACCTTCCATAGTCGAGTATTAAAGGCGCTACCCATGGACAGTCTGGTCTCCCACGGCCCGATGCAAGTCAGGACGATGGGTCCCTCCTCTCTGGTTCCCAAGACAGACACCCAGCACTATGCCTGGTGAATGACGCTCTCTCGTCAACTAACTCATCCCTTGCACCAGTAGTAGGCTCGCCCCCCCTCTCGAAGAGCTCTGCCCCGGCATCTATTCCACAAGGATGCCAATTCTCAGCCCCCCCCGCTTTCTCCCCCGTCAGCAATTCGCCCGTCCCTAATACCGTTCCAAGCTTGCGATCGCACCAAGATCAGCAACATCAGGAAGCATGGATGCGCGCTTTTGCAAGCGTGGTCACACCAGTCTGGACGGATGGATATCGAGACAAAAACGTGGAGGCGATCATTCCGTATAACCCTCAGGGAAGTAGCTGCCAGATATCGATGTCGTACGAACCACGTCGCATACTGCACCCCGGCTCAGTGCCTCAACCATACTTTGACACAAGCCAGACAAGCTTGTCATCACGCTCACCCCCGGTGTACGCCAGCGACTTCCTTGCCGCGCATTCGCCATCGCAAGAAACTCCACAGCACCAAAGCCGAGCCGAAAATACAAAGAAGCAACGTGAGAAGAAATATTGGTGTCCCGGCTGTAGGAGTGGTTTTTCACAATCGCAGGTGCTAGGCCGGCACATCAAAGATAAGCACGAAACTAAACAGACATGTCCTATTTGCGTATCCTTCACATGGTCTAGGGGGAGACCCTATCTATATCGAGAACATCTCCAAATGCGACATCACCTGGCTGTACCCCCAGAGGTTCGACAAAAGGGTTCAAGACACGCAAAGGAAAAATTGAAGCCTCTTGTGCCGAGCGCAAAATACGCCAAAAGTGTACGTCCCAAATTTCCATTATTTCTTGTTCTAACTGTGACATACACTCATAGGCAAACTATATGCCTGCGCTGACAAGGGATGCCCCGCTGCACAATACGTCGTTTTTTCCACGCGCCAAACAGTGACAGCTACGTCGTCTCCCATACCTCTCCCATTCCAAATAACGACGTGATCGGAACTGTTTTGATCAACGTGGGGGAGAGATTTGACTGGAACACCCTTGGTCGAAGTGCTCATGACCGGCCCTTACTGCACCGTACCGTGGTTCGAACCGCTCTCGAAAAATATTTTTACACACCCTTGTACATCGGTCACCTTTCCCTAAAATATGTGCTTCTACCCCCAATGCCCATATCCCGAACCTCAGATACAGTATCAATTTTATACCGGGGATTTTTCCGTAGAGACTTTGTACTACTATCTCTTGCGACAGTCTCATCCCCTCGTCTAGTGGAATTTGGCATATTCTGTCTTTCTCATGCCAAATGGTGTCTCGTAATACAATATGATAATGTGACCATCCTTCCGAACACGTTTGTGTGCCGAATCACAAGCCATCACCGCATCACCCTTCACAATCACTACAGCAACACATCAGACTGAGAAGTTAGAAAGGGCTCCAACGTGGCATGCCCGTCGATCAAAAACAATAAACCGACACTTGCTCCCCACGCGGGCCCGATCCGTGAAGGACGCAGTCCTTCTCATTCCCAATTCTGACGCAGCTCTCCAAGAAAATAGCAGCTAGACCCATTTCAGAGCCCCATATATACCGTAAAACAGATAACAAGTCTCCGACCTCACCGGTGTTTAGAACGAGGGTTGCGGTGGATAGATACCCGAAGTGTCCACCGATCGCTATGCCGAAAGCAGGAAGGAAAGAATGAGGCAAGCGTCCAAGCCTGCTAGCGCCGTGATCCGTACTCACACAAACAGGATCCGAGTCCGAAGACAGAAATTGGCAAGGGGATGATAAGAGAATCCCTATCAACCGAACAACGAGGGTGGAAACGTGCGCCTCCTGGCAGTACTACCGTGACTTCCCTCTTCGAGTACTACCAGTCATACTCGATCTTCAAAGCTGTGAACAGAGCAGTACCAGTCGTCAGGCAAACGACCCTGCCTGACACGGCGCACTCATTGGTGCCGCATCATGATCGCATCTTACGCTACCGGGAGAACCATATTCGAGCAAGAAACGAGTCGAGTAGCGAAAAAGACAAAATCATCGAAGCGGTGCCATCCAAGCAGCCCAGAAGTTCTGCTGGAAGCGCGAGATCACGGCGACTTGGTCACGGTGAACAAACACAGAAACAGGAAAGGTCGTATCACTTTGGAAGGTCAGGTGCTGACAGGGGCGGCGACGTACAGCACTCGAGCGGGGATAACTGTATCAGCGACTGGAGGGCTAGGAGTCCTCGTTTGGCTAGAGACACCATGCGTGGCTGTCCATTGGGCCGTACGCCCGTATCAGGGACGACAGGGCAGCGGCAAAGCTGAACCAACGCCCATGCTGTATTGGTTGCTCCACTTTTGCGTTGCTTCTGCGAGTCGGAGGTAGCCGTGCAGTGACCCGGACCTCACGCGACAGGCGGCGTGCCCATGAACTGGCATGCCGGCAAGACTTGGACCTCACGATTACAGTGATGCGTACGCGTCAATCGTTGTAGGCGGTGCCATGGGCCGCACTAGGTCACGGTTATTTCAAGTTGTGCCCGGCGCTAGGTCACCCAGGTGCATTCTCACGATATTTTGGCGCGCGCCGACCCTTCTCAGGCCTTACAGTATTACTCTCGTCATGGTCGTTGCCGTCGTCGAGCCTAATCCTTATCGATGAAAAACTTCCGTGAGATAGCAGCGCACAAGCGATTGTGACACCAACATGTTCTTCACACAATCCACACAGTACGTCAAGTTCCCGTGTGTCGTTTAGTCTATAAGGGCCAAAGAAGGACAATGTGTGCGTCGGTGCAACGGGCTCCGCTTCCCTCGACCAACCGCCCGCAAATTTAACGGGGAAGGAAGGCATCATTACCACAAACCTGTTATAAGCTCGTGTTGCGAAACAGAAAACGGCCTCATCGTAACGGAGGGCGTTAAAATGTCCCGTCTTCATCAGGCTACCCCGACTGTCTCCTGCCTCTATGACTGAATCGCCCCGGAAATATATTGTCAGATTTTCGGGAGTCTGTAGTAGTACATTGACGGCGCCCAGGCCGCCGGTATGGAAAGGAAAAAATTGCACGAAAGTTGGGGAAAGGGGGAGGTATATGCGTATGGTATCAGTACAGCCTGAGGACAAGACAACAAGAGACAGTGCGAGCAGCAAGATTTTTGCAGCTCCATCCCCCTCTGATCAAGGACCGATTCTATCCCCGGGTTTCTAGGATCCGCTATTGGTACAACAAAATTGAAGTCTGACTTGGCTATTGGTCGAAATCGTACGCCGCTCGCCCGCCGGCGTCGTCGCCCGAGCCCACAGGGCCACCCCACCCGCCAACATTGCGCAGGAGCGGGTCGAGCGACGCGAGCTCGTCCTTGATACTGTTCCGCGCGAACACGTCGAGATCCTTCAGGAGCACCGAAATGATTTTCTGCCAAACGCATTGGCCCGTTGGCATTCAAAAAGGTTAAAGGAAGGGCCTACCTTGAACTTGCCGTCCGCCTTGAGCACCAGTTCGCCCAGCGCGGGCGTCCAGCTCGGTGGGGGACTGTGTAGCACGCCGTTGCTCATGCCGTTACCCACGCCTCCGCCTCCACCGCCAGTGCCGAGCGCGACGTTCAGCAGCGCATCTTCTGTTGCGGATGCTGGCGTCTGGCTCTGGAAGAGATACGAGACGCCCGGGTGTGGTGCGAGGCCGAGCATATGCTGCGATGCGTGCGGGAAGGGCGAGGGCCCGAGGAGCTTGGCGAGCTTTGCGTAGAGGGCGGAGAGGATGTCGAGGAGCGAGAGGAGGGTCTGGGTATAGTCGAGCGGGAAGGGCTGCAACAGTGCATCAGTCAGACGTCGTATTAAGAAAGCGGGGAGACGGCTCTGATACCATGTGATGGACAGCGAGATATGTATCGGAGGTGTCTGGCACGTTCATGGTGTAATCACCTACGCCGGTATGCCGCTTGGGTGGGCGCTTCCAGAGGCGCTAGAATCGGAGAAAAGGCGTTAAGGAGAATGTGGGGTAGGAGGGGGGCGAAATGCGAGCTACCATTTTTGGACGGTCGTTGTCCTCTTTCCCCTGCTCGTACTCGGTGAGCACGTTGAGAGCCGAACGCAGAAAGTCGGTCGGTTGCGAGATGTCGAAGAGGGACGAGAGCGACATGGCGAGGACCGCGAACCGATGTGTCCTAGCAGGGGGGAAGATCAGCTCGTCCAAGTAGCCAGGTACATGATAACGCACGCACCTCTTCTTCATCGCCGTATTGTTGAATACGCGATCAAGCTCAGTGCGCGACATCGCGATCGTATGGAACCAATGACTCCGCCTGAACAGCCCGACAACGAAAACACATCATCAGAGACCCGAACAGGGCGTAAGTAAACATCAGACGCACCCGTCGTGCACATTCCGCATATACGTCAGCGTGATGATGCGCTTCTGCACCAGGTCCCGCAGGTACTCAACCGTCGCGCCAGGACTGCCCACTCCCGGCGCAGCGCCAGCAACAGGCGGGGGGAACGGGCTTGGCGAGTCGGCGAGCATGCTCTGTGCGTCCCACTCGCGCATGGTAGCAGCAGCGGCAGCGGCGGCTGCGGGCCCGCCGAGCGCGACGAACGCTTGCTGCTGTTGCTGGTGCTGCGCGTGGTGCAGGGAGGCGAACTGCGGAAGTGAGGGGGTGGACGTGCCGGACGTGGTTGGCGTTGGGAGGGCACTCGAGGCTGCGGTGGTAGCTGTGGGAGGCGGAACGTACGACGACGGGGGTGGCGGTGGTGTTGGCGTTGATGGTAGCGGGCCCGAGAGTACGTGTGGGGGGAGCAGCGGTGGTGCGTGCGTACCGTTGATTCCCGTGCTGTTGTTGCTGCCGGCAGCGATTACGCTGGTGGCGGCGGCCGCGTGGCTGTTGTTGTTATTGTTATTGCTGCTTGTGCCGCTACCACCGGGTTTGAATGAGGAAAGGAGGTTCTGAGCAGAGGATTTTCGTCGCATGGCTGGGCGAAGGATAGATTGAGAGTCTGGAGTCGAAGGAGCCATGCGACCTCGGTTGCAGTACAGTAGTTAGGTTGGTCACGCACGATTCTAGTAAATAATCTAATCGGCCACGCGACTACACCGCCTCCGCTATCGTCGTTTTGTCCTCTTCCTCCTCAAAGCTATGGCAGACATCAATGCAATCGCAAAGCAATTTACTGATTTCTATTACAACACCTTCGATTCCAATCGCGCCAATCTCGCACCTCTCTATGTGCGTCACTTATCAGCACACTCATCTCTACTGACTGACCTTTGTCTCCTAGCGCGAAACATCGATGCTCACCTGGGAGGGAACCCCAATCCAGAGCGCGAACGCAATCGTAGAGAAGCTGACGGTATCAGTATCCAGTTCCAGACACGGGACTATGACTGACAGACCAAAAATACTTAGTCGCTTCCCTTCGCCAAGGTGCAGCACAAAGTGACGACCCTCGACGCGCAGCCATCCAACCCAGCTGTCGCATCGCTCATCGTAAGCGTTACTGGTTTGCTCGTGGTGAGTTAAAGGGCTGTTCATTCCCTACGGAATCTGAGACCCATCACTGTCTAGGTCGATGACAGCCCGAATCCGTTGCAGTTCTCTCAAGTGTTCCAACTCATTCCAGATGGCACGAGCTACTACGTGTACGTCATTCTCTCCCCTCCTTTCTCTCTTTTCGCTGCAAATGAGAGCTGACGAAATTACCCTGCACAGATTTAACGACGTATTCCGTCTCAATTATGGTGCCTGATAGGAATAAAGCGCGAGTTGAACGTAGATGCATATTGCCGGGTGTAATGCTGTGTTTTCCTGTTGGAGTCGGTTGTGAGAAGTATACCTAGCCCAGCAGCTGTTCGTACTTGGACGGCTGCAAACTTAAATATCAACACATATTGTTCGAAGCACCACTGCCTTCGCAAGGGATCAGATCGCATCGATGGACGACCCTATCTTAGTTCATTTTCATCATCGCTCAAGCTGTGTTTCATGCGGGATCACGATAGGCCGCCATCATGGCGGGGATAACCCTGAGTGCACGGTATTCATCACAGATTAGCTTGCAGATTAGACACTTACACCTCAAGCAGAGAGGAGTGATACCAACAAGAAAAAAGGGAGAACGACAGCCAGACATGGCGTAATTACATAGTAGTGGTATGTACGTGTAAGTGAGCCAGCCAACGTCTAGCAGCACCCGCCGCCCGCCTTAGCGCTCGCATCAACACTCGGCGACACGGTGAGGGTGTCACCTGAAGAAGGTTTGATCGGATCTGCGCTCTGCTCAAGCTGCTTGCTTGATACGATGCGGTAAATGTCAGTCAGGATCGTCTGGAATGCCGATTCGACGTTTGACGCGTCCAGCGCGGACGTCTCAATAAACGACAGTCCATTCTCCGCTGCACACCGCCACGTGTTTCAGCTTACATCATTGAAGCGAGAACCGAAACGCACCGGCGAAGGCTTTCGCTTCCTCAGTCGGTACGGCACGCAGGTGCTTGAGATCGCTCTTGTTACCGACCAACATAATAACAATGTTCGAGTCTGCGTGGTCGCGCAGCTCCTTGAGCCAGCGCGTGACGTTAACGTACGTTGCGTGCTTTGCGATGTCGTAAACGAGCAATGCGCCAACAGCACCACGATAATAGCTGCCTCGACGTAAGTCAGAATTCCCGTACACGAAGATAGAAGGGCACGCACGCAGCCGTGATAGCGCGATATCTCTCTTGACCAGCTAATAGGTTGAAAATATGAGGATCATGGTCGTTGGAGAAGGGTAGTATAGTTGGGCGCACCTGTATCCCAAATTTGTGCTTTAAGAGTCTTCCCATCGACAGAGATTGAACGGGTGGCAAACTCGACGCCAATCGTCGACTTGGTCTCGAGGTTGAACTCGTTGCGTGTGAACCGTGAGAGCACTGGATTGACGAGTGAATAGAGCACTTAAACCAAGGCACGCCGACATACGATTTCTGCCCACAAAGGAGAGGCAAGATGAGCTAGAGCACACTAAATAGGAAAGGGTGTACTCACGATTTGCCGACCCCAGAGTCACCAATCAGGACAACCTGGGCAGGCACAAACGAATAAGAGAACGTCTCAAAGGAACCAGCGACCACATACTTTGAAGAGATAGTCGAAATTGCTTCCCTCGGCCATGATGATTTAGGAGATGAGTATTTCGGGTTCGGAGGATGAAGACCAAGAGGGAGAGATAAGTAGTTTATAGTAGAGGTTAGAGGAACTCGGATCACCGTGTTGTATTATTTCTCTAGAGGCGGAGATTCAATCTGGTGCCACTGAACGAAAAATCCTTGAAAAAACAAATGTCGTGACAATGTTCGTCTGAATTATCGTCTCCCAAGCACACACAGTGCGATACTTATAGAAAATATCACTCAAACCGAAACAAATGTCCCATCAATCAATCATGATGGCCATATTGTGGTCTCAGCACAGGAGTGTGATGGTCACATTGTGACGGGAAACTTGTCACGGTGTGGATCCGCATTCCGGCGCGGGTATCGTGCCCAGCGCTCCTGCTACAGTTACATGCGCATACATCGACCATATGCGAATGTTCTTCCACAGGCGACTTCGCCCCCCACGACGTCTCTCACTTCTCTTCCTCATTACTAGCGCTGCCCTCTTTGTTGCACCAACCACCGCACTCTGGCCGTTTCCTCCAAAACGCTTCTCTGGAAACTCTCTCGTTGGCGCGGGTTCCTTGGGCCTCGACGACGGCGATGGCAGAGTTATAGCGTTTGGCGATTTCAATGGTGATCACTTGTGCGTTTCTACACGTCGCCACGTTCAGAACATCGTGCTGATCTGTAGTTAGTATGGATGTCATAACGCTGGCCTCCGACCAACACACCGTCTTTGTCTACCTCTGGAGTCATGGTAAGTGTCAATTATATGTCCGCACAGACTTTTCACCCACAGTCGTCTAGAAAACTTTTCCTTCCATCGCTCCGCATCTTTCCGACATCCTGAACGCATTTACAATGTCGTCCCCGGCGACTACACTCATGACGGCCGACTTGACCTACTAGTAATGTCACAAAGCGCATCATCCACCCGCATCTCTCTTTTCATCTACCCCGCCATGCCCGCCGGCGGGTTTTGTATGTGATCCTTGTCCCCCTCTCTAAGTCTACTTACGATGACATAGTTATGAATCCAATCGAACTTCCCCCCTCTTCACTTGCTCAGCCCATTCCCTTCGATAGCGATGGTCAGATGCGAATCGACCTGCTAGGTCTTCAGCCAGGGTTCTCCCAACTCAGGATGTGGAAGAACGTGTGGAATGCTTCGGACCCTTCCGGTCCGCTGTACGAGGTGTAAGAGTGCATATATATGCGGCGTGTTCTCCCCTCACGTCTCTCACAGCACCGAGGCCCCCTTCTCCGGATCTCAATGTCGAATTTCCAACCCTCATAGCAATGCCGCTGTAGACCTCAACGGAGACTGCGTAGCGGGCTCGTGTTCCCTACTTCCGGATTAATTCCTCAGTCCTGATCAATTCTGTAGATATATTCCTCGTCTGTGAGGATGGCACTGGAAGGAAGTCTTTCCAGGTCTGGGTCAGTGAGCCTAGTGAAGGGTTCACCCTCGCACAACACGGCTCGCTCCCTGCAGGCACTCAGTCCGTTGTTTTCGCTGACATGGGTACTCCCACTTTGTCCCCGACCTCTTTGGTAACACTGATTTTCCCGGTTCAGACAGAGACGGAACCATTGACCTTCTCATCACTACCTGCGATTTAATTTCTCATTCCACGGGACTTGGGACGAACTGTGCCCTAAACATCGCTTACAATACGCAGCTCCCACTGTGCGCCGCTACTTCGTCGTTTCCTTTTACCAGTGGAGCTGCTGCCGCAGCTCCATGCCGCCACCCCGATGCGCTCTGTGTTGCCGACTCGAACTTCACCTTTACTTTTTCCGGTCCCGTATGTCCTGTCTACACAATCCCCCGCTCACAACTTTTTGACGACGCTCGCGAACACGACGTAGAACTACGTCAGCGTTCCAATTAAGGACCTTCTGCAGGACAGGGTGAAGCTCCAGGTACTCGATACGTCATTCTCGCCTGCGCAGCCCGTACTGCCGCGCCCCGGCGACGCCAATTTGGACGGCTTTCCAGACCTACTCCTCGTGACCGAAGGCCACGTGCGCCTCCTGCTCTCCACGCCCTGCGCGCGGGGCGTGCCTGGATGTTCAGCGCCTGGTGCCCGGCGCGGGTGGCGTGAGGTGCGCAAGGGCGTCGAACCGCTCGCAAGCATCACGGACGCCCGGAGCGCGGTGTTCGTGGACATAGATGAGGACGGGACGCTCGACGTGATGGTGCAGCGTACGGGCGAACAAGGCGCCGGACGAGTACTCTTCGTGCAAAACAATTTCTATTACGACGCGTTCTTCATGAAAGCGATCCGTCCGTCCCTGCTTTCCTACTTCTCCATTTCTTATCTGAACATTCTTTTTTGTAGTGCTGAACGGTGCATGCAGCTCGGGCTGGTGCGTACCAGAGAATAGCAGCCTTGCGCGCTACGCCGTCAGTCTCCCATCTACCCCATCACATCACCGCTATCCAATTAACTTTATCCGCCCACTGCATACAGCCTTCCGGTGCGAGCACGTCCGGCGCAAGCTACAAATACACCATCTTGGACACATCCGGCCGGCGATCAGCCGCGCAAGTCCCACAGCTGCCGCAGACGTCATACCAGGCGCTGAACACGCCATACTGCGTTCTTTCGGGCTCGGGCGCACGAACAACTACATCGAAAACCTGTTCGCCGGCGTGGGGCGCAACCGCGTCGCTGCGCTCGAGATGGTTATCCCCAACTCGAAGCTCGTGATCAACCCCTGGTACCGCGCCGGGCGAGTGGCATAAGGAGCTGTACCTCCGCCCTGGGCAGTGGATACCCTGGGTCGGCGCAAGTGTCCTGGGCACTATGATCGCGCTCGCTGGAGTTGTGCTCGTGCTGCATCTCAACGAGAAGGTCTGTTCCTTTTTTTCGGCATAGGCTCGTCCCTTGTCCTGTTACTTATTCGATTTCTTCCTTCTTTTAGCGCGAGGACGAGCTGGAGCGCAGACGCGCGTCGCACCATATCAACTTTGACGCGCTATGATACGCGGGCTTGTGTTTTCCTGTACTGTACTTCCAGTAATCTATTTTTGGTGCACCCAGGAACAGGCACCACTCAGGCACCTGGCTGTTGCTTATTAGCTAATCTAGGGACACCACGAAGCACTTCCTTGTAAGCTCACTCTGAGCCTGGGAACTGGTCAATGCCTCATCGAGAATATTAAATCTTATCGTGCTCGCAGAACTTAGAGCTTAAAACCCCCAACTTAAAGTCCCCATTGAGATTCTTCGCCGTTGTCCTCCGTAAAAGGCTCGGAGTAACTTAATAGATCCATCCCCTCCCTTGGTCTCGATCAGTATTTGTACCGGAACGGAAACAGACCGGTTCCTGGTCCTCTATTACTACTCCGAGTCGCTTTGCTTAACTTAGTTGTTTCGTCCACGTGGCTACCTGCACCTCCTCGTAACCAGCCGGAGAACGAGGAATGAGGGATTCGCGTGGCGACTGGAGAATCCTGCCTACAACCCGAGACCACGCCGCATGCCGTATGCCAGTGCCAGTGCCAGCAGGTTTGCCGGCTAGCCTCCGCTCGTCCCCGTTGGCTCTTTTCCCATCTCCTCTCCCCATTTCCCCTTTCTTCTACACCTCGGGGAATCTCAAGATTTTCTGCTTGCATTAAGGTCTGCATATCTTTCTGCCTCTGGGTAGGTTCTTGATCTCTTTCACTTCTCCCGCATTGCTCTACAGGTGCTTCTCGGAGCGTGGCACTGATGCGCCCGGGACTGGACTGCTCGACAATCTCTGGCTCGTCGTCCGAGTCCTGCCTCTTTTATGGGCCCTGTTCGAGTTCTCGCAACTTGAACATCCTCCAGGGTTCTCTTCGGGATTTCACGCGGCTTCGCGACCCACCGAAAACAATCGAATTTCGAGTTCTGGGTCTCCGAGCACGATGATTTCTGCAGCCAACCAGGCGGAGGAACCCCGCACCCACATGGAAACTCATGTGGTCGGCAAGTGACCGAAAGTTTTCGACGCATTTTAAATCCAGTCCAAATGCCAGTGACGTTGTCTTCGCTGCGAAGTTGAACGCTATCGGCTCGGATGAGAGATCTAATGGCGGAAAAAGGGGCTGTTTCGACGGCAGGCAAGGTTTACAGGGAGGGATGTGTGTCTTACCCGTCGTTGGCATGACGGTATTACGAGTGTGGCGCACGACGTCGTGGGCGCCATGCTCCGCTACTGGGGTTCAAGCTTCAAGTGCCGCTGAGGCGCAAAATGAAGCAACGAAGTAACGCCCGGTTTTCACAACCGGACCAATTCGGAGTCAATGCGAGCACGTGCTGACCGGAGCATTGAACAAAGCGCAAGGAAAAGGAAGCTGTCATTATACTAGATGTCAAACATACATCTCTCGATCAACCTCAGGGGTCGTTTCGACGAACTCGATCTAGGCTCGACGTGCTTGCTCGACTGTATATGGTAGATATTGGTGAGGACGCTCTCAAATGCAGACTCGACGTTGGAAGTGTCGAGAGCGGAAGTTTCTATAAACTCCATGCCGTTTTCCGCTGTACAATGAGCGTTAGCAAGTTTGAATCGTTCGAGGTTAGCATCTAGGGCGCACCAGCAAATACAGCCGCCTCCTCAGTTGTGACAGAGCGGAGGGACTCCAAATCGGTCTTATTGCCGACAAGTAGGGTGACGATGTGCGGGCTCGCATGCTCGCGCAGCTCTTCTACCCACCTCTTAACGCTGGCGAACGTTGAGGGCTTTGTGACGTCATACAACAACAATGCGCCGACAGCTCCGCGGTAATACCTGGAAGGGATGTCAGCCAATCATGCTGCCTGCACCACGATGCGACAGGGAAGGAACGTACGCTGCTGTGATAGCGCGATATCGCTCTTGTCCCGCTGGGAACGAGTCGGTAGGTGTAGGTAGGTATGTGAAGAGAAGCTGTACGCACCCGTATCCCAGACTTGTGCTTTTACCCTCTTGTCGTCGACTGTGATCGTGCGCGTGGCAAATTCGACGCCGATCGTCGACCTACTCTCGACATTGAACTCATTGCGGATGAACCGCGAGAGCACTGCAACCGTACGAGTAAGTTTCGTGTCATCATACCACACGACGTCAGAAGCATACGGTTTCTGAAAAAAGACCTAGTCAAGGCAAACGCAAGAGGCAAATCGATGGATGGAACACTGACGACTTTCCGACCTGCGTGTCACCAGTTAAGATGATCTAAATTATGAGGGGAGATATGCTTGAGCGACGACGTCTCAGGAACAGCCATGAAATAGAACCACAACCGGACCTTGAAGAGATAGTCGAAATGATTGCTGTCGGTCATTGCAAACAAGGATGATGCAGACAAGAAATGAAAAAAGCGCTCGCTTTGTTTGGAGTTCATAGGTGGCTTGACGCCTTACGTATAGCGGGCTTGGTACTCGGTCCTCGGACGTTAACGCGAGCAGTGGACCAAGCCAAGGACCAAGCATTGGTCCCGGGGCTGTCCAGGTTTGTTGGCGACTGCTTCAATTCGCGGAAACAAAAAATTGGACGTTGACTTAACCTTGACTAGCGAGAGATTTAAGCACAGGAAGTTCCTCTTCAAGTTCCTCTCATTTGAAGGTGGACCGCAATGTTATGTAAT
This sequence comes from Lactarius sanguifluus, assembly GCA_021527775.1. Lineage (NCBI taxonomy): Eukaryota > Fungi > Basidiomycota > Agaricomycetes > Russulales > Russulaceae > Lactarius > Lactarius sanguifluus. Next base: position 112,489 of record JAKEYF010000055.1, read on the forward strand.
CACACATCACGATGCGATGATAAGATAAGATAAGCAAAAATTGGACCGACTCGGAGTCACTGGCAAATATCACCGTCCACGAGGTCTTATCCACATCCACACTCTAATATCTGGACGAATGGCACCAGAAGCAACGACAAACCTTGATAATCTTGAACAACGGGAGGCTCCGGTCACTGTTGGGTCAGAGTAAGCTAATCGTTTCGGGCTCGTTACATCTAGATGAGCTCACGTCCGTAGGGGCACTGCAGCCCAAGCGATTAAGTCTGCGGATCCATCTTCTGCACACGAGCAGATCGTGACGCCTTGGGACGTCCAGGGATCTGTTTCTGGTGATGGACAGCAGCTGGCGATCGACTACGACAAGCTCATCGACCAGTTTGGTACACGCCGCATCGATGCCGCGGTTTTGGAGCGCTTTGAACGTCTGACTGGGCACAAGCCCCACATTCTCCTGCGGCGCGGGATGTTCTTCTCACACAGGTGGGCCTCGTCTTGTTCGGATGTCTGCGTGGCGGCGATGTGCTCAGGCTGATGGCTAGCGCTTTACTGATAGAGATTTCAACATAATATTGGACCGTTATGAGAAGGGGAAGCCGTTCTTCCTATATACCGGTAGAGGTCCCAGCAGCGACAGCATGCATTTGGGTCATATGATTCCTTTTGTCTTCACCAAGTGAGTTGCCTTTACCCCCGAATTTCAGGACTATTCATCGCGAAAAGATGGCTGCAGGACGTTTTTGATGTCCCACTGGTGATTCAACTGACTGGTAGCATCCCTTTTCCCCTTTCCATTTCGTTATCGTCATGCATCCCTTCCAGACGATGAAAAGTTCCTGTTCAAGCACGAGCTCAAACCCGAACAGACGCACGATTTCGCATTAAAAAACGCGAAAGACATAATTGGCGTCGGATTCAAGCTCGAAAGGACATTTATTTTCAGCGATTACGACTACGTCGGCGGTCCTTTCTACAAGAACGTCTCGAAAATTTCGCGCCAGATCACGCTTAGCCAAGCCAAGGCCACATTTGGCTTTGGCGACTCGTACGTCTTTCTTCGCTGCGATACATTTCCGGGACCCAGCTTCTCTACGCAGCGACAACATCGGCAAGATACACTTTGCTGCAATCCAGGCTGCGCCATCGTTTTCCAATTCCTTCCCGCATATATTCGGTACGACATCCGACATCCCTTGTCTCATCCCATGCGCGATCGACCAAGATCCCTATTTCCGCCTCACGCGCGACGTTGCGCAGAAACTGAAGTACCCCAAGCCGACGCTGCTGCACGCGAAGTTCTTCCCCGCTCTACAAGGCCCTCAGACAAAGATGAGCGCCTCTGACGTTAACTCGAGCATATACATGAGCGATACGCCCAATCAGATCAAAAATAAGATCAACCGCCATGGGTTCAGCGGGGGTCGGGAGACAGAGGAAGAGCACAGGCGGCTTGGCGGTAACCCAGACGTTGATGTTAGTTACCAGTACCTGAGCTTCTTCCTGGAGGATGACGAGGAGCTGGCACAAATCGGGGAGGTAAGTTGTTGATAATTATCCAAAAAGCATTATTAAGAGATATCTGCAGGATTACCGCGCTGGACGCCTTCTTACTGGCCAGCTTAAAGCACGTTCTATCAAAGTGCTGCAAGAGTTTACAGGCGCTTTCCAGGAGGTATGCAGTCGTTCTACATCTCCCGAATATGATCCGATTTGATTGTTCGTTGCCATGTTACAGCGCAGAAAAGCGATAACTGATGAAGAAGTCAAAGCGTTCATGGATGCGAGTAGGCAAATCGTGCCAGCTTCAGGAAAGCAAGCTCTTCCTGCATGACCGTTGAGATTGGGGAATATTTTGAGAAGAAAAGCTTGGGCCTCTTAACCTGTACTCTCCTTTTCAATGCGTCCGTGGTGGGCTATTGCGCTTCCTGCACTGTATCGGATCAGGGTGCTCTAATAGCTGCATTATTTGGTCCACGCTCTTCGATGATATAACAAAACATTTTTAAGGTATCTGCTGTCGAGAAGACAAGGGTCACAACTTGACCACGGTATTTTTGTTCCAGCAGAATATTCCAGGCCCGGGAGGGGACCAGGCGTCTAAAGCAGTGAGGGCAGCAGTGCCCCAGTCAAAATCTGTTGGGTCGGTTCCGGGTGGGCCATCGATGAAAATCACAAGGCGCTCGTTTGGGGGTTTGATAAAACCCGACGCAATTGCACCTTTGATTTGTGCACGCAGCGGGTCGTAAAACCCAAGTACGTTCATGATGACGACAGCTACAGCGAAGTACGTTAAGAAAGTCCGTCAGCATGAGTTGGCCGTGGGCTCAATGTGTGAACCATACGCTTGGCGTGGATCCCTAGTTGTGTCCATGTGATGGCCTCCATGATCTGTGCGACGTTATAAATAGTCCGGTGTGGGTGGGATACTACACTACCTCTTCAAACGTGCCATAACCCCCGGGAAGACCAATAAACCCACAAACCCGGCGCACCATTTCCACTTTGCGCTCGTGCATGGAATCCACGACGACCTATCCAGGTGTCTGAGACACCAATAATGAGGGTGAATTGAAAGACCAACTTACGGACGTCATCTAAATTTAGGTGAAGTTCAGAACTGCCGAGCTTTGGCCGACAGCGGCATTACGCAATAACTGTACCTTCTCGTGGCCTTCGGCCAGATCGATGTGACCGCCGGTGGTCTGATCTCCCTCTCCGCCTGCTCGGAGCATGGCAGAAGGAACGACGGCGGTGACATGTCCTCCATGGTTGAGGACCGTGCTCGCGATAATGCCCATGATCCCTCGCCTTCCACCGCCATACACAAGTGGCCGACCAAGCGTGGCGAGAGCTTGACCCAGAGCTAAAATAAACCCCCTAAGTCACCAGAAAACGCGACCACGACAAAGGAGAGCTGGGTCCTTACAGACTGCCGCGTGGTGAAAGGCAGTCGATGTACCGGGTGATGCACCACAGTAGACAGCTACCGCACGAGGGGGCCGCTCGGTAGGGGGAGGATTAAGTGGTGCAGGAGACATCGCAGTAGCAGTCGTGAAGCAACGAAAGTATGGTAGCATTGCTGAGTAGGGTTTATGTAGCAACCGCCCGGAGTCAAGTCGGTTCCGGGGGTGAATGCTGGCTTTATCCCCGCAAATATTTTTAGGTCGAATGCGGGCCCCCACGTTCCGCTTGAAGTGGGAGCTGTGCCTGGCAAAAGGCCTGCTGGTGAGCGATCTCTGCATCGGTCCCTCTTGTCTTCTTTGTCTTTTTCAGAATTCGAGATAAGTACAAGCCGTCGGGGTTATGTGTAGGTCACTTGAGCGATAATGTGCTATTGGCGAACGCACACGCACATGCACAAACGTGCGAGCAACGGAATTGGTGCTGGGGCTGGGCTGGGTTAGTTCCGTTGCCACGTTGCCACATACGATCCCGCACTGAAAAGGCAAAAAATAACTCTAATTAAGCTCTAGCGGCTCAAGCCGCGTCTGCTTCCCGCAACGCACTTTCAACAGATTTCCTCCTGGGCGTTGATGTATCCCTATATCTCACCGATAATAGCCAACAACGTGTTAACTTCTAGTCATCGAAAGGCCCCACAATGTTTTTTTTGAGGAAAGTAAGTATTTGCATCCTGTTTTCCAAGGCTGAAGAAATTCTGCCAGCTCACAGACTCGCGTCACCGGCCCACGACTACAACTGTATATTGTACATAACCATTCTCAGAACTCCCCGAGATCAAATAGAGCCGCAGTACCACCATACCGATACGTTGCACGCACTACTACGGACAGGCAATAAGCATTGCAGTCACGTCCAATAAAACCTCGACACTCACACGTTAAGGGGGAGTGGAACTCTACGACTGTATTTGTCGTGGCAGAACAGAAGTATGCCAGTGTGCCGACAGAGCCTCTCATCTCATCTCGGCTATTCTCTCCCACTGTCACTTGGTTTCGTAGCTCCGAGACGCCTTTGCGATCAGTTCCCGTACTCCGCTGCTCGGCCACCTCACTCGCCACCGCACAGCTCCGTCTCCTCTTAACTGCCCATTCGGCCTCCGCTTGAGTGTGGCCCTGCTCAAGCTCGAGCCCTAGAGGCCGCGCGATCTCGACGCTCCACGCTTTCATGATCCCTGCCCGTATTCGCTGCCACTTCCGCTTTGAAAAACCGGAATACTCACAGATGCTCCAATCATGCCCCATAATGAACGAAGTTCACCCATCTCTCTAGGCTGATCCGTCTCTTCTTCCGCAGCTTCTTCACCGCGAACCGGAGCGCCTTCGCAGACCTTTCGTGATACGGAACCCCCTGTTCTCGTCTCGAATTAGAGAACAGCGCCTTGTAAAAATGTTCCGCCAGGTCCTGTCCGTCTTCGTCTACCATTGCCCACATCGTCCCGACAACACTCCGGAACCCGCAGTACTGCACTGCAGCTGCAAGGTGAAGCCCCTCATCGATGATGCTTCCTTCTGTCACCTCTGCTGTGTGGCAGGCAGAGAGAAACGCGAATTCGGCAGTGGGCAGATCCGAGCGTACAATATCTAATAACGTCAGGCGCTTGTCTCCGTAAAGCTCGAATCCGGCCTCGAATGGCTTGTCGGCCTCCAGTGTACCATGACATGCGAAGTGAATAAATTGGTGGTGATGGAAGCCGTCGATGACAGCCGCAGGTGTCGCGGCTTCTGAGATGAGACTTGTCACGTCGGTATCGAGCCGCCGGACAACTTGGATCTCGCCCCCCACCGTTGGAAGAGATGGGTCAGGCTGCGCGACGAGAAGTAAGGAAGGTCGATCCATAGATAGCGAATCTGAATCGCGAATACGAGATTGGATGAGGGCGGACAGTGTCGGGGTATAGGAACAGATGTAGAGATCCAAGAAATAGCGCACCACACCACCATCGGATGGGATTGGACCCATGGCATGGAGAGGAAGGGAACAAAATACGGACGTCGGGCACCACCAGATCCGGGACTGTTCTGGTACTCGAAGCTGATGGAGTCGGTCGATGACGGGTTCGCCAACGAGATCGTAGAGCTCGGCGAGGACAGAGGCAAGGGTTTCATCGTAATGACTTGAATCGAGCCCGTGTTTGTTTCGCGAATCCAACAACTTGTCCTTCAATGTTTTCGTACGGTCGTAGAAATCGTGAGGGGTAAGGATGAGGGAGGGAGACGCATTGTGAAGAAGGATTAGAATGTCAGAGCGCCATTTGGAGTGGTTTATGATAATGACAGGACCAGAAGAGGCAGGAGAACGGAGTGTGTCGAACGATGGAGATGTCAGAAAGCTGTCGAAGCCTGGCAAGGTTCGAATTTGCGAAATGAGGTTGTCGCGTTCCTTCGACAGCCCACGCTGTTTCAGTATGAGACGACCGAATGGGTCCACCGCCCTGAGGTCGTCGGCTGAGCCATCATCGATGCTTAATTCGTGGCTCGGTGGGATGGACATAGTGAGCTCCTCAAGGTCTCGGTTGACTGCTGCAAACCTTTGTCCTAATTGTGAATCTGCCTGGAGAAGTTGATCAATTGAAGCACGGAGGTGACGCATCTCGGACCAAAGTAAGCCTCTCCCTCTTTCAAGAATCTCAATTGCTTCCTCGAGTTGATTCAGGTCGACGTGATACGAGGCATAGTCTAGCGGCACCCTATGAGAGTTGTCATCCGCCTTGGCGAAAGTGGCGTGTTTTAGCTGCAACGTCGGTGCAAACAGCAGAGTGTCTTGCATCATTGAGACAGCATTCTCATACGCTTCGGAGATGGAGCAGTGTTCGAGTCGGGTACGCCGCACAACCGATGCCCACGCACACGCAAACTGAAATCGTCTGGGGGGGCTTACATGTCTGTCGTTGACACACTGGGAGAGTAGTTTCACCACTTCATCCTCGTCTTGCATACGATGACTTGGAAATGATCCGGAGTCGATGCGGAGGAGTAAAGAGTTAGAAAGGCGAAGGAATGACGATAAGCGCAGGGCGGGTATCAACGTCCGCTCAAAAGCTTGACGGTATGTGTCAATCGCCTCGTTGAGGTACTCGATCTTGTTTTTGCGCTTGAATGCTTCAGAGAGGATCCTCCCGAATGAGTGGAAAAGGGTTGACGTAAACAGACTCATTGGAACAGAAGCAAGTACGATTCGGCCCTCTTCGATAGCTTCATCGATCTCAGGCTCCGTCATGTCGTTATTGCGGATCATAGAGAGAAGTTCGTTAAGGAACTGCAGCTTCTCAAACGTCGGATTGATTTCCGGATCGTCGTCGTTCCCGGAGGACCTCACCGGCGCTGCCTGGAATAACGGTGCATTCAGGGCCTCGTCGGACGATGCTTCAAGGCCTTCGATGGAACCGAAGAAATGGAAGCGCAGCCGCGCCGTGATTTCAGCAAAAATATCGTTTTTAGATGATGGGTCAGATAATGTACGAGCGCGGTATATTGCCTCCTCCAAATATTCCGGGGTCGAGTGCGCGATTGATCGGATGAGCGCTAGTGTTTTCGCGAGGCATCGCGTTGTAAGTAGGAATTCATCCTGCCAGTGGCTTACTCCGGTAGAAGTAGAAGCGATTATTTCATCCAGGGCGGATGCAGCCTCCTCATAATCGTCGTTCACAAAAGTCGTAAAATAGCGACAGAGAAGAGATGCAGCAAGGGCGAAGGACACGGCCATATCCAGCCTGTGCTTCCTCGCCAATCGCAAGCATTCGATAATTTGGTTCAATGGTTGGTCAGGCGCCGACAAGCTGAATTTGGATAGAAAAACTCCGGCCAAGTGAGTGAGGGAGTCGGTGGTATCGTCATTGGAGGGGTCCAAAGTAAGGAGTTCGTGGCAGAGGACTGCCATCTCTTCAATGCACTGCATTACGTTTCTGGCTTCCAAGTCCACCTGATATGCCAACGCACGCACGAGGGATGCTGTGACTTCATGGCGCCGGGACCCAAACTGAGGTTGGTCTCGAAGATAGCGAAGGTACCTGGCTGCGTAAATGGCGTCTTTGTACTGGCCGAACACCTTCGAGCGGTTAACAAGCGCGAGGGCGAGGACGAAAAAAGTTTCAAGGATATTTGGATCTTGTCCTAGCCACGAGCGGGGTGGGAGGAGTATTGCTTCGGTCTCATGTAAGATTGACTTGTCGCGGTCCTCCCTTTGATTTGAAAATCTGTATCGCCGGGTTCTCATGGCGGCCATACCAATAAGAACACGAATGCGATGAGGATCAGATCGAGATTTTGTAGCGAGAAGGTGCTGAAACAGTGTAATCATGATGAAAAAATCGATTTTGTGGCGAATGAATCCTGTAAATAATTAGATGAGACATAGCTGATACGGGACACGCCCGCAAATGTTGAGAGTGACTTACTTAGTACCCTTAGTACGTTGGCCATTAACAACTTAAACATTCGAGCAAGCATTTGAGAGTTGCGGGGTGAGGTGAAGTGACGATTTGGGCTGAGCAAGATTGGGGGCGAAATATGTAAGTCACGAATGGGACCCTTTACGAGAACCAAGACGTATTTGTAACACACTGGAACACCCCATGCCCAACCACATGCCCAGAACTTGTGTATCAAATGGAAGAATGTAAGATGCACAATGAAGCACAGCCAATAATCTCACCCGCCGGCGCAGTCCGCGTACCAGTATACGACAACAGGCTGGGACCGCTTCCAAAAGACAACACCAAGTTGACGAGCAGGAGGTCGACGAAACGCGGTCCCCGCTGTGCAGCCAACATGAGGACGAGGTTATAGTTGACCGGTGAGTCGGCGGTGACAAGCCTACTTCAAGTGGTGGCAGCGGGTTGACCACGTGTCGTACCGTAAGCTGAGTCTCATCGTCGAGTCGAGTCATCGCATTTGACCAATGTCACTCTATTCTTACAGGTTGTCTCGAGAGCGAAGTTTCCCTTCAACTTCTCATTCAAGTTTTCCGTTCCTGTTCTAACCTGTGAAACAATGCACGCAGCCTCTCGACGACTATCACATATCCAAGGTCATACGATACCTGTGTATTTTTTTCCTGTCTTCCTCGGATTCCATTTCCATTTGAATTGGTTTCGCATTGTTCTGTTGCCATCATCACCACCATTGCAGCCCTGTTCCCAATCTTGACCTCATCTACCTACACACGGTCAGTAACACACCTGTGTTTAGGTTTTTTCCGAGTCCTATATTTTTGGCTACTCACTTTGCCAGAGTATATCTGCGCCGAGTTCTCACTCCCTCACACTCCTTGCACGACACTCTCGGCTTGGCAAGCTCAAGTCGAAATCACCTGCCAATTAGAGTTGAACTCACCAAATCCGTTAGCCACGAAGTCTCCGCCCATCGTCCTTGTCCTCGTTGTCCTGTTCGCCTTCGCTTATCAGCGTCTCGAGCTCTCGTCATCGCATCCACCTCTCATCGCAGTCATTCTCTCATTCCCACCCTCGATCGCGTTCTTCCGTCTCTGTCCCCCTTCTTCGTTAGTGGCTCGCCTCGTACCCATCGTCAATGTCGCTGCTCTTTGCTTGCCATTATTGCCGCATCAGTCCTCTTTGACCATCTCCAGCAACTTTTTGACTTGTCACTATTCTCCACCTATTTCGTCTCCTACAACCCGCCGCCCGCCGCCCTTGGTCTTGGAGGATGTCGTGGATTCGCGACCATGCCGCTAGACCGCCGTACGATATTATCACTTTTCTTGACCTCTTACCTCCCTCCATTTGCCTTCTGCCTCTTCGACCGTGTTTCGCCGTGTCATGTCTCTGTCTCCGTCACTTCGACCCTAATCGAATATTCCTTCTTTATCCTTGTGGTGGAATTCTCGTAATAAGGGGAGCTCTTAAAAAGTCCGCAATTCCTTTTGTCTTGAAGTTCCTGTCCGTCGTCGTCGTTCTCATTGTTTCGCTCACTTAGTCCTTGTCTGGGTTCCGACATCCCCAACACTTATCTTGTCCTGCTTAGTCTCTCTCGGTCGGGCCTTCGACCTCGGCTTCTGCTTGTCAAGCGGTCAAGGCTCCCCTTCCTCACTCATCGCCGCACACCCGGCCTTTGTCTCTGCTCGGCCTGTAGGCTTTTGCTCCTGGCCAACACCATTTTTCACTCGATGTTCTTCCGCACTCCCTGATCCCTGCCCGAACCCCCTGCATCCTTCGCTGCTCCTTTTACTTTCTCAACCTCACATTTATCTGCTTATTACATCCCTCTTCATCGCCTAGCTCACGCACACGCTTCAAAGCACGTACATCATCGCTTGCACATTCACAAGTTAGGTTCATGTGCAAGTCCAGTCCAGATAGATTTAGATAGAGGAGTTTTACAGCTGCGCTTGTGCGAAGTTCAGACTTTGGATGGAACGACCTAGTCCTACGACCCTCAGCGCCTTGCCAATAAGGCCCCTCCTACGCGAAGAAAGGTAATCATCTAGGGAACGACAGAGATCAAGGAAATATCACCTTCGCAGATGTGCCAGCCACAGATCTGAATGTGAATGGTGTTGATAAACGACTAGTGCAATGTGAGATCGGGTCGGGTCAACCCTTCGTCCCAGCTGCAGCCGACATCGGTTGCGTATACGATAGAATAGGAGTAGCGTATCAACCCATTGATGGATAACGATGCATAAATGCCTCAGTAAACCATTTACAGACAACCGTGTTGTATAGAGCCATCCCAACAGTACGATACGATTACGTCCAATCCGAAACCCCTGTGTGGATGACCCACGTCATGGGACAACGGTTGAGTCACTGCACGCACAAATGCCTATGGAGAAAAACCCGAATACTCACAGATGCTTCAATCATCATGCATCATGATGCACCATAATGAACGAAGTTCACCCATCTCTCTAGGGTGATCTGTCTCTTCCTCCGCAGCTCCTTCATTGCCACCCGGAGTGCCTTCGCAGACCTTTCATGATATGGAATCCCCTGTTCTCGTCTCGAATTAGAGAACAACGCCTTGTAAAAATGTTCCGCCAAGTCCCGTTCGTCTTCGTCTACCATCGCCCATATCGTCCCAACAACTGCGGAACCCGCAGTACTGCACTGCAGCTGCAAGGTGAAGCTCCCCATCAATGACGCTTCCTTCAGTCACCTCTGCTGTGTGGCAGGCAGAGAGAAATGCCAATTCCGCAGTGGGCAGATCCGAGCGCACAATATCTAAGAGCATCAGGCACTTGTCTCCGTAAAGCTCGAATCCAGCCTCGAAAGGCTTGTCGGCCTCCAGTGTACCATGACACGCGAAGTGAATAAACTGGTGGTGATGGAAGCCGTCGATGACCGCGGCGGGTGTCGCAGCTTCTGAGATAAAGCTTGTCACGTCGGTAATTAGAGCCTGGACAACTTGGATCTCGCCCCCACCGTTGGAAGAGATGGGTCAGGCTGCGCGACAAGAAGTAAGGAAGGTCGATCCAGAGATAGCGAATCAGAATCGCGATTACGAGATTGGATGAGGGCGGTCAGTGTCGGGGCATAGGAACAGATGTAGAAATAGCGCACAACGCCGTCATCGGATAAGATTGGACCCATGGCGTGGAGAGGAAGAGAACAAAACACGGATGTCGGGCACCGGGCCACCAGATCCAGGACTGTTCTTGTATGTTCAGCTGATGCAGTCGGTTGATGACGGATTTGCCAACCAGGTGCTAGAGCCCCGCAAGAACAGAGGCAATGGTTTCGTTGTATCCACCACCCATCAACCCGCCACAACCCTCGCGCGGTCCCCGGAACTTTCCGGGTCATCGTACCCACGAAGTGGTGAAATACTCTCCCAGTGTACCAATGACGGACAAGCTAGCTTGCGATTCTTGTATTCATACTTGTGGGCTCGTGAGGTGCGGCGTACTCGACACCCCTCCGTCTCCAAAGGGTACGAGAGCGCTGTGTCATTAATGCGAGACGCCCTCCTTTTCGCACCAACTTTGCAGCTACGGCATGCCACTCTTTCCCAGACGCTTGACGTCACTCATATGGTGCCTCTATACTTTGCCTCGTATCGGTTCGACCTTCATCGGCTCGAGGAAGCGATCGAGACTCTTGAAAGCGGGAGGGCCTTACTTTGAAGTTGGTCCGAGATGCGTCGCCTCCGCGTTTCAATCGATCAACTTCTCAGGGCAGACCACAATTAGCACACGAGTTTGCAGCAGTCAATTGAGACCTCGAGGAGCTGACCAAGTCGGCCCCACCGAGCCACACATTACGCATTGATGATGGCGCAAGGGATGAACTCAGAGCAGTGGACTGTGGACCCATTCGGCCGTCAAGCAACGTGGTCTTTTAAGGAGCGCGAGAAGCTCATTTCGCGAATTCGGGCCTTTCCAGGCAGCTTCCTAACATCACCGTCGTTCGGCAGACTCCGTTCTGCCGCCTCGTCTGCGTACACACGCGTAAGCGGCAGATTGAGGGGTGGGAACGGCAGGTGAGGCAGGTTGGGTGCTCGCATGCCGCGAGGTGTGAAGGCGGTGGGAAGAAGCCTTTGCGAGGGCGATGACGAGGCGGCCGCTGTCCCGCGGCCTACATCAGTTAGAGACAAACGGGAAAAGGAAAAGAAAAAAAAAACGTAACTTCGTATTTGGGGCATCGGAAATTGCGAGAGAGTGGGGGAGGAAAGTGAATACAACGAGAGGCCCAATGACGCGCAGCCTGTCTTCAGGTGCCTAAGGACCGTTTGCGGGGTGTTTGGCATCGGTGATCTGTATGAGGTGATGTGGGAAGTGATATCGATGGCGTACGAGTGTCGGTGCAACATACAGACAGGTACGGGTTTGCTTCCGGTTGAAGATGGGCTACCAGATTCGGATCTTATTTTCTCCGAGGAGACGCTGAGACGGCATGTTTCTGTTTTATTCAAATAACACGTCGAACTGTTGTCAGCTTCTGCGGATAATGCACTCCTCGTTTCTGGAACTCTCTTCTGTTTGGTCAACTGCGAGCACACTGGGATTCGCCGTTATTGACCCACTAGACATGGACGAAACCTTATAAAAGGGCAGCTCAAGTCCCTCAAAATTTCTCGGTCTTCGCCGCTGATCCCGCTAAACAACGAGAAGCTTCACTACCACAACCACCTCCAAACGATCTTGACAATGCTGTTCTACAAACCCCTCGTCTCTTTGGTCACCGCCATTGCGTTGACCAGCACCGTCACCGCAACCGCAACCCCCGTGCGTAGGATCGACCATCAATGCGACACGCAGACCCACTACTTGTATTGTTGCAAAAGCGGGGTTGTGTGGCTAGTCGGGCTGGACTGCGTTCTTGACTCGGAGATTTGGTACTTCCTCGACTTTCGGATCCAATTAGTTAGCTGACGCGCCGCAGCGGCGGCGCCACTGGGACGGCAGTTTGCTGCGACCAGCAGGCGGCACAAGGTCCGTGTCTCTCCTCTACTGCCGTTGGTATTTGCTGACGAGCCGAAAAACAGATGGCCGTATCAGTATTAACCCTGAATGCATTATCGTGTGAACGCTTCCTCGTCCAAAAGTTGCGGCGGGTGTCTCGCAAAGAGCCGGAGGAACAGAGCGCGTGGGAGATTGTCGTTTTTGATGTTTCCCTTGGACCGAATATTGAAATGTAATGCTCGCGGTTGTTATAAGGGTATTTCACATGCAGTAATTTGGTCTTAGGTCTGCAGGAGGGACGTTTCGTTTGCTTTGCAACGGCGCGTAGCACCGCTACCGCTCGTAGAATGAAAGCTGTGCTGGAATCGCGGACCGAAAGTGAGTCGGTGGGCCGGGGTAGTATGCGCGAGATATATTGCCTCCTCTGAATCGGAGTCCCATGCGCGATCGACTGGGCCGTCGCTAGCATTGTCACGGGCCGTTGAACACTAGCTACGGATTCATCTTGGCTGTCTCCGGCGGAGCTAGAAGTGATGACTTCGTCTAGAACGGACGCAGCCTCCTTATAATCGTCGTTCACAGAAGTTAGGAGATAGCGACAGGAAAGAGACGAAAGAAGGGCATCGCGAGCCCTGCGCAGATCAGGCTTGTGCTCCCTTGCCAGTCGCAGGCATTCGATAACTTGGCTAAATGGTTGATCAGGTACCCACTGACGGATTTTGGGCGAGCCTACTGTGGTAAAGCGAGTGATGGGGGGAGTGATGTCGCTATCTGACGGATCTGATGTGATGAGTTCGTGGCAGTGGACTGCCACCTCCTCAATGCACTGCAATACGTCGCAGGCCCCCGACACCACCTGATCTTCCAACGCGCCCACGAGGGACGCCATGGCTTTATGGCGCGGGAAAACAAACACTGCGTGGGACTGGTCTCGAAGATGGCAGAGGTATTTGGCCGCGCAAATAGCATCTTGGGGCTAGTTGGACACTACTGAGCATAGGGCAAGCATCCAAGTGAGGCCGTACAAAGCACGAAGGATCTCTGGACCTAATTCTAGCCATGAATGGGGTTGGAGTAGTATTGCTTCGGTAAAATAAAAAGTGGCTTGTCGAGGTCCTCCCTTTGATCTGACAATTTGTAACGCTTAATCCGTATTAAGCCCAGATGAGGAACAGAGAGAAGGCGAGATCTGGATGACGTAGCAAGAAGTTGCTGATGATGTGTGATGGAGGAATTGATTTCGTGGATGGATCCTGTAAACAATTAGTCGAGATTGAATCAGAATCTGATTGATATACAGTCGGACCCCGTCACCTCGAATGGCTGAGAGCGACTTACCTAGTTCATCGGCCATGCTTAAGTGCCTAAGTATTCGATAATTGGAAAGTTAAGTTAGGTGACGAGTTGCGCTATTGGGGGCGAAAGACGCAAGTCACAAATGGGTCTGGTCCCTTTACGAACGTTGTATCATCACACGGGCCACGTGTCGCCGACCGAACACTTAATATAACGTAAGCCACTCATCGCAAAGTCGTCCACTTCCTTTTTTGACTGGCTCCTCCAATGTCACTGTATTCTACTCATTAGTGACTAGTCTCACTCTCTTGAGCAAAGGTTCCCTTCTGATTTTCATTGTACGTGACCGTTCTAGTAACCCGTGGAACTAAAATGCACGCATTCTCTCGACTCGGACCACGACCTCTCGTTCTCTACCTCATCAGCGCCTCGCTCTTCCCAGCACCGATATCCTTTAGTCCCTTCACCACTGTCTCTCCCAATCACCCTGACACACGCACTCTCTCACCTGGTTTCGTCACTCGTGCCGTTTGCTGTCGGTTCCCGAACGCCGCTGCATGGCTTCCTCACTCGTCTGTGTGCAGCTCCGTCTCTGCTGGGTGTGATCCTGCGCAAGCTTGGGCTCCAAATGCCGCACAATACAGACGCCCCGCGCTTTCCCGATCCTCGCTGCATTCCCTGCTTCCCCTGTTTCTCGCCATCCTCGGCCTAGTATTTGCCTACTTGTTCCACTCTCCCCCACCGTTCTTGTACCCCCCTGTCACCAAACTCACGCACACGCAACATATAACATACAGCGGAGCCCGCCCTTCTCGCGCGTGATCGCATAGAACATGGAGGGAAAAACTTTCACGCTGGTTCTAGGCTCCGAACGATGATGAAGGTGACGGAAGGGCGATTGCGAGAGCGTTGTGATTTGCAAGCCTAGAGGGTATGTGCTTGTAATCTGACTTCACACAACAGAGAGGAGCGAAGAGGAACAGTTGGTATTTTGTTTGCAGACTGTAAATATATACTGGTCAGTATTCAGTGAACTCAATAGAAGTAAGTTGGAAGAGTAGAGAACCCGTCGTGGAAAACATCGTACACGGACACTGGGAGCGAACGGAAAGGAGAAACAGCGAAAGACTTGTGTAAGCAAAACCGGACGGATTCCGACGGAAGCATGAGTCGAAGCAATCATAGAGAGGGGAGGCAAAATCAAATGATGCAAGGACAAAGGAAATGTAAGTGAGGGAAAATACAGACGAAGTACCGGACGGCATCGAGAACGACAATGTGCGCACCACGCACGGCTATGGATATGCAGTAAGCACGAAAGCCGTATTCGACTAAACCCGAATACTCACAGATAACCCCGTTCATGCGCCGTAATGAACGAAATTCACCCATCTCTCCAGGGAGATTCGCCTCTTCCTCCGCAGCTTCTTCACTGCCATCCGGAGTGCTTTCGCAGATCGTTTGTGATATGGAACCGCCTGGTCTCGTCTCGAAGCAGAGAACAATGACTTGTAAAAATGTTCGGCCAAGTCCCGTCCATCTTCATCCACCATAGCCCACATCGTCCCAACAACACTGCGGAACCCGCAGTACTGCACTGCAGCTGCAAGGTGAAGCCCCTCATCGATGACGCTTCCTTCAGTCACCTCTGCGGTGTGGCAGGCAGAGAGAAATGCGAATTCGGCAGTGGGCAGATTCGAGCGCACAATATCTAAGAGCGTCAGCCGCTTGTCTCCGTAAAGCTCGAATCCGGCCTCGAATGGCTTGTCGGCCTCCAGTGTACCATGACACGCGAAGTGAATAAATTGGTGGTGATGCAAGCCGTCGATGACCGCGGCAGGTGTCGCAGCTTCTGAGATAAAGCTTGTCACGTCGGTATCGAGCAGCTGGACAACTTGGATCTCGCCCCCCACGGTTGGAAGAGATGGGTCAGGCTGCGCGACGAGAAGTAAGGAAGGTCGATCCAGAGATAGCGAATCGGAATCGCGATTACGAGATTGGATGAGGGCGGACAGTGTTGGGGTATAGGAACAGATGTAGAGACCTAAGAAATAGCGCTCAACGCCGTCGTCGGATGGGATTGGACCCATGGCATGGAGAGGAACGGAACAAAACACGGATGTCGGGCACCACCAGATCCGGGACTGTTCTTGTATGTTCAGCTGATGGAGTCGGTCGATGACGGGTTTGCCAACGAGATCATAGAGCTCGGCAAGAACAGAGGCAAGGGTTTCGTTGTAATGACTTGAATCAAGCCCGTGTTTGTTTCGCGAGTCCAATAACCTGTCCCTTAATGCGTTTGCACGGTCGTAGAAATAATGAGGAGTCGGGATGAGGGAGGGAGACGTATTGTGGAGAAGGATAAGAATGTCAGAGCGCCACCTGGAGTGGTTTATGATGATCACAGGACCAGATGAGGCGGCAGAACGGAGTGTATCGAACGACGGTGATGTCAAAAAGCTGTCGAAGCCCGGCAAGACCCGAATTCGCGAAATGAGGCTGTCGCGTTCCTTCAAAAGCCCACGTTGCTTCAGTAGGAGACGACCGAATGGGTCCACCGCTCTGAGTTCATCCCCTGCGCCATCATCGATGCTCAATTTGTGGCTCGGTGGAATCGACTTGGTCAGCTCCTCGAGGTCTCGGTTGACTGCTGCAAACTCGTGTCCTAGTTGTGGGTCTGCACTGAGAAGTTGATCGATTGAAACGCGGAGGCGACGCATCTCGGACCAAAGTAAGGCTCTCCCTCTTTCAAGAGTCTCAATCGCTTCCTCGAGCTGATGAAGGTCGACCCGATACGAGGCAAAGTCTAGAGGCACCACATGAGTGACGTCAACCGTCTGGGCAAGAGTGGCATGCTGTAGTTGCAAAGTTGGTGCGAAAAGGAGGGCGTCTCGCATTAACGACACAGCGCTCTCGTACCCTTTGGAGACGGAGGTGTGTCGAGTACGCCGCGCCTGAAACGCCCACAAGCATGAATATAAGAACTGATCAGGTAAGCTCGCTTGTCCATCATTGGCACACTGAGAGAGTAGTTTCACCACTTCATCCAGGTCGCGGGTACCGTGACCCGGAAAGAACCTGGATCGGGTGACTAAAGTCAGGCAAAGCCTACGAAGTGTCTTGAAGCGCAGAACTTGTGTCGATGGACGCTCAAAGACCTGACGGTGTGTATTAATCGCCTCGTTAAGGTACTCGATTTTCTTTGTACGCTTGAATGCTACAAAGAGTATTTGGCCGAATGAGTCGTAAAGGGCTGATGTAAGCAGATTCCTTGGTGCAGAAGCCAGTGCGGTTCGGCCCTTTTCAATAGCTTCGTCGATCTCCGTTAAGCCGCTGTCGCGGATCACAGAGAGAAGTCCTTCAAGGAGCCCCAGCTTCTCCAACGTCGGATCGATCTCCGGATCGTCATGGTCCCTAAAGGATACTGGCGCTGGCTGAGATAACTGTGGATTGCCAGACGACGCCTCCGAGCCTTCAATGGAACCGAAGTAACGAACGCGCTGCTCCGCGGTGATTTCTGCGAAACGATCTTTGTGAGAAGATGGGCCGGTAAATGTACGAGCGCGATATATTGCCTCCTCTGAATATTCCGGGGTCTCGTGCGCGGCCGATCGGATCATCGCTAGCATTGTCACGAGCTGCTGAACTATGGCTACGACTCGGAATTCACCCTGACTTTCGTCGGGGGAACTAGAAGTGACAATTTCGTCAAAGATAGACATGGCCTCCTCGTAATCATCGTTCACGAAAGTTTTACAATAACGACAGACAAGAGAACAAGCAAGGGCTAAGCGAGCCGAGCGCAGATCTAGCCTTTTCTTCCTTGCCAGTCGCAGGCACTCGATAACTTGATTCGATGGCTGATCAGCCCCCCACAGAGTGATTTGGGATGAAACTACTAAGGCAAAGCGAGTGACAGAGGTAGTAGTGTCGCCATCGGACGCATCTGAGATGAGGAGTTCACGGCAGAGGACTGCCATCTCCTCAAAGCATTGCATTACGTCGCAGGCTTCCAACTCCACCTGACATGCCAACGCATCCATGAGGGATGCTGTAACTTCATGGCGCGGGAACCCAAACGCGGCGTGAGGGTGGTATCGAAGATAGCGGAGGTATTTGGTTGCGTAAATGGCATCTTCGGGCAGGTTGGATACTTTCGAGCGCCCTAAAAGCGCTCGAGAGAGGGTGAACAAAGTGGTAAGGATTGTTGGACCGAGCCACGAACGGGGTGAGTGGAGTAGTGCTTTGGTCAAATGAAAAATTGACTTGTCCAAGTCTTCCCTTTGATTTGACAACTTGTGTCGCTCGAGTCGCATTAAGGTCAAAGAGAGAACGGATCGGATCGGATCAAGATGGTGTAGCGAGAAGTTGCCGAGAATGTGCAATAAAGGAATCAATTTTGTGGATGGATCTTCTAAACAACTAGTTGAGATGCAGTTGGTACAAGACACGCACCCCCGAATGGCTGAGAGGGACTTACTTCAAGTCGGTTCGTTGGCTGTAAGCCTTAGACCTGTGACCGTCTGTATATGAAGGTAAACCCGCGATATACAGGCTGGTACCACGCCCTCTAACATGTCACGCGTGACGCGTGCCTCCCATCCGTTCGTGCTCTTCCGTCAAGCACTCGCCGCGAGCCACCAAGCCGCTTCATATACACCCATTGCAAATCTTGCCATTCTTTGCTCGTCCTGTCCCCGTTATCATCGCATCTCTCGTCCCAGGCCCTTGAGGCCGCAGTTTGACCTTCTCCACCCGCCTCTTTGAACTATCACTATTCTTTACCTATCCGATCTCCCACAACCCGCCGCCATTTGTCTAGGGAGATTTCGTGGAATCCGGACCATGATGCATGATGCTAGACGGCCATACGATATTATCAGTTTTTTGGCATATTCTCTCCGTTTACATTTGCCTTCCGCCTCTCTGACTCCCTTTAGCGTGTCATGTCTCCGTCTCCGTCACTCTATCCCATATCCCTACCCGTCACAAACCACTTTGTTTGGTCTGCGCCGAATATTCCTACGTACGTGCTTGCGCTTATGTACTTGTCTGAGTTCCGACAGCCCCGCGCTTGGTCCCTCGCTCAGACCAGTCGCTCGCACGTCACGCGTCATGGCGCTCTCTCTGCTTAACCATCCTGTTATCCCCCGCTCCTGGCCAACCCCGCATCTCTCGCACTCGAGCCCGGATCCCGCAGTCTCTCGACATTCCGCATTTCCTGCTTCTTCCCCATCCCTCTTCGTTATCGAACTCACACACACGCTTCAAAGTAGAGCTGTCCATCTCTTTCGTATTCACGAGGAAGTTAGGCTCATGAGCGATTCCAAATTTCGATAAGGTGATCCCCAGCTGCGTAAGCGCGGGGTTCACACTTCGACTCGAGCCCAAGGCGAACAAGAGTAAGAGGTCCTGCGTGAAGAGATCTGATCCTCTAGGGAACGACGGAAATCAAGGAAATCACTTGCCCATGCGCGTGCCAGCAACACATATCGACCCTATAGACAACGACGCGTAATCACTTTAGTACCACCCATTACAGACAACCGTATTGTGCACAACCCTTCCAATACAGTTACGTCCAGTCCAAAACCATCGTCGTGGAATAACAACGCTACCCGCGCCACGTGCATGCACGAAAGCCGTATTCAAACAAACCTGGGATAACCCGCGTTTATGCGCCATAATGAACGAAGTTCACCCATCTCTCCAGAGTGATCCGTCTCTTCTTCCGCAGTTTCTTCACCGCGAACCGGAGCGCTTTCGCAGATCTTTCATGATACGGCACCCCCTGTTCTAGTCCAGAATTAGAGAACAACGCCTTGTAAAAGTGTTTCGCCAGGTCCCGTCCGTCTTCGTCTACCATCGCCCATGTCGACCCGACAACACTCCGGAACCCACAGTACTGTACTGCTGCGGCCAGGTGAAGTCCTTCATCAACGAGGCTTCCTTCTGTGACCTCGGCTGTGTGGCAAGCGGAGAGAAACGCGAATTCGGCGGTGGGGAGATGCGACCGCACAATCTCGAGCAGTGTCAGGCGCTCACCATAAAGTTCGAATCCAGCCTCGAATGGTTTGCCAGTCTCCAGTGTACCATGACACGCGAAGTGAACAAATCGGTGACGATGGAAGCCATCGATGACCGCGGCGGGTGTCGCGGCTTCTGAGATGAGACTTGTCACCTCGGTATCGAGAGACTGGACGACTTGGACCTCGCCCCCCACCGTTGGAAGAGATGGGTCAGGCTGCGCGACGAGAAGTAAGGAAGGTCTACCCAAAGATCGCGAACCGGAATCGCGATTGCGAGATTGGATGAGGGCGGTCAACGTGGGAGTATAGGAGCAGATGTAGAGATCCAAGAAATAGCGCTTCTCGCCGTCATCGGATGGGACCGGACCCATAGCATGTAGAGGAAGGGAACAGAACACGGATGTCGGGCACCACCAGATCCGGGACTGTCTTGGTACTTGAAGCTGATCGAGTCGGTCGATGACAGGCTTGCCAACTAGATCATAGAGCTCGGCGAGAACAGAGGCAAGGGTTCCATTGTAATGACTTGAATCGAGCCCATATTTGAGTCGTGAGTCCAATAAGTTGTTCTTCAATGCGCTCGCACGATCGTAGAAATCATCAGAGGTCGGGATGAGAGAGGGAGAAGTGTTGTGAAGAAGGATGAGAATATCAGAGCGAAACTTGGAATGGTTTATGATAATGACGGGACCAGACGAGGCGGCGGAACGGAGTGTGTCGAACGATGGAGATGTCAGGAAGCTGTCGAAGCCTGGCAAGGCTCGAACTCGCGAAGTGAGGTTGTCGCGTTCCTTCAATAGCTCACGTTGTTTGAGCAGGAGACGACCGAATGGGTCCACCGCCCCGGAGTTGTTGGCTGCGTCGTCGTCGATGCTTAATTTGTGGCTCGGTGGGATGGACTTGGTAAGCTCCTCGAGGTCATTGTTGATCGCTTCGAACTCATGCCCTAATTGTGGGTGTTCCTGTTGAAGTTGATCGATCGACGCACGAAGGTGACGCATTTCGGACCAAAGTAAGGCCCTCCCTCTTTCAAGTGTCTCAACCGCTTCCTCGAGCCGATGCAGGTCGACTTGATATGAGGCATAGTCCAGCGACACAGTACGAGTGGAACGAAACGCGTTGAGTGTGGCATGTTGTTGCTGCAAAGTTGGTGAAAAGAGTAGGGTGTCTTGCATCAATGAAACGGCAGCTCTCGTACGCTTTAGAGATGGAAGGATGTAGGGTAAGTCGCGCAATAGACGCCCACATACATGAATGTAGGAAGCGAGTGGGCAGGCTCGCAAGTGCATTGTTGGCGCACTGGGAGAACAGTTTCACTATTTCATCCAGGTCTTGAGTACGGAGACCTGGAAAGAACATGACACGGGCGTGCAAAGACGTGGAAAGGTCACCAGATATCCTAGAGCGCAAGAGGTGTGATGACGGATGTTCATAAAGTTGGCGGTGTGTGCTAATTGACTCGTTAAGGTACTCGATCTTGTTCGTGCGCTCGAATGCTTCAAAGAGGATCAAGCCGAACCAGTAAAATTGACCTGACGCAATCAGATTGGTTGGAGTAGAAGGCAAGTAGGGTTCGGGCCTTTTCGACAGCTTCACCGATCTCCGTTATGTCGGGATTGCAGATCTCGGAGTGAAGTTCTTGAAGGAGCTTCAGCTTCTCGAACGTCGGCTCGAGTTCCGGGGCATTCCCAAACCACACCGCTGGCACTGGCCGAGATAACAACGAATTGCCTGACGATGTTTCGGGGCCTTCTATAGAACCAAAAAAACGGAAGCGCTGTGCCGCGGTGATTTCCGCAAAAAGATCGGTGTCAGGTAACAGGCCGGGAAGATGTACGGGCGCGATATATTGCCTCCTCCCAATATTCCGGGGTCCCGTGCGCCATCGATCGGATCATCGCCAGCGCTGTCACCATATCTTGAATTCCAGTTACGAGTTCATCGTCTCCGGCGGAACTAGAAGCGATAAATTCATTCAAGACAGACACAGCCTCCTCATAATCGTTGTTCACGAAGGTCGTACAGTAGCGACAGATAAGAGACCAAGCGAGGGAGTAGCGAACCACGCGCACATCCGGTCTGTGCTCCCTCGCAAGTCGCAGGCATTCGATAACTTGATCCAATGGTTGATCTGGCGCCCACTGTGTGATTTTGGATGAAATTACGCTGGAAAAGCGAGTGATGGACCTAGTGGTATCGTCACCGGAGGCCTCCAAGGTGAGGAGTTCGTGGCATAGGACTGCCATCTCTTCAATGCACTGCATTACGTTGCGGGCTTCCAACTCCACCTGACGTGCCAACGCACCCACGAGGGATGCTGTAACTGCTTGACGCGGCAACCCAGACACTCCGCAGGGATGGTCTCGAAGATAGCGGAGGTATTTGGCTGCGTAAATGACACCTTCGGGTTGTTTAGAAGCCTCCGAGTGCTTGACGAGTGCATTAGCGATGAGGAGCAAGGAAGGAAGGATTATTTGACCCGATTTTAGCGAATGCGGTTGTAGGAGTATTGATTCGGTGAAATGAAAAATTGACTTGTCATAGTCCTCGCTTTGATTTGACAACTCGTATCGCTTGTATCGCAATAAGGCCAGAACAAGGACAGAGGGAAGGCGACGAGGATCAGATCGAGATGATGTAGAGAGAAGTTGCTCAAAAAGTGTGATGGAGGAATCGATTTCGTAGATAGATCCTGTAAAACGTTGGTTGCACAGTTGGTGCGGGACACACCCAGAAGGCAGAGTTGGACTTACCTAGTCCGTGGAACATGCTTGAAAGGTCAATCATTGAGATTTATTGAGAATCGGAATACGGAGTGAGGTCGCGGTGACGAGCTGAACGTTGAGCTATTGGGGGCGAAGGATGCTGCTCAGTGGTCACAAATGCAAATGGGTCCCTATACGACGAGTCGACGACCAGGGCGTATTTGTAACACAACACGGCGAGAACGCCGTGATGTGGTAAGACGTACAACGAAGCACAGCCAATACAGTCGACTCTCTGATAAGTCGGTGGCGTGTTGGGCTATTGGGGGCGAAAGATGCAAGACACAAGACACAAATTGGACCCTTTACAACGACCGGTATTTATTTGTAACAGGCCACTGGCAGTAGAGCACGTGTATCAAATAGAAGAATGGAGCACAGCCAATATCCTCACTCGACTGCCAGTGTAGGCGTGTCCCAGCCCACGCTACATACGGCAACAAGCAGGAAATGCTACCAAAGGCAACACCAACCCAACGAACAGGAGGTAGACCAGAAATAGTCACCATTGTACAGCCAAACATTACACAAGGATGGGGTTTCTTCATGAAAGGAGCGGGGGTAGTGCGGTAAGCAATCAGGCCCTAATCAGGCCTTTAATCCGGCCCGGGCTGCATCGCTCCTAGTCAACGTGTCTCCGTCGCATCTCCTTTGAATATCTCCCCCAATCCAATCGCATTCCACTATCTGATCGTTATTCCCACTCTTTCGGGTTGTCTAGTTTCCCTCAGGCTTCAAATTTTCATTGTACTAACCCGTGAAACTAATAAAATGTACGCATTCTCTCGGCCACGTCATCTCCTTCACCACCTCATCGGTGTCTAGCTCGTCTCAGCTTCGATACCCCTTCGTCCTTCGGCACGGCTTCCTGATCTTCCTGACTCTCACTTTCACCTGGTTTCGTCACTCCTGCGGCCCTGCTGTCTGCTGTCAGCGGTTCCCGCACGCTGCTGCTCGGCCTCCTCACCCATCTTCATGCAGCTCCGTCTCCGCTGGCTGTGACCCCGCTCGAGCTCGGACTCCGAATGCCACGCAATATGTAACGCCACCACAGGGGCGTTAAGTACGATGTGTACTTCGGTTAAGTCACAGACGGTAACGGGACAGGAGTAAGTCAGTTACGACTTAGTTCGATGGTGAACAAGTACCACTCGGTCTCTGTGGACACAAGGGTAATAGCAAGGACAGGCTCAAGCGCAACGGCGAGCAAAGCAGGGGAGTCAAGCGAAAGTGTGACTCAAGGGATCGGGTCGTGAGAAGAGACAGCGGTGTGGTATTACACAAGAAGTCAAGTCTACCGTACAAGCTAGGTAGTGTGAGACTTATATACTAGTACAGGATGTTTGTCAGGGACAAACATATGGCGCGATCCTAGGATCCGGGTCCTAGAGAGCTAACAAGGGGAAAGTGCGAAACGGGAACAAGGGAACTCCGCGGGACGACACGTGGATCAGAAGTCGTCAGCGGATTCTGGAAGTCACGCCATGGGGCGTCGTAACGGTCATGTGCTGGGCGCGAGATAAGAGCCGAGGCGCGGATCGAAGCGGATCGTATCGTAAAAGTACAATGGAAGTTTGACACCGAACATGAGTCGCGAAGCACGGAACAACTAGCAGATAAGAGAAATGGGAGAATCGTAACACAATATCGACGCCCCCACAATTCTGATCCCTGCCCATACTCACCAAGGGGGGGGCAGGATCAAAAAAAAATACTGGGGGTCAAACTTTTGTTTTTTGATAGGAGCCGAACCACCCCCTACCCGCACCTTCCTATTATGGTATATTTCTCCCACATATGTTTCTTTTTTTTTTCGATACGGGGCTCCTTTTTAAAAAAGAAATGACCTGCTTGAACCTGCTTGTAACTAAAACAAAGACAAAAAATGAATGGTCCAAGATGTGCACAGGATTTGGGGAGTGTGACGTGTCGCAAGCAGTCTGCAGGCCTCCACAGGGCGCGACATGTCGTAGATGAGCCCATGATGATCATGGACGCATCTTTGTCAAAGGGCTAAGGCTGCGCAGGCATGCGGCGAAGTTGGGAACAGAAATGGTGGGCTACATGGAGCCCTGCTGAGTTGGTGGTTGCAAGTGGTTGAAAACAGTCATGCACGCTTCCGCGTGGCGCGAAACTTTGTATCGGTTGCCGCCTGGGTCAGGAACGCATCAGGTTCGAATTGCTAAGGCCGCGCGTGAATGTGGCACGCTGGGGGATGCAAGGGATGAGCTACACTGAGCTCTAAAGTCCGAAATCTGAGAGGCGAAGTCTGTATTATTGTCCAAAGCGTAAAATATGAACTATAAACTAAGGGAAAGTACACTAAGGAAAGAGGGTGAATTAGCTAGCAGGGGAGCAGGGGAAGCGTTGTATGGAGCCATGGGTTCGAAGGTGGGGCGGATTCTGCAGGGGTTAGTGAGGAAAGACAACAAAAAAAAAGGTAAATCCAGAACGATCACGTTAGCAAAGGCTGGTGTGAACACAGGACAAGGGCAAGAACAGGAGTGAGAGCAGGGTAAAACAAAACAAAACAAGAGAAGATGTCATCCATGGCGGCGAGACAGAGACAGCAACGAGTTGGATGCCAGTGCCCGCGGTAGGGCCTAACTTCGAACTGGGTCACACTAGCATGAAACAGAGAGGGGAAAACACACCATCCATTACCAAGTCAAGAGCGTGGGTTGATATACAAGCGAGCCGTACACAGTGTGTTCTGAGACTAAGTTGAACGTGTAGCAATGAAGGGAAAGTGGGTGGCATATGGATGAAACAATCAGGACCGAACGCGGTGTACGGAGCCGAGTCCGTGTGAGTTCGTAGGCGGAGAGGATTCTGTGCAGGGGTTACAGAGGTACAGAGGGGCCGAGTCCGGAGCGTTCGCAATGGCGAGAGCCGGTGCGAATGCGAACGGACGAAAGCAGGAACAAGCGTGGATGGGCGAGATGAGAGACGAGACGCGATGCCGTCCGAGGCGGTGAGACGAGGCGATGACGAATGACCTGAGTAGGAGCGCCCGAGCAGCGGGCCTGACTCGAACCGAGATCACACTGAGAGAGAAGGGGAAACACAAAGCTAGACTGATATTTACGAGTCAATAGCGCGAGGTTATATACATGCAGAACACCCAGACAGGTAGCTAGGGATGAATAGGTAAGGTAAGGGAGAGGAAACGACGGAACGCAAAGACGATCGAGGTGAAACGGAAACGAGGCGATAAGGGCCGAATCGAGACAATGAGATATGGGGACAGAAAGGGCCAGCGTCGAGGGTAATGACAACGCGTCGTACTACGTTACAAAGGATCAGTTAGCGACATATTTAGAGAACAATAAAATCGAACCGCGCCTCTGCCATAGACAAAGGTACGGCGTGGCCGAGGTGATAGACGAAGGCGAAGGGTTTTGACAAGTTCAAAGGGATGGGCACTGAAGGCGATGCGATGGGAACGGGATGTCGATGGACAAAGGGGACACGAGGCG
Organism: Lactarius sanguifluus; assembly: GCA_021527775.1. Classification (NCBI taxonomy): domain Eukaryota; kingdom Fungi; phylum Basidiomycota; class Agaricomycetes; order Russulales; family Russulaceae; genus Lactarius; species Lactarius sanguifluus. Next base: position 138,379 of record JAKEYF010000055.1, read on the forward strand.
CGGGGACGCGCGGCCTGTGTACGAGGGGCTGGGGAGTATCTTGATGGGCGAATACAAGCGGGGACGGTCTGAGTCCATGGGCGATGGAAGGTAGAACAAGTAAAGAGCGGCAGGGCGGGAGAGACAGAGAGTGTGCGTGTGTACACACGAGGCGAGCGAGGAGAGAGGGAATCGATAGCAGGGAATCGATAGCGAAGCGGGACGCTGTGAGAATGCGAATCCGAAATGGCAGTAGGCCACACGACACCGGACCAAGACTGAAAAGACCAAAAATAGACGATTTCGCGGCCAGCGCCCGAGGGATCCTTACAGCAGAGAAGATCGAATGCAGAAATGAAACACGAAATGTGTCCATAAGGTATGAGGTGAGACAGGTGGCAAGGAATAGACAAGAACCAGACGTGGCAAATGATGGCGCGCACACAGAGACAAAGGGACGGTGTGGCCGAAGTGATCGATGGTTACGGAGCGGAGCGTCTTGACAGCTTCAAGGGGGCTGGTACCAAGGGCGAATCGGCAATACACTGAGGACGGAGAGGGACAAAGGTGATACAAGGCGCGAGGACGTGCAGCCTGGGTACAAGGGGCTGGTGAGCTACTTGCAAGGTGAATATGGGCGGCGGTGGTCTATGGGCGATGGCAAGTATCAGGTTTCAGTACGCATGAGATGCCACCGAGGATTGAGAATGAGTAGTGCAAAGTCATGGGCCTTGAAGCTAGCTTGAAGCTTGAACATCAAACCATTGGTCAGCCTTACAGTAAGGGAAGTACAGACACTGCTTTCAGTTCGTGCAAAGAGCTTGGCAAAGGGTGTCGCAAGACGAGAAGGCACCATTGAGATAGACGCCCACAAAAGCGCCCATGTCAAACCTTTTTTTTTGCGGCCTTGAATACCCCCCCCCTACCCTACCCCCGGTGCGGGATTCTGGTTCCGCACCCCCCTTGGTACTCACTACCTCCTCCACTTCCCTTTCTTGGCCTAGTCTTCGTCACCAAATTCACGTACTAGTACGCATATAATGGAGTCCACCCTTCTCGCGCGCAATCACCATGAACATGAGAAAGAGAGAGAAAAGGGTTTTGCTCCAGTTCTATTTTCGCACTCGTCGCCAGACAAGCTGTAAACAACCTGCGGGTGGATGAATGGTACTGACCAAGCCAGAAACTTTGTTCCAGGCCTGTAGACGGTCGGCAAATCACTCAGAGCATTGCCATCCAGGTATGGTAGCTGCGAGACGTGCTATAGGCCGATAATCATGATGCTGGTCATCTCGTTCAGTACCATATCGTTTTCTCCCGAATTCCACCGGGTCAATTGTACCCTCGCCCCCCTATGAAGATGAACGCAGAAATAGCCCGCAGGCAGTTGGATTAAGTGGACAAATTTGGGGATTGATGAGTGCCCCGCATGACTCTATGGTGCTCCTACTCTCATTAGTGACTACATGATGGCGAGTGTGGGTCTAGGTTGCAGAAACACGACTTGAGTCTGTTGAGGACGGCGAAAACATAGAGGCCTGGAAACCATGAAGGTGACGAAAAGGGAGTGCATTGCGATTTGCAAGCTTAGAGGGTACGCGCTTGTAATATGACTTCACGCTAACGAGACGAGCAGATGAAGAGCGGTAGCGATGATACTCTGTGAAAGTTCGCCTTGGATATATGCTGGTCAGTAGCTAGTAAAGTTGTCGTCGAAAATATCGTACGCAGGAGTACACGAGCACTGGCAGCGAACGCAAATGGGAAACAGTAGAAGCGTCAAGGGAAAAAAAATGACAGGAGGGAAGCGGGAGCCAAAGTAATACGAGATCACAAAATCATACGAGGTCAAATTGTAATTAAGGGGAATACCAAAGACGAAGTACCATCTTGTAGCTGGCATCGAGCACTACGGACCGCTAACGGACCGCTACGGGAAGGCAGTAAGCGTGAAAGCCGTATTCGAACAAACCCGAATACACATAGTATACTCACACTTCATACAAGCTTCATGTACCGTCCATGGCCCGCCTCTTCCCCCGCAGCTTCCTCATAGTGAGCCGGAGGGCTTTCACAGATCTACATAGAGCAACAGCATACAGGTGCCCAGTGAGACGTACCACCCTCCTCCAACTTCAGCCGCCCCACGCCATCAGCGCGCCAGGAGTGGCAGAACGTCGGGTTATTGAGAAAGTCGCGCCAAGATAACCGTTGCGCACGATGAATCGGACTCGGTTATGTACTTACAATTAATCTGGAGGATCACTGATTATGATCGATCATTACGGATAGCTGGTTTCTTAAATGTAGTTCGGCAACTCGACTGCGACCCGCCTTTGTAGTAGTTACATGTCACCGGGGATACAAACTGAATTTTTTTAAAAAAAGTAAGAAAGAAATACCAAAGACAAAGTACCATACCGAGTCACGGAGAACAAACATGATCGAGAACGATGACGCGCGCACCACGCATTGCTACGGAGGGTAGTAAGCGTGATGCCGTATTCGAAGGAACCCGAATACTACTCACAGTTCATGCGCCGTAATGAACGAAATTCACCCATCTCTCCAGGGTAACACCTCTCTTTCTCCGCAGCTTCTTCACGGCATCATGAAGTGCACCAGCAGACCTCTTGTAGTACGGTACCTGTTCTTCCCCCTTCTCTCTTTTTGGGAACATCGACTTATAGAAGTGTTTGGCCAGGTCTTGTCCGTCCATATCCGCCATTGCCCACATCGTCCCAACCACGCTCCGGAACCCGCAAAATTGTACCGCAGCTACGAGGTGAAGTACCTCATCTTTGACGCTTCCTTCGGTCGCCTCAGCCGTGTGACACGCAGAAAGAAACGCGAATTCGGCCGCAGGGAGATGGGAACGTATGATCTCAAGCAACGTCAAGCGTTCATTTCCATAAAGCTCGAATCCGGCATCGAAGGGTTTGCGGGGCTCCAGCGTACCGTGGCATGCGACGTGAACAAATCGGTGGTGCTGGAAGCCGTCAATAGTCGCAATGGGTGTCGCGGCTTCAGAGATAAGGCTCGTCACGTTAGTATCGAGACGCTGGATGACTTGGATCTCACCCTCTACGGTCGGGAGTGATGGGTCGGGCTGTGCCACAAGCAGAACGGAAGGTCGACCCGAAGATCGCGAACCAGAATCACGATCGCGAGATTGGATGAGGGCGGAGAGCGTTGGGGTGTATGAACAGATGTAGAGATCTAGGAAATAGCGGGCCTCGCCGTCATCGGATGGGATGGGACCCATGGCATGGAGAGGAAGGGAACAAAACGCGGATGTCGGACACCACCAGATCCGGGACTGTTCTGGTACTTTTAGCTGACGAAGTCGGTTGATGACGGGTTCGCCAATGAGCTTATAAAGCTCCGCAAGAATAGAGGCTAGGGTTTCATCGTATTGACTTGAATCGAGCCCGTATTTGTTTCGCGACTCCAATAACCTGTCCTTCAATGCGTTCGTACGGTCGTAGAAATTGTGAGGGGTTGGGATGATGGAGGGAGACGCGTTGTGGAGAAGGATCAGAATATCAGAGCGCCATCCAGAGTGGTTTATAATGATGACAGGACCAGCCGAGGCGGCAGAACGGAGGGTATCGAACGATGGAGATGTCAGGAAGCTACCGAAGCCCGGCAGGGTTCGAATTTGCGTAATGAGGTTCTTGCGTTCCTGCAAAAGTATACGTTGCTTCACCAGGAGACGACCGAATGGGTCTGCCGCCCTGAGGTTGTCGGTCCCGCTATCATCGATGTTTAAGTTGCGGCTCGGCGGGATGGACTTGATGAGTTCCTCAAGGTCTCGGTTGACCGCTGCAAACTTGTTTCCTAAATCTGGGTCTGCTTGCAGGAGTTGGTCGACCGAAATACGAAGGCGACGCATCTCTGACCAAAGTAAGGCCCTCCCTCTTTCAAGAGTCTCAATCGCTTTCCCGAGTTGACGCAAGTCGACCTGGTACGAGGCATAGTCCAATGGCATGCTATTAAAGACAAAAGACGAGAAAGTAGACCTCTCGGAGAAAGCGGCAGACTGCAGCTGCAAAGTGGGTGCAAAATGCAAGGCGTCTTGCATCAATAACATAGCGTTCTCGTATGCTGTAGAGACGGAGGGGAGTCTATTGCCTCGCGCAAAAAATGCCCACACGCATGCACATTGATATCGATCAGGCAAGGTCGCAGTTTCGTCGTTGGCACACCGAGAGAGTAGTCCAAGCGCTTCTCCGAGGTCGTGTATTTGGTGACTCGGAGAGGACATGACTCGGCAGCGGGCAAGCAAAGACATAGAAAGCATAAAAAGTGTCGAGAAGCGCTCTTCTCGGGACGGTTGTGACGGACGCCCCAAAACTTGACGGCGTGTGCTAATCGACTCGTTGAGGTATTGGACATTGTGTGTGCGCTTGAAAGCTTCATCGAGGATCATGCTGAATAATTCGAAAAGCGTTGATGCAAGCGGATGCGTCGGAGAAAATGAGGCAAGGATGGATCGGCCCTTTTCAACAGCTTCGTCGATCTTCACTACGTCGCCATTGTGGATCCCATAGAGAAGTCCTTCGAGGAGCTCCCCCTTTTTGCCCATCCGGACAAATTCCGGATTATGGAATGTCACTGGCTTTGGGTGAGATAACGGCGAATTGCTGGACGATGCTTCGAATGCTTCAGTGGAGCCGAAGTTAGAGAAACGCTGCTTTTCGAAGTTTTCCATTCTGCCAGCAGTATTATAATTAAGAAGGTGTTCAGCTGGAAATGATCTGCGAAAGGTACGAGCACGATATATTGCCTCCTCCACATATTCCGGGGACTTGTGCGCGCTCGATCGGAACAGCGCTACCGCTGTTACTATTGCTTGAGCTTGAGTGGCTATATCTTCATCCTGACCGTCTCCGGGGGGACTGGAAGAAATAATTTCATCCAGGATGGACGTAATTTCCTCATAATCATCATTCACCAAAGTGGTTGAATAGCGAGCGCGGAGACAATGGACCAGGGCAAAGTGAACACGTCGCAGTTCTGGTTTGTGTATCCTCACCAGCCGTAGGCACTCGATGACTCGATCCAACCGTCGATCCAACCGTTGATCCGGGATCAGCGGAAGGATTTTGGATGAAACTATATTGGAAAGGAGAGTAATGGATGTAGTGGTGTCATCATCGGACGGATCCGAGATGAGGAGTTCGTGGCAGATAACTGCCACCTCCTCAATATTCTGCAGTACGTTGCTAGTTTCCGATTCCGAAACCACCTGAATCACCAACACATTCACAAGCGACGTTGTGACTACATGGCGCGAGAACCCGGATGCTGCGTGAGGCTGGTTTCGAAGATGGCGGAGGAATTTGGCTGCGTAAATGACGTGTTTGGGATGCTTCTTAGAGCGTTCATGGAGAGCGAGGGTGAGGGTGGAAAAAAAATCATTGATATGTTGGGGTTCTGGCAGAGACCGGGGCTGGAGGAGTATCGATTCGAACAAATGAAGAATTGCCTTCAAGTTGTCGAGGTGACTAACATCCGACTCCTCCTGATTTGACCGCTCATAGCGATCTAATCGCGCTTTAGCTAGAGCATAGATATAAGCGGGGCGAAGGGGATGTGATGGATTTGACAGTGAGAGAAAAAGATGGCATTGAGTGATAGCGGAATCGATTTCACGGATCGACACTGTAAATGAGGAATTAAGAGCTCATAGGTTGGGGCGGACACGGAAAGTTGAAGAGGATATCTTACGTCGTGGGACAGCCATGCCAGTGATTAGACTCGAGAGTCGAGAATCGGAACGTAAACAGGAAGTTGGTGTCAAACTGGGCCCTGGTAAGGCCACGACTCGGGCTATTGGTAGGGGGAGATGCGAGCCACAAACAGGTCTCGTTTCGATGCCACGATAAGACGTACTGTACTTGGCACTGTACAAGGATACCTGTACAAGGATATACAGCCTATATTCTCACGCGGGTGTGGGCGTCTGTCCGACTCCCTGGACCCAGCCTACATACTGTAAATGGCAACAGGCCTGGGAACCGAACACAAGCGTCAACCAGACGGGCATACAGTACCTCTGCTTCAAGTGACCTCGTACCAGGGCCTAACTAAATGAGATTTACAACAATAGTCGTATCAGCTGAGTCGCTACAAATGGTGAACCGGTGAAGCTTGTGACAGGTCAAGTTGTGAGGACAGCCTCTTCAAGCTGGACGATTTGAGTCTGGCACTTACCAGACAGAGATGATTGAAGTCTCGCGGGGCGGGTTGCGCGGTGCATGCCCCCCGTTTCATTGCCTTAGTTCGTAGTGAAAACTTTTGAAAATCCTGATCACTGGCTTGTGCGCGATTCCAGCCTCAGCCCAAGTCCCTGGAGGAAATGGAAAGTGGAAGCCGACCTACTGGAAGCCCAACGCGCGCGTTGCTGAGCTGCATCAGCAGCGCCGGCGTGTGCACCGTCGGATGGTAGGAAAACTTGCTCACAGTGTCGAAAAAGCCATTCTGCGTGGTGCCTAAGATGGGACCGAGCAGCCCTGTCCACTTGTACGTCCCCATCTACGTTTAGCGGCGACACGAATGTACCAGCAAAGTCGTTGTGCCCTGAGCTTCTTCTCGAGCACAAGACCCATTGGTTCAGGTGCGTATCAGGACATGGGTGAGGATGAGGATGATGGGGAAGTGGTTGTTGTAAATGAGGGCCGCTGGATGATTCACCAGTCGCATATTGGTCGTCGTGGGCACTTGGTTCAGAAACATCGTAAATTTTCTGTACCCTGCAATTCGTTACTATTTGTCATAGCAGAAATGTGAGTAAAGTAAATTACGTCGGCGATGATACAGATAGTGGGGGGAATAGGAGCCGCGATTGTGAGTGCCAGCCAGTCAGTGCAAGTCACGGTGGACGCTGCTCCAAGCTGGACAAGCTGACAAAGCCTCTGGTCCGCGTGTCTCATTCCCACGCTCGACTCCCCAAGTCGCCTCATACCCCGCTCTTTGCTTGCCATTATCGCCGCATCAGTCCCCTTTGACCATCTCTACCGACTTTTTGACTTGTCACTATTTTCCAACTATTACATCTACTGCCAACCGCCGCCCACTGGCCTTTGTCTCGGAGGACTCCGGATGTCGTGTATTCGTGACCATGCCGCCGGACTGCCATACGATATCATCACTTTTTCTTCACCTCTTACAGTACCTCTCTCCATTTGCCTTCTGCCTCTTTGACCGTGTTTCGCCGTGTCATGTCTCTGTCTCCGTCACTCCGACCCTAATCCCTAACCACTTTCTTCGGTCTGCGCCGCATATTCCTCCTTACGTGCCCACGCTCAATTCCATATATTCGAGGTCGTTCAATCTGCAGGAATGGATCAGCGCCACGCCACCATTCCCTTGTGGTGGTGGAAGTCTCGTAATCAGGTGAGCTGTCCGCAATTCCGTTTGTTCTGAAGTTCCTGTCCGTCGTCGTCGTTCTCGGCCCATTGTTTCGCTCACTTAGTCCTTGTCTGAGTTCCGACACCCCCAACACTTGCTCGCGTCAAGGCTCGCCTTCCTCGCTCGTCGCCTCACACCCGGCCTTTGTCTCTGCTCAACCATCCTGTAGGCTTTTGCTCCTGACCAATACCACTTTTCTCTCGACGTTCCGCACTTCCTGATCCCTGCCCATACCCCCTGCATCCTCCGCTGCTCCCTTTACTCTCTCAACCTCGCATTATCTGCTCATTTCGATCTCCCATGTCCCTCTTCGTTGCATAACTCACGCACACGCTTCAAAGCATGTACATCGCTCGCACATCCACAAGTTAGGCTCTTGAGCAATTCCAGAATTGGATGGAGGGGTTTTACAGCTGCGTTTTTGCGAAGTTCAGACTTTGGCTAGAACGACCTATTTCTACGACCTCCAGCGCCTTGCCAATAAGAGCGAGCGGCCCCTCCCTACACGAAGAAAGGTGGTCATCTAGGTAACGACGGAGATCAAGGAGATATCGCTTTCGCAGGCACGTGCCAGCCACGTGAATGGTGTTGACAAACGACTAGTCCAATGTGAGATCGGGTCGGGTCAACCCTTCGTCCCAGCTGCAACTGACATCGGCCGCGTATACAATAGAATAGGGTTAGCGTATCAACCCATTGGTGAATAACGGTGCATAAACGCTTCAGTAACCCTGTACAGACAACCATGTTGTATAGAACCATCCCGATAGTACGATACAGTTACGTCCAATTCGAAACCCCTTTGTGGAATGACAGCGTGTCCCACGCCATGCGACACCTATAAAACGGTTGAGTCCTTGCACGCACAAATGCCTATGCAGAAAAACCCTAATACTCACAGATGCTTCAATCATGCACCATAATGAACGAAGTTCACCCATCTCTCCAGAGTGATCCATCTCTTCCTCCGCAGCTTCTTCACAGCGAACCGGAGCGCCTTCGCAGATCTTTCATGATACGGTATCCCCTGTTCTCGTCTCGAATTAGAGAACAATGCCTTGTAAAAATGTTCTGCCAGGTCCCGTCCATCTTCGTCTACCATCGCCCATGTCGTCCCGACAACACTCCGGAACCCACAGTACTGTACTGCTGCGGCCAGGTGAAGTCCTTCATCAACGATGCTTCCTTCTGTCACCTCTGCTGTGTGGCAAGCGGAGAGGAACGCGAATTCGGCGGTGGGGAGATGCGACCGCACAATCTCGAGCAGCGTCAGGCGCTCACCATAAAGTTCGAATCCAGCCTCGAATGGTTTCCCAGTCTCCAGTGTACCATGACACGCGAAGTGAACAAATCGGTGACGATGGAAGCCATCGATGACCGCGGCGGGTGTAGCGGCCTCTGAGATGAGACTTGTCACCTTTGTATTCAGAGCCTGGACAACTTGGATCTCACCCCCCACGGTTGGAAGAGATGGGTCGGGCTGCGCGACGAGAAGTAAGGAAGGTCGATCGGAAGATTGCGGACCGGAATCGCGATTGCGAGATTGGATGAGGGCGGACAACGTGGGAGTATAGGAACAGATGTAGAGATCCAGGAAATAGCGCTTCTCGATATCATCGGATGGGATTGGACCCATGGCGTGGAGAGGAAGGGAACAAAACACGGATGTCGGGCACCACCAAATCCGGGACTGTCTTGGTACTTGAAGCTGATCGAGTCGGTCGATGACGGGTTTGCCAACGAGATCGTAGAGCTCCGCGAGAACCGAGGCAAGGGTTTCATCGTAATGACTTGAATCGAGCCCGTATTTGCGTCGTGAATCCAACAACTTGTCCTTTAATGCGCTCGCACGGTCGTAGGAATCGCGAGGGTTTGGGATGAGGGAGGGAGAGGTGTTGTGGAGAAGGATCAGAATGTCAGAGCGCCACCTGGAGTGGTTTATGATAATGACAGGACCAGACGAGGCGGCGGAACGGAGTGTGTCGAACGATGGAGATTTCAGGAAGCTGTCGAAGCCTGGCAAGGCTCGAATTCGCGAAGTGAGGTAATCGCGTTCCTTCAAAAGCTCACGTTGTTTCAGCAAGAGACGACCGAATGGGTCCACCCCCCTGGAGTTGTCAGCTGCGTCGTCGTCGGTGCTTACTTTGGGGCTCGGTGGAATTGACTTGGTGAGCTCTTCAAGGCATTTGTTGATCGCTACAAACTCGTGCCCTAATTGTGGGTGTTCCTGTTGAAGTTGATCGATCGACGCACGAAGGTGACGCATTTCGGACCAAAGCAAGGCTCTCCCTCTTTCAAGTGTCTCAACCGCTTCCTCGAACCGGTACAGGTCGACTTGATATGAGGCATAGTCTAGCGACATCGTATGAGCGATAAAAGCCGTGTTGGCGAGTGTGGCATGTTGTTGTTGCAAAGTTGGTGCAAAAAGTAGGGTGTCTTGTATCAATGAAACAGCACTCTCGTACGCTTTGGAGACGGAAGGGTGTAGAGTATGTCGCGCACCATACGCCCACGCACATGACCATTCGAACCGAATGGGCAGGGTCAAATGTGCGTCGTTGACGCATTGGGAGAGTATTTTCATCAATTCATCCAGGTCTTGAGTACATCGACCTAGAGTGGACTTGGAGCGGATGAACAAAGACAGGCAAAGCTGTTCACGTATCCTGGAGCGCAGGAAGTGCATTGACGGACGCTCATAAACTTGGCGGTGTGTGCTAATCGACTCGTTAAGGTACTCGATCTTGTTCGTGCGCTTGAACGCCTCAAAGAGGATCTGGCCGAAATAAGCGAAAAACCCCGACGTAAACAGATTCGTTGGAGCAGAAGCAAGTATGGTTCGGCCCCTCTCGACAGCTTCGTCGATCTCCGTTATGTCGATATTGCGGATCCCAGAGAGAAGTTCCACAAGGAGCTCCAGCTTCTCGAACGTCGGATGGATATCAGGAAGATCGGGTAGCCAAGATAACGATAATTTTCCAGACGACGTTTCGGGGCCTTCTATAGAGCCGAAGTAACGGAAGCGCTGCGCCTCGGTGATTTCCACAATTTCCGCAAAATAATCTTTTTCAGAAGACGGGCCGAGATATGTACGAGCGCGATATATTGCCTCCTCTGAATATTCCGGGGTCCCGTGCACCATCGATCGGACCGTCGCTAGAATTGCCACGGCCTTTCGAGCTGCGTAAAGTTCGGCCCGACTGTCTCCAGTGGAACTAGAAGCTATAAATTCATCGAAGACAGACGCAGCCTCCTCATAATCGTTGTTCACGAAGGTCACATAATAGCGACATTGAAGAGAGTAAGCAAGGGCGTAAAGAGCCAGGCGCAGATCTGGTTTTTGTTTTCTCGCCAGTCGCAGGCATTCGATAACTTGATCCAATGGTCGATCGGGCGCCCACAGTGTGATCTTGGGAATAACTACCGTGATAAAACGAGTGATGGAGTGAGTGGTGTCGTCATCTGACCCATTCGAGATGAGGAGTTCGTGGCAGAGGACTGCCATCTCCTCAATGCACTGCATTAAGTTGTAGGCTCCAAACTCTATCTGATATGCCAACGCGTCCACGAGCGATGTTGTGACTGCTTGGCGCGGGAGCCCAGGCACTGCGTGGGGCTGGTCTCGAAGATGGCGGAGGTATTTGGCTGCATAAATGGCATCTTCAGGCTGGCTGGACGCTTTAGAGCGCTGGACAAGCGCTCGAGCGAGGGCGAAGAAAGCAGTGAGGATCAATGGACCGATTTTCAGCCACGAACGGGGTTGGAGGAGTATCAATTCGGTCAAATGAATAATTGACTTGTCACGATCCTCGCTTTGATTTGACAATGCGTACCGCTTGCGCCGCCCTAAGGCCAGAGAAAGAACAGAGTGAAGGCGAAGAGGATCAGATCGAGATGATGTAGCGAGAAGGTGCCGAAACTGGGTAATGGAGGAATCAATTTCGCGGATGGATCCTGTACACAATTAGTTGAGGAACAGTTGGTACGGGGCCCGGAAAGGCTGAGAGGGACTTACCTAGTTCGTCGGCCATGCTTAAAAGCGTAAATACTCGAGAATTGGAGACGAGTTGGGCTATTGGGGGCGAAAGATGAAAGTCACAAATGGGTCCCTTTACGACGACCAGTATTTATTCGTAACATGCTGGAGCATAGCACGGCTAGTGGAACACGTGTATCAAATAGAAGAATGGTAAGACGTACTGACGTACAATGAACAATATCCTCACCCGCCTGTGGGCGTCTGTCGACCTTGTCCCAGCCCAGGCTACAAACAACAACAAGCAGGGAACTGCTACCAAAGGCAACACCAACCCGACGAGCAGGAGGTCGAGCAGGAGGCAGTCGCCATTGTGCAGCCAACATTACACGAGGATGAGGTTACTTCACGAAAGGAGCGGGGATACTGTACATTAGTGCCTTGCCGTAACGGCCCAGTAACCGCGTAACCGCGCGTAACCACTCAAACTTTCATCGCAATTTGCCTCGTTAGCTCCTTGTCTCCGCCAGCGTCGTCATCGGGTAATCTCCTTAGAATATCTCCTCCAATCCAATGTCACCGCATTCTACTATCCGATCGTCGTCAAGAACTCCCCACTCTTTCAAGTTGTCTAGCTTCCCTTCAATTTTTCATTGTACAAACCCATTCTAACCCGTGAAACTGATAAAATGTACGCATTCTCTCGGCCACGCCGTCGTCTCCTTCGCCACCTCATCGGCGTCTAGCTCGTCCCCCTTAGTCCCTCGGCGCGGTCTCCCGATCATCCTGACTCTCACTGGCACTCTCACCTGGTTTCGTCACTCGTGCCGTTTGCTGTCGGTTCCCACATGCTGCTGCTCGGCCTCCTCACTCATCTCTATGCAGCACCGTCTCTACTGGCTGCGACCCCACTCGAACTCGGGCTCTGAATGCCACGCAATATTGACGCCAACGCTTTCCCGATCCCTGCCCGTACTCACTGCCTCCTCCACTTCTCTTTCTCGGCCTAGTCCTTGCCTACTTTCTTCACTCTCCTCCACCGCTCTTGTATCCACTTCGTCACCGAATTCACGTACGCATACAGCGGAGCCCACCCTTCTCGCACGCAATCACCATGAACATGAGAGAGAAAAGGCTTTCGCGCTGGTTCTATTTGGGACTCGCCGCCGGACAAGCTGCTTGCGGACGGATGAATGGTGCTAACCAAGCCGGAAACTTGTCCCAGGCCTGCAGACGGTCGGCAAATCACTATGGCACCCTGCGAGACGTGCTGTAGGCTGAAGATGATCTTGTTCAGAATTATAGTCCGTCAATCGTGTTCGAGTCACCGACCCCTCGCCTAAGAAGACGAAAGCACCTGCAGACCGTTGGCATTGCTCCGGGAGTGAGCGGACGAATTCTGGATCACTAGATAGGATTATAACGGCCTCGCACAACTCAATGATGTTCCTACTCTCCTTAGCATACCTGCCGTGTGGGTATATGATAAGTGTGGGTCAAAGCTGCAGAAATGATTAGAGACTACTGCTGAGGACGGCGAGAACAATACCCGGGCCGAAGTTCAGAACTAGAATGATGGCGGTGAAGGGGGCGACGGAAGGGAAATTGCGAGGGCCTTGTGATCCGCAAGCTTAGAATGTCAGCGCATGGTCCTCGCTAGCATTGTAACAAACCATTGAGCTTCAGCTACGAATTCCACCTGACTGTCTCCTGGGGGATTGGAGATGATAATTTCGTCCAGGACAGATGCAGCCTTCTCATCAAGCTTCTCATAATCGTCGTTCGCAGACGTCATATAATAGTGAGTACCGAGAGAAACGGCAAGGGAAAGTGAGCCTGGCGGTGATCTGGTTTGTGCATCCTCGCGGTTCGCAGGCACTTGATAACTTTATCCAATGGTCGATCCGGGAGCCATAGATGGATTTTGGACAAAACTAGTCCAGAAACGAGTGTGACGGAGTGGGTAGCGTCGTATTCGGACGCATTCGAGGAGTTCGTGGCAGAGGGTTTCCATCTCTTCAATGTTCTGTACAATATTGCGTGCCAACACATTCAAGAGCAACGTTGTGACCGCATTGCGCGGGCACGCGAACGCTGCCTGAGGCTGGTCTCGAAGATGGCCGAGGTAATTGGTTGCGTAAATGGCATCTTCAAGCTGATTGAACATTATCAAACGCTTGGAAAACGCGAGACCGAGGAAGAACACGGCTGTAAAGATCATCGGGCCCTGTTCTAGCCACAAACTGGGTGGGAGGAGTATTGATTCGGTCAAATGAAGAATTGCCTTGTCGAGATCTTCCCTTTGATTAGACTGCATGTATCGCCTGAGCCGCGTCGTGGCCAGACCAAGAATAGAGGAAAGGCGACGAGGATCAGATCGAGATGACATAGAGGCAATTTCTGAGAACGTGTGGTGAAGGGGTCACTCTCAGGGATAGCACCTGTGAGCATTAGTTACGAGCCAGGCTGAGAGGGTATCAGGCTCACTAAGACGGTGAGCGACTCGGGGCGAAAGGAGTGCGAAAGGGTACTGTTTCGACTCCCACGACCTGGAGGTGTTGGTAACAGGTTCGGAAATGCTATTGGAAGCATGGCATGGCGATCACATTCCCCAGATCCAGATCGTGATCTGCCCTCCGGCACTTCGCGCGATCTTCGCTGTAACCTACTCTCGTTCCTCGCGTCGTTTTAACGGCCACCTGTGTGACGACGCTCCGTTCCTCTTCCCAACAACCTTCGATGACCAAGAAAACCAGAAGAAATAAGTCTCAAGGTGCTGACCTTGAGGCTCAGCGCTCAGCCCGAGGACGAAGGTGTGCATTACAACCTGTCTTGTACTCTCCGCTCGCCTTCCATACAAAGAGGTTGGATGGGAAGAGGCTCACGAAATGAGTACCCACACGTCTGGACGCGAAGGTGAAGTGAAGTTTCGGGAGCCACCGGAAGTGATCTACCAGTGGTGCACGCAGTCGGTGAAGCTGAGGCCGACCCTGTTTCGTCGCAGGCGCTGGCGGAACCTCCAAATGATGCTCCCACGGGCCCCACCGAATTCGGTGAGCACAGCACATTTTCCTACTATCCTAGTAACTCTGGAACCTAACACGTTAGAAACTTGCAGGCGACATTGATCAACCCGGTGACAATGACGGAACACCTAACTCCTCTGCTCAACCAATGCCTCCCGGAATGCCTCGCATGATCGGGGATTTCAATGACAACGCCAACACCTTGTGGTCTCTGCAACTGAAGGAAGCAATGAGTCACGATAAAGCCCGCATCCAATCCCTCAGAGACGATATGGACGGCGTGCTCATATTTGTGCGTGATTATATTAAGTTGCCGTCATCGCGTTCTCCCCGAACTCACGCACTGTCGTCAAGGCCAGTGTATTTTCTGCCGCTCTCACTTCCTTTCTCGTTGATAAGATTCACGACCTTCAACCCGATCCGGCGCAGCAGATGGTCTTCTACCAGCAACAGAATGTTGTACTACTCGCTCAGATCTCCCAGCAAGTTTCCGCTATCGCACCACAGGTCTCCATCCATTCCGCCTCCGTCATACGTTTTCGATCTATATCCTTCTGATGTCCGGGTCAACGTTTTCTGGTTCATAAGTCTTGTGTTCGCTACGCTCCTCGCAACTCTCGTCCAACAATGGGTACGCGACTATATGCACGTGTTCCAGCGGTATAGCAACCTCCTGGAGAGTGCCCGACTCCGACAATATCTATATGAAGGCGCGGAGGGATGGAATATGCCCGTCGTGGCTGGATCTGTACCAGGCCTCGTCCACGTTTCCCTCTTCTTATTCTCCCTGGGACTCGGCGACTTCTCAATATAAACACCACCGTCGGCGTCACCACTGTCGTCCCGATTACAATTTGCGCGTTTCTTTACATATTCACCGTGTTTGCTCCGGTCATCAAACCGCAAGCTCAATTTTGAAACCCATTCTCTGGCCTGATATGGTATCCGAGGCAGAAGTTCTATCCGTGAAGCTATCGCGCGTCTGGTGGAACGGTCAAACCCGTGAGCTCGAACATATCACAAGGACAGATGCAACTGGCGATGGAAGAGAATGACAAACGCAAAGATCGCGACGTTCGGGCAAGGCGCAAACGCCAGGCCGAATGACCCGACAGTCACATCGCAGAACGACGCAGATCTCCATGTGTCCGTTCTACCGCATCACCGTTCCTCACTTTTCCGACGCACCAGCCCTCTCCGCCTCCTCCAACCCCTTGCACGTAACCCAGAATAAATATGGATAACAGTTATATTCGGATCAGAGGTGCACGGTATCACTCTACTGAATCCGTTATGTACATTTCGGACACAAGACCCTGGCGGGCCTGGCGATACAAATATACGTCCTGTGTTCTTATAAGACCCACCAGCATCAATCCTGATACCCCTCCGCTCCGAGGGTGGGATTAGTGCAGCGACATACCAAGTGCTGGAAACTCCGGGACACATAGTGCGCTAAGATAATGGGGAGAGAGTCGGAGAGACGGTGGGCGCGAGTGTGCGCGTACTGGGTCATGCAGCGGATGAGGTCGGAGTCTTGTTGTGCGAGATCGCGGCCTATACACGATTGTCTACATCGTCCGCGTTCTCCTTCATCTATTGAAAGCGCCAGTCGCGTGCAAGGGCGTTGAAATGAATGTTTTGTTGTTTCAATTATGAGCTGCACGTCACGTGGATCGAGGGCATTGATGCGACAAATATTTCCCTGGCACCTCGAATCGACTTGTGCATGTCTATCGCTGTCAATCAGCAGGTCCACCATTCTTGCGCTGACTTCACTGTCCTGTGCCGCCTCCCAGGGGTATCATAAATATGTTCTGCAGCTTTTCAAAGTCGGGCGTCCCAAGACCTGTGACCTATGCAACACAAATCAGCCAACGTCGAAACCATACAAGTCCGGCGGGACGAACGGGATCCCATCCAGGGACAGCAGAGAATCCATCAGTGCCGCAGCCAGGGTTAGAGCCAGATGTGATGTCGTTGAGGCCCGCAATCCCGTCGTTGTATAGCCGGATGTTGAGGAATCCAAGCGGGGGCCTACCATTCGTAATAAGATAGTCATTCAGCAGCGAGATTATGCCTGCCACTGTCTGGACATTGATGGTCAGTTGAGAATGGAGAATGCAGAGCGGATGGAAGCAGGGAAAGACACACGGCAACCGAGCAGCTCGTGCCCTCCACAATCATGTCAGCGTTTCTGAGGAAAATTGGCAAGTCGAGAGCTTGGGCGGCAATGTCAGGGATGCCACGACCCTCAGGGCTGCACAAAACACAAAGTAAGAAACGGTTGCGTCAAATGACAGCAGTGAGCGCACTTGTAGAGGCCAGCATACTGGGTACCTTGGCGCTCGAGGAATGCAGACACGGCGACGTCCTGGTAGACTGGGCGTGGAAAGTAGTCCGAAAAACCGCCTCCAGAGAGGGGAGCCGCAACCTCGGGGTCGTAGTCCGTAGTGCCGCCAACGGTAGTGAGATAAGGACCTGCGAAACCACAGCAGTCTGGTGAGCGACTTGTAATTGGGCTTGTGTAGTACAATTAAGGGGCGATAAAATGCCACGTACATGATGCAGGGAATTCGGTGACGAACCGGACGTTTTCCGACTTGCCCTTGCAGTCTTCGCCGACGCCGTCGTCACCTGTGGGCACGAGGACGCTGACGCCACGAGCGCCGAGCTGTGCATACAGGATGCACAGGGCCCTCGCATACTCCCGCGGCATGTCCCGCTCGTAGGTGCCGAATGATATGCTGATCGTCTGCGGGATGTCCGTCTTTTTGAGCAGGTAGTCGAGCGACTCGAGGTCCGAGTCTCCGGGGAGTGGCTCGCCGCCGACCGCCGACCACCTCTCCCTGCCACCAATGCTATAGAAAATGATTGGGGTAGGGTATGCCATGGCCGAGGCGTACTGGACGTCGATGCTCGCTTCTATGTCGGGGTTGTCCGGGTCATACCCACCGCCGTTCACTAGCTCGACGGTGAAGGTTGCCAGACTGGGGGGTTGCACATCGGAGCGAAAGTTAGTCATGAACATAGTCAGATCCGTCTTACTCGGGTAATCATTCTGGAAGCCAAATATTCCGAGCGCATTCTGGTCAGCCGCGGTGGGAACATATGCGAATGTCTTGTACAACCAGCGCAGTTGCGACGGCATGACCTCATCGTCGCGGCTCGATAGCACCGTCACGGGCTTACCCGATGCCGCCTCCGCCTCTGCCAACGCTGCCGCTGCTCCAACGGAGCGCGTGCGTGGTGTCTGCTGCAGCGTCCGTGTGGAGGAAAAATATGTTGTCGGCGCGATTGCTTGAATGTGTGTGTGCAATACCTCAGGCAGTGCGTAGCTAACGGTGCGGATTATGGTGTCATTCACTTTGGCATGTCGGTATAGCTGATATGACGCGCCCAGCATTTCGTTGGCCTGTGACACGAGCACATTGCTGGCTGTCAGCCATGCGCCGCCGTGTGTCGTTGAGATGGAGGAGGGCCGCACGCCGTGATGTGCGAGCCAGGTAGTGACAAGCTCGAGCGTGTTTGGGTGCGGCCTGACCAATTCGGCGACCTGTTCCTTAGAGAGATGTGCACCATATCTGAAATGGAGGAGCGGCACATGTGAATGAAGGTGTGAGAGGAGCAGCGGTGAGATGGACGTGCCTTGGATGCTTGGGGTCGCTGACTTCGTATAATGCATCAATCAAGGCATCCTCCTGGTGGGGGTTGAGCGCAATGTAGAGGTCGATAGTGGTGCCGGCGGACGGGCAGCCCAGAGTCTCCCAATTGGCTGGAACGGCACTCCAGGTGTGCTTCACGCGCATGTCTCCCCAAAGAGCGAGGGGCGTCGCGAAGTCGGCGGGGGGTGCGGCAGTGAGGAATGAGAGGACATAGAGCCAGTGGTATCGCATGTGCGCAGGAGACCAGCCAGGAAGATAGTATCTGGGGGATCGTGTTGACTGTGCTGTTGAGAAGGCTAGAGGCTAGAGAGCCCTAAGGACTGGAACACGAAGTAGGTCCGAGCTGAACGGCAGGTACTATGGTTGTGTCAACACGGAACATAACCCGCGGCATTCGAGGAACCCTCAAATGGTCGTTGAAAGTGGACGAAGTCCGGATGAGGCCTCATCTCGACCGTCCTATATTTCTATTCTAAGAATCTGCTTCTCAATGCTCCGACTTACAATTGTCTTTGGACCGGTGGCTAGTTGTAGGATGTGGGCCGTTTGAGGCAAGAGCTCCACGCTGCTGGCCTTGCTGCTGGCCTTAGTAGTTTTCCGACTCAGAACCATTTCGAGTGCCCGACACCTCTTGTCAAGGTCGACTTAAACACTCTTTTTCAGGTTTTTCCTCGGGTTTTTCAGAAAGTAAAACTCTGATAAGAGATCAACGCCCCATCGTGGTTTCTATGTAAGTTACAGTAACCCTCAAATATCACATCGTTATCATGTTGAGCAACCATTATCAGATTATCAGATTTAGTACTATTACAACTATCAAATGGGTAAAACACGAATCCGAACAATGTAAACAAGGTAACCAATAGGGAAGCGCGCCGTCGGTATACTACCGTACACGATACGGCGAGTTGACAAGGCACAGCCAGTGCCGTATAGGTACGGAACCTGGTGGCTCCGAGTCCCCCGCAAGTCGGGCTCACAGCGCGATTCAGCATGGTTTCCCTTCAAATTTTCGTCGGGTGTCCCTCAGGCTGTTCTCAGACTGACTTGGGAAACTAACACGACGCATTCTTGACAACAATAATGCCGGACCTCTACAGTACCGAAGCGGACTGCCAAACCGAGAGAACGACGACGCGCGTACCACTCTCAGCTACGGAGGACAGGCAGTAAGCATGAAAGCCGTATTCGCCCCAAACCTGGATACTCACAGATAATAATCGGCAACCCCGTTCATGCGCCGTAATGAACGAAATTCACCCATCTCTCCAGGGTGATCCGCTTCTTCCTCCGTAGCTTCTTCACCGCCACCCGGAGCGCTTTCGCAGATCTTTCGTAATACGGCACACGCCCCGAATTCGAGAACAACGCCTTGTAAAAATGTTCCGCCAAGTCTCGTCCGTCCGCGTCCACCATCGCCCACATCGTCCCGACAACACTCCTGAACCCGCAGTACTGCACTGCAGCCGCGAGGTGAAGCCCCTCATCCATGACGCTTCCTTCAGTCACCTCAGCTGTGTGGCAGGCAGAGAGAAACGCGAATTCCGCAGTGGGCAGATCCGAGCGTACAATCTCTAGTAGCGTCAGGCGCATATCTCCGTAAAGCTCGAATCCGGCTTCGAATGGTTTGCCGGCCGCCAGCGTACCATGGCACGCAAAGTGAACAAACTGATTGCGATAGAAGCCGTCGATGACTGCGGTAGGTGTCGCTGCTTTTGAGATGAGGCTTGTTACCTCGGTATCGAGAGCCTGGACGACTTGGATCTCGCCACCTACAGTTGGAAGTGATGGGTCAGGTTGCGCCACAAGTAGTATGGAAGGTCGACCCGAAGATCGTGAACCGGAATCGCGATTACGAGATTGGATGAGTGCAGACAACGTCGGGATATAGGAACAGATGTAGAGATCCAAGAAATAGCGCACCACACCACCATCGGATGGGATTGGACCCATGGCATGGAGAGGAAGGGAACAAAACACGGATGTCGGGCACCACCAGATTCGGGACTGTTCTGGTATGTTCAGCTGACGGAGTCTGTTAATGACGGGTTTGCCAACAAGCTCGTAGAGTCCCGCAAGAACGGAGGCCAGGGTTTCGTCGTAATGGCTCGAATCGAGGCCGTATTTGTTTCGTGAGTCTAATAACTCGTCCTTTAATGCGATCGCACGGTCGTAGAAATCATGAGGGGTTGAGATAAGGGAGGGAGACGTGTAGTGAAGAAGGATCAGAATGTCAGAGCGCCATTGGGAGTGGTTTATGATGATAATGGGACCAGAAGAGGCGGCAGAACGGAGTGTGTCAAAAGATGGCGATGTCAGGAAGCTGTCGAAGCCCGGCAACGCTTGAATTTGTGAAACTAGCTTGTCGCGTTCCTTTAGAAGCCTACGTTGCTTCAGTAAGAGACGACCGAATGGATCCACCGCCCTGAGGTCGTCGGCTGCGTCGTCATCGATGCTTAATTTGTGGCTCGGAGGGACGGACTTGGTGAGCTCCTCCAGGTCTCGGTTGACCGCTGCGAACTTGCGTCCTAAATCCGGGTCTACCTCCAGAAGTTTATCGACTTGAGCACGAAGGTGACGCATCTCTGACCAAAGTAAGCCTCTTCCTCTTTCAAGAGCCTCAACGGCTTCCTTGAATCGGTGCAGGTCGATCTGATACGAGGCATAGTCAAGCGGCATGCTGCGGGAGCGGTAATACGTGGCGAGAGTGACATGCTGGAGCTGCAAAGTTGGTGCAAAAAGCAGGGTGTGTTGCGCCAACGACGCAGCGGCCTCGTACGCTGTGGAGACGGAGGGGTGACGGGAGTCCCGCGCAAAAGAAGCCCATAACCATGTCAACTGGAGTCGAGCAGGCAAGCGCGCATGTCCATCGTTGACGCACTCGGAAAGCATTTCCACCGCTTCCTCCGGGTCTTGCGTGCGGTAACCTGGAAAGCAAATGGCGCGGGTGATCAAGGACCAGGCAAGTTGACTAAGTGTTGTGAAGCGTAGGAACTGTGGCAGCGGACGCTCAAAAACTTGACGGCGTGTGTTAATCGACTCGTTAAGGTACTCTATCTTGTTTGTGCGCTCGAACACTTCAAAGAGGATATAATTCGAAAAGGCATGACGCAATCGGGTCCCTTGGAGTAGTTGAAGCAAGTACGGTTCGGCCCTTTTCTATAGCTTCATCGATCTTCGTTGTGTCGTTATTCCGGATTCCGGAAAGAAGTCCTGCGAGGAGCCCCATATTTTTGTCTACCCGACTGAATTCTGGATCGTCGCCTTCATACTCCCCAAAGGACTCCTCCAGCGCTAGCTGAGATAACGGTAAACCGCTGGACGATGCTTCGGGGCCTTCGATGGAACCGAAGTAATGGAAACGCTGCTCCGCGGTGCGTTCCAGGTCAAAAGTGTCAGCAGGTCCAAAGGGTTCTTTGACAGAAGATGAGGCAAGATATTCACGAGTTCGATATATTGCCTCCTCTAAATATTCCGGCGTCTCGTGTGTCGCTGACCGAGTCATCGCCATCATTGTAACGAACCATTGAGCTTCAGCTACGAAGTCGCTCTGACTGTCTCCAGGAGAATTGGAAGCGTTGGAAGTGATAATTTCGTCTAAGACGGATGCAGCCTTCTCATAATCGTCGTTCACAAAGGTCACATAATAGTGTGTAGCGAGAGAAACGGCAAGGGCAAAGTGAGCCTGGCGGTGATCTGGTTTGCGCACCCTCGCTACTCGCAGGCACTTGATAACCTTATCCAATGGTCGATGAGGAAGCCATAGACGGACTTTTGTACAAAATTAGTTCAGAAATGAGTGTGATGGAATGAGTGGTGTCATCTTCGGGAGCATCCGAGATGAGGAGTTCGTGGCAGAGGGTCGCCATCTCCTCGATGTTCTGCACAACGTTGCTGGCCTCCAATTTCACCTGAAATGACAGCACATCAAAGAGCAACGTTGTGACCGCATGGGGCGGGCACGCGAACGCTGCCTGAGGCTGGTCTCGAAGATGGCGGAGGTATTTAGGCCGCATAAATGGCATCTTCAAGCCGATTGGATATTATCAAGCGCTTGACAAACGCGACAGAGAGGAGGAACAAGGCCCCAAGGATCAGTTGGGCCCTGTTTTAGCCATAAACTGGGTGGTAGGAGCATTGATTCGGTCAAACTGAAGAATTGTCTTGTCGAGATCCTCCCTTTGATCAGACTGCATGTATCGCCTGAGATGCGCCGTAGCCAGACCAAGAATAGAGAAAAGGCGACGAGAATCAGATTGAGATGACGTAGAGGCCATTTCTGAGGACGTGTGGTGAAGGGGTCGCTTTCAGGGATAGCACCTGTGAGCGATTAGTTAGGACGAGGACGGACCCAGAAAGGGTATCAGGCTCACCTAGTACTACGTCGGCCTCGCTCAGTAAATTGGAATGCTAAGAGGGTGAGAGAAAGACGCGAGGCGAAGGGTACTGTTTCGACTCCCACGACTGGAGGTGTTGGTAACAGGTTCGGAAATGCTATTATACCACACTTTGAACACGTGTATCAAATGGAAGCATGGCAAGACGCACATTCTCGCATGACTGTGCAGCTCGCATATATGGCAACAGACCCGGGAGCTGCCACCAAGGACAACACCCGATGAATAGAGGCAGGGGCCACAGCACAATCAACAGAATGCGAAGGCGAGATTGAGAATGGAAATGCATGCGGAGGGGCATGGCATGTACCTCTGCTTGAGGTAGCCCTGCACCAGACTCGGAGCCGTATGAAATCCAATGGTATCTTGTGTCAATACGGATGAAAGTGTTGTTTCGTGGTACGAGAATATTGGAAGTCTGAGGACAGCCCATACGAGCCCACTTTCTGGCGGCAAGATAGCGGAAAGGAGTACAGGCGATAAACGCTGAACGTTGAACTTAAGACGTGGTAGTTGCGGCCGTTGCGGACTTGAGGCCTGGAAGCCTTAAGGTCCGTCTCTCGCGAGAGTGTCGAAAGACCACTGGCGCATTTGAAATTCAGATCTGACCGACGATGCACTGAATGTCTGGACGAAATTTACTGAGACCGCACAAACCAGGATCTTGCAGGCCTCTCTGAACCAAGCTTGACTCAGCTGAGTACACGTATACCGTCGGTCTTTCTAATTGAACCCGCTTGAAATGAGACTAGGGATGAGGCACCCTCCAAACTACATTCAAGGTAACAGACATGTATCTTAACACATTACGGTAGCTATAGAAAGGATCGCTGCCTTGCGATGAAATACGAAGAAGCACAGAAATGACAACAATACGTCCTTTCACTGAAGAGTGCACTACGTGCCTCACTGATATCACGGACTAGGAGGTAATCTCACCGACCCAAATGCTCACGCTTACACAAGCGTGTAACCCCTCCCCTTTTCTCCTCCTCGTGGCGGATCGACTTTGACATGTCACTATGCGACAGTTGAGATCCTGGGCTCGAAAAAATATCTCGAGAAACAATGCCGAGACTGCTAGAGCATTGGCACCCAGATGTTTGTTCTGCGAGACGTGCAGCAGGCCTTGAACGGGTATGCTGTTGACTCAGGCTCCTACTAGGTGGAGACGATGAGGTCCCGCGAGTAGTACCCGCCGAAATAGAAGTGTGAACGATGCATATCACGTCTTGTTTGTGAAGAGTAAGGGGTGTGGAACAAAGTGCAAAAATCGCATGTATCAGAGCGATCGCTCAAAGTCTTGGGCCGGTCAGTCATGCAAGGCTAGCCAAGTTGCAACCTACACAGATGGGGGAGGAATAGGCTTTTCACAGAGCCCGTCACGATCACGAGAAAAAAGGGGAAGATGGAAAGTCCCACAAGGGTATTATTAGTGTACTTGCAGTTAGACAAGGAGTGAAAGAAACGACTGGAAGGAACAACATGAAATACGACGCAACTCGCGAACCCACCCCCTCAAACACCCGCGACGATTCTATGTGTCGTGACGGCATATTAGCTCAGCGCTGAGATATAAAAGGAAGCGACGCACTCCTCAGCTTTGTTGAGCGCCTGGACCATGCTGACGACCTCCTTCCGGCGCGCGACGACCAGTTCGCTCTCCTTAAGTAGGTCCTCGAGTACGTCGGGCTTGTAGAGCTCCTGCAGCAGCTCGCGCTGCAGGTTCTCCTTCGAGTGGTTTACGAGTGTGAGTGTGATGGCCTTCGGCACCATGTCGATCATCTCGCGCTTTACGATATTGAAATACGAGTGGATGAGTAGCTCTGCAGACGGTAGGTGAACACTGGAGTAACGTGCAGTAGAGAAAGTGATTGAAGGAGACGCACTGATGACCTCGGTTTCGAGCGTTTCGCGCTCACTCAACGCGGCTTGAGGACGGATGATGGCTGGTGGCTGTAGAACATAAGCACGTGACGACACATGAAAAAAGAGCACGTGCCGCCTCCATGGGCTGCGGGCCCTTCTTCGCCTTCTGCTGTTGGCTCTTGGCCGAACTAAAGAAGCTGCCAAAGAAACTCGGTTCCTCTTTCTTGACGTCGACCTCGAGGTCCTTGTTATTATTCAACTGCGCGGCGGTCATCTTTCCTGGTTTAGGCTCGGGCGTTGCAGGTTTGTTGGCGTTCAGGCGGTCCGTCACGAGGGCCATAGCCTTGAAAAGAATGAGAGAATGGACAGAGGGAAGGAAATATGCGCACTTTATGTCCATTAAGGAAGTCGGGGTGTGTCGTGTTGACATAGCATGCCTGCATCGCCACCATATCGATCACGAGCTTCGTCGTAGGTGTCATGGCCGTCTTGAAGAAATTCACAACCACGCTGTTGAAGCGCTCACGCAGCGCAGGATACCGACGGAACGCTTGCTAAATCCAGTCTCAGAAGAACGTGTATGCATAACAATCGAAGCGGAACGCACGATCTTGGCAAGTAGTTGGCCGAGAATACGGATGAGTTCGTCATAGACAAGCTGGCAACACTTGAGCCCAGGCTCCTCGAGCCGCTTGATCTGCTGCTTCACAATGACTTCAAACGCAGCTGTCCCGACGAAAAGAGCAGGTGTCGACCCCTAACCCTCTGCATCAGCACCGAACAGCGACATACAAACCTCGCACGAACCGACGAATTGTATAAGATCGTCCGAATGTCCCCAGTCCTTGACTTGGTCAAACGGATCGATACTCTTTACGCCATTATTGAAAAGTTCGTGGAATACAAAGGAGATGCGAGCACCGCCAGAGAGCTCATTAAGCGATAGGTCGTTCGTATTACCGTCTATAACTGTGCGGAACTCATTCGTGAATTCTGTAATTATATTTAGCACGATACTTGACGAGTTGCCGTCGCCGAGCGGTCCGCCGAGCGACTGCAGCTCTGCGTTGAACTTTTGTAGTTGCGAGGTGATGCGTGCCTTAATATCCGGAAGCGTTGCGCGGATGTGGTGCATCAAGATCTAAAGAGCCCCCCAGCGTCGAAGATTTGATCATAGTTTGAGAGTGTAACACATACCATGTTAAGCTTGCGCGCCAGGAAAGGTGTGCCGCAGTACTGGGCCTTGCCTTGGTAAGCGGGATGGCTCTCGAAGAAGTGGCGTTCCGCATCAAGCGCCTGCTGGATTGGCTTGGACGTATCAATGTCACGCTGACCACGATTCACTACGGGGACGTATCCCAAGCGTAGAGGAATGACGCGGCCTGCAAGGATATCAACGACATCAGTACCAGCATCCCTAACGATTCTCGTGGGTCAGCGCAATCCGCGGAGTCGCAGAACGGTAACCGGTACTTACATTAGGTCAACCTTGGTCAAGACACCAATTGTTCGAGTGCCCTCAGGGTCGACCTCACGGGCCATCTTGAGACCATCTGAATTGGCCAAGTCGGTGTTGGCCGGGGTAACGGCGAGGACTATGCAAGCAGGCTTGGAAATATACTTGAAAAGCATGTCACGGATCTGTTTCTCTATGTCTTTGGGCTGGTCGCCAACGGGAACCTTCGTCAATCCAGGCAAGTCGACAAGTGTGAGCGTGAGGACGTTGGGCGAGAAAATGCGTAAGTTGATGGGTTGTGGCGAAATGCCTGCATTGCGTCCCGTCTTGGCCTCCGTGTCGCGGACGATCTCGGCACGAATCTTGTTAAAGTCAGTAAAACTTTTCGTTAGGGAGATGGAGGAATTCGCCCCATTCGTTCTCATTCATTCGTGGGTCCGAACCGGGAGCGGCGGCTAACAAGCTGCATGAGGCCAAAAATGTATAGTCATACAAGCAAGCCCACCTGCGTTGCCATTTGCTGTCGGTGCAGCTGTAGTCGCCGGTCTATGGATGAGTTGTAGAACCTATATCTCAAAATAAGTGGCGAGTGAATAGATTTCCGGAGTAGCATACCAGAGGCCTGCGCGTGACAATGCCGGAGCCTCGAGGCAAGAAATCACGACCAACAATGTTCTACGGAAACGGTCAACGATGTATCGAAAGAAGATCCCAGTAGCGCACCTCGAGAACGGAACTCTTCCCACTGCTCTGACTACCTAACACGCAAATTTGAGGAAGGTCTATTTGTGCGGCACTCGAGCCGACGGCCGTGAAAACATCTTGTAGTTTGTTGATAGTCGCGACGATTTCTGCTCCAAAACCCGTAGACATTTTCCCGTTTTGGAATGCAGAGACAAACGAGATGTGGGAAGTGGGAAGGGGACGAGAGTGAAAGAGAAGGAAGAGAGATGGCACAACAAGCACAGGCCGCGCTGCGTCCGGCGTGCTGCGAGCCGCCGGGATCCGTACACGCTGCCGTTAAGGGAAATCATAACCTTTTATGTAACGGTGCCACATCTTCCGGCCGGTGGCCATGACTTCAAAATAACATGCATAACAGCCTGAGTGGTACTTTGACCTTGTTTTGACCCAAACGCTACTTGCACACCTTATACATATATTTCAGAACCTTGACCGTCCCGATGGAGCCTGTCCGGTCCCAGAGACGGAATGTTTGGCTATCACCGATCTTGGTCTTGGTCTCTCATGCGTGCGCTCTCTGGAAATCGTCTGCCTTGTTCCACCTGATCATCACACTGTTCTAGAAAAGGTGCACGGTCCCCTCCTCTAACTAGGTCAATGGTTGTCGCTATTCTTAACTTCAGCGCCCACGCGGCTGTCCATATCTTGTTTCTCTGCTAGCTGCTCACAGCAGCTGCTAGGAGCTGGGCAACTCAGCGCTGTCTATGTCGCCTGCTGCTGAAACCATCATTCTGGGTGGGCATTGTGGGGCTCTGATCGGGTAGTCGGGCAGAGACCGTTCGAATTCTAAAAACAGTCAGTTCTCTTCCGGAAGTTGTATATAGAGTACTGGAATTCGCGAAGCTGGGGGGAGAGGCTATAAATGAAGGCGATGTCAAAGAGACCAGTCTTCTCACCGCATATCATGCGTCTACTATCCCTCATGCTCGCCGCCCTGTCCCAAACTTCTGCCACTGCCTACCCCCAATTCCCTCCCCAGCTTTTCTCTCCGCTCATCGCGCAAAAACTACTTGCTTCTGCCCAGCGAACGCCAGGTATCCCCACCTCGTATCCTCAGTATACTACGCGCGACACCGGCGTGTGGCTTTACTTTGGTGTGGACACATGGACGTCCGGCTTCCTTCCCGCGACATTCTACGCCCTCGCGGAGCGCGCCACTATCTGTCCACTCACTCTGAATGGTACAACCACCACCCAGTGGCTCTACATTGGCCGTTCATCTGCTACTGGGGAGATACCACTGGAAGTCCACACGAGCGTAGGGCATGATGTCGGCTTCTTGAGTTTCCCGTTCGTGGACGAGCTCACTATGTACGCCGCACCTCTCCTGTCTTTGGTCTCATCTTGCATGCACACTCTCACGTGTACCCCACGTACGTTAGAAACCCGAAAAACGAAACAGCCCTGCAGGTCGTCAAGACATTCGCCGCCGCTCTGGCCGCACGCTTCAGCCCCGTCGTCGGCTGCACGCGCAGCTGGGACGCGGCGGACCCGGACGACTTCCAAGTTATCATCGACAATATGATGAACCTCGAAGTACTGTTCAACGCTGCGGACCTCACGGGCAACCAAACGCTGTGCCAAATCGCGGTATCGCACGCTGACAAGACGATGATGAACCATGTTCGTACGGATGGTGAGGTCCCTCTGACACCCACGCCAACATGCCCCTCTTCGTAACCACTCTTTCCCAGGGTCGTCGTTTCACGTCGTCGATTATAACGCCACAACTGGTGCCGTCATAGACCGGCGTACAGCTCAGGGTTACTCCAACTCGAGCACTTGGAGTCGCGGCCAAGCGTGGGGTATTTACGGCTTTGCCAACAGGTGCGTGACAGACAATCGGTTATCTTAACTCTCATTCAATTTATTCTTGGTCAACGCAGTGTACCGCCGCACAAGGCTGGAGCGCTACCTAGTTACAGCGCGGCGCATGGCGGGGTACTTCCTTGACAACATCCCCGCAGATGGAATCAGTTCCTTGGGACTTTAACGCGCCCCTCGATCCACCGCGGCCCGCAGACAGCTCAGCAGCGATGATAGCAGCGAACGGGCTCTTACTGCTCGCGCAACAGGAGCGAAGCCTCTACCCCACTAACCAGAGCGGCGCATCGTACTTTGCCAATGCAGCGATCAAGGTTCACTCCCTTGTCCTGTGTCATCGATGTGTACGCTCTGAACATTAGGTCGGCAGATTTTAGACCACACGACCAATGCATTTTGGGCCCCTACATGGCAGAGCCTGTTGTCTAATGGGACGGTCAACAATCCTGCGGAGCCACCAAACAACATGACTGGGACCATATATGGTGCACGATCCCTTATAACCGGACGGATCAAGGCTGAGCTGATCATTGGAGCGCAGGTGATTACTACTTTATCAAGACAGGTAACGATCTAGTAAGGCTAGGGATCGCATCGTGTCACTAGTACTGTGGATTATCGCTGTTCATTCGATGACCGGAGGCGTAGCTCTTGGTGAGGTGAGGGATAAGGGAGACGAGACACTACACATTGCGACTGGGTGAGCGTGGGAAGAGTCTAGATTATTTGGGTTCAATAAGGTATCCCCAAATAGGCAACTTCTAGAATGTTCCGTAACTATGATACCGACTGCGCACGAATTGCGCCTGGGACATGTCCTCATTGTCATACAATACCCATCCGGTGGTTCGTTCTACCGAGGACGGAGGCTGGGAAGGATATAAGGGAAGACGCGCACAGCACACAATTAAAAAGGAATATCGATGATGACTCCAGTGTACAGAGACGCCCAAGGAAACAAATTTCTGATGCTGTCAGCATAAAAGCCGCAGCAAGGTTGACGCTTTTTGATGGGTCGTTGGTCCCCTAACAAGTTATGGTCGGGACTTGGACAACAGGAAATGGTGGATACGGTACGGCTTTGAACTGTGTGGCATTTAAAGATGGCATAGGAGGGAACGAGACCAAGAGGGAATGGGGAGACAGGAGAACGAGGGGAACCACCAGTCAATGACAGATGCGAGATCAAGAGGTGAATAAGGTTCGAGTCACTAGTAACGGTCGGACTTTTAATTTTCCCACGTATATAAGGGCGCAGGTCTTATCCCCCAGTTCGCTTCTTTCACCCCCGGCACAACTTTCCCACGCCTGTAAAAATCGTTGCTTGCCACTGTTGCTTTTCATGTCCTCGTTTTCTCTTCCAACTCGTCAGCTTAACTTCGGTGGTCGCTCTCAATATCAGCCTCCTCAGCCACCAACACAGGTACAGCAACAGCCGCAGCAGCAACAAGCAAATGGGACTCGCTCTTCCTTCCACGGCGAACCCGTACTACGGGACATCTGGTCTCGTACTCCCTGGTCCAGGGCCGGTGACGGCGGGGGCACAATCATCCTTCTACAACAATCAGGACCACTGTTGCAAAGGCCGGTTCGTCTCAAGCCAGCATCTACCACCCCTCAAGCTGCACCGCAGAGCGGTGCGACTTCCGCCGCCGCTGGCCCATCAACGCCACCTGCTCAGGTCCCATGCCACCCCCGCTCCTCTCACCCTCGAACAACAACATATCACCGCAGTTGAGGGGATCGTCCCCACTCTTCAAAACATTGTTGCCACTGTGAACCTTGACTGTCGCCTGGACCTCAAGACCATTGCGTTGCACGCGCGCAACGCGGAATACAACCCTAAGGTTGGTTCCCCTGACTGATTTGCCACGTCGCGAGCGCGTGTGCTACTTCATCTGCCTTAGCGTTTCGCCGCTGTTATCATGCGGATTCGCGACCCAAAAACAACCGCATTGATTTTCGCGTCTGGGAAGATGGTCGTGACGGGTGCCAAGTCCGAGGACTGATTCCCGTCTGGCGTCGCGCAAGTATGCGCGCATCGTTCAGAAGCTTGGCTTTGACGCCAAGTTTTCTGAATTCAAAATTCAGAACATCGTCGGCAGTTGTGACGTCAAGTTCCCGATCCGCTTAGAGGGTCTTGCGTACAGCCACGGTCAGTTTAGTAGTTACGAGCCTGAGGTACGCATCTTGACAGTGACATTCACCACCTGCACTAATGTCAATTCACTACCGCAGTTATTCCCCGGTCTCATTTACCGTATGATCAAACCTAAAGTGGTGCTTCTGATCTTTGTGTCGGGAAAGATAGTTCTCACTGGCGCGAAGGTAACTGGTCGTTCCTTGGATCTGAGTCCGCTTGCGTTGCCCACACTGACGTTTCCGTCCGCGTGTGAAGGTGCGGGAGGAGATATACACGGCGTTCAACACGATCTACACCGTGCTGTGCGAGTTCCGCAAGCCGTAACGACCGCGTCGCGCGCCACTCCTCCCCCCCCCCACACCCGGGCGGGAGCGTGAAATTGCGCTATCCATCGGTTGCGCGTCTATGGACACCTCGGGTCTTCACTGTCATTTCTACGAGAAAACAGCTCTCTCTTCTTGAGACAGATCACAGATTTTTTTCGGCTCAGTTCGCATGCACAATCCCCTTTCCCCCTACCCTGCACGTATATATTCACCATACAGTACAAATTACCTATTCTCGGACTTCCTGTCCTCTTGTTTTAGTAATAGTTCTACCAATGACAATCGCAGTGGACGGTGAATCGGTGAAGCACTACGGATGTGTGAATGACCGTGGGATATTTCAGAGTTGGTGCAGCAGCCGAATCTTCGGATGCAAAATGTTCAGTAGGGACTGTTTCGAGTGACCTCCGCTACAATACTGTATCGGCACACATAGCTGCTATTCAACCCCCGATGCAGCAACGTGTGCATTGCAGTGATTCTGTCAAAACCCGAATCGCTGCACCAGGTTTTTTGGTCGTCAAATTCGGCGTTTCGACAACAAGTACTGTACGTTAAATCCTAAATCCGCAGATATGATATGACAAACATTCTAAAGCCACGGGTAATTCGCTAATTTCGCTTGAGGTCGGCTGGTCGCCAAGGAGCTACTAAACCTCGGTTCTATTCAACGTACGCCTTACGCCATGGTATAAATTCTACGAAGCATTGCTGGCGGTCATAGTCCACCGCGCCCCTCTTACTCCTGCCTTCATCCCAGAGTGAGACTCCACGATGTTTGCCCCGTCGCTTCTGTGGGGCATACTGCTCGTAGCTGCCTCACTTTTATCCTTACTCGACGTCGCAAGGGCAGAATACGTCGACCCCGCGGAATTGGACGCGTGTCCTGGCTACAAGGCCACCGACGTAAAAGTCACGGGTCCAACGCTGACCGCCAAACTCGTGCTCGCCGGTGAACCCTGCAACGTATTTGGCAACGACACGAAGACTTTGGACCTGGCAGTGACATACGAGACAGGTGCGTGGGCGCCCAGCCCATTCAGGGTTGAACTGCAGAACCCCATCAAACTGGCATTTGTTGTTGTTTTCTTATTTGAAATTTCAAGAGACGCGCATCCACGTCAAAATAACTGACGCGTCAAGCGCGCGCTATGAAGTACCCGAATCGGTCTTACCCCGGCCATCCGCCGACCCGCACGTGCGCTTGGAAGCAGTACAACTTCAGTTCAAGTACACCACCTCGCCCTTCTCGTTCAACATTTCGCGCGCGCGCTCGGGCGAGGTGCTCTTCACGACCGCGTCGCACCCACTTATCTTCGAGCCGCAGTACCTCCGACTGAAGACGACGCTTCCCGCGGCAGCGAACATCTACGGGCTCGGGGAG
Organism: Lactarius sanguifluus; assembly: GCA_021527775.1. Classification (NCBI taxonomy): domain Eukaryota; kingdom Fungi; phylum Basidiomycota; class Agaricomycetes; order Russulales; family Russulaceae; genus Lactarius; species Lactarius sanguifluus. The sequence continues at coordinate 170,584 of JAKEYF010000055.1, forward strand.
CACACGGAGCCGTTCCGGCTCGACACGTCCAACACGACGCGCACGCTGTGGGCGCGTGACGCGTTTGGCATCCCGCACGGCACGAACCTGTACGGGAGCCACCCGGTGTACTTTGAGCATCGCGCCGGCGGCACGCACGCCGTGCTACTCCTCAGCTCGTCCGGGATGGACGTCAAGCTCCGCAACAACGAAACGGCGACCGGCGCCACCACGTTGGAGTACAACGTCATCGGCGGCGTGCTCGACTTTTACTTTTTGGCGGGCAGCGAGACCGACCCGGCTGAGGCCGCGAGGCAATATGCACAGATTGCTGGGTTGCCCGCGGAGGTGCCGTACTGGTCCTTTGGCCTTCACCAGTGCAGATATGGATACCAAAGTGAGCTCTCTGACGCCGGCCGTCCTTGGTCTGAGGACTTGCTTAACTTTTTTTCTACTGAAGATTACATCGACGTCGCCGGTGTCATAGCCAACTACTCGGCCTGCCAGGCATTCCATTGGAGACGATGTGGACCTGACATTGGTATGTCATTCTAGGCGCGCTGTGATGAGCCTTGGTAGGTGACCTGATTTGTGCCGTGGTGCAGACTATATGTACGAGCGCAGGGTATTCACGATGGATCCCCAGTACTTCCCAACCGCTCGTATGCGTGAGATCATAGACCACCTGCACAAGAACAATCAGCGCTACGGTAGGTTTCGCAACTATGACCCCTCTGTCTGTGTTAACACAGCACGTTTAGTCCTGATGACGGACCCCGCAATTGCATATTTACCGGGTCAAGACTATGAGACGTATGACCGCGGCACCAAATTAGACCTTTGGCTCAAAGCCGCAAACGGGAGCTCAAGTTTGGGTGTGGTCTGGCCAGGTTTGTCATAGTTACTTCAAAGACAAATGCCCTAATTCGAACTTGTTGCGGTAAACCAGGTGTCACCGTCTATCCCGGTAAGAGGCCTTGACGTGAAAAAGAATACAAACTCATTCTGACATACGGTCGTCCAGATTGGTTCCATCCCAAAGTTGGAGAGTAAGTGCCATTTTGGCTTTCGAAGAATGTTTGGCGAACCAAGTTGATTTTCAGGTTTTGGACGGGAGAGTTTGAGAGTTTTTACGACCCCAAATCAGGGTTTGATATCGATGGTGCTTGGATCGACATGAACGAACCTGCAAGCGTACGTCGCCGAACCGTCGCCGTCGCTCGCGCCTAACGCCCCTCATTACACTGTGGCATTGTTATTTTGGACAGTTCTGCACAGACCCTTGCGACGACCCCTTCGCACAGGCTGCCGCACAGAACTTACCTCCTCCGCGCACTTCGCCGCCTCCGAACCAAGATGCAGTGATTTTTTCCAAGAAGACCCATGCCAAGCGCGCGCCGCCGAGCCACGCGGGCGAAGACCTGCTCCACCCTCCATATTCCATCGATAATGCCGCTGGCACTCTTTCCTCTCGGACCGCGTCTGTAAGCCTGTCCCTGTCGTTGGTACGACGACCGTACGTATATTGATTCATGCCCGACTAGGCCGACTCGGTCCACGCGAACGGGCTCGTCGAGTACGACACACGTAGGTTACTCCCGGTGTATTGGTGTGACAAGTTTCTCATTGCTTCGCGGCAGACAATCTGTACGGCACGATGATGTCTGTCGCTACGCATGATGCTATGCTCGCACGTCGTCCTGATCAACGTACGTTCGTGATTACGCGTTCGACGTTCGTGGGCGCAGGACACAAGGTCGGCAAGTGGCTAGGCGACAACCTGAGTTCATGGGATCACTACCGTACATCAATCGCAGGGATGCTCGGCATGGCATCGCTGTTCCAAGTACCAATGGTTGGCAGCGACATTTGTGGCTTCGGTGGGTACTTTAGTGTGTTCCCTGGACTCGGACATATGCTAAACATAGCTTGTGGCATAGGGGATAATACGACAGAGACGCTGTGCGCCCGGTGGGCGACGCTTGGCGCGTTCTATCCCTTCATGAGAAATGTGAGTATGGGTCGATACCGTGATAGCACGCTTATTGAGGGACATGGTATGATGGTAGCACAACAGCGATATAAGTATAAGCCAGGAGTTTTATCGTTGGCCTTCAGTGACTCTGGCCGCGAAGAATGCGCTCGATATTAGGTAAGGAACGCGTTTGGGCAAATAGCCATCATGGCTTGCTGATCCCGAATTTTTCGAAGGTATCGCCTGCTCGACTACTTCTATACCGCCTTCCATCAAGCTAGCGTCGATGGGTCGCCGGTTCTCAACCCTCTCTGGTTCAAGTATCCGAAGGACACATCCACGTACGGCATCGATCTGCAGTTCTTCTTTGGCGACTCGATCCTTGTCTCGCCCGTGACGGACGAGAGCGCGACGTCTGTCTCGATCTACCTCCCGACGGACCAATTCTACGATTTCGCGACGTTCGCGCCCGTCGTGGGCAAGGGAGAGCACGTCACGCTCTCGAACATCAGCTTCACCGAGATCCCGCTACACATCCGCGGCGGCGCGGTGCTGCCGCTCCGCGCGAAGAGCGCGATGACGACGACGGAGCTGCGCGCGCAGGACTTCCAGTTCGTCGTTGCTCCCGGCGGGGACGGCACGGCGGCCGGTATGCTGTACATCGACGACGGCGTGAGCATCACGCAGCAGAAGACGACGAGCGCGAAGATGGAGTATGCGAAGGGCAAGTTGAGCGTGTCAGGCTCGTTTGACGTTCATGCCAAGGTCGCGAGCGTCCTGTTCTTGGGCGTGGAGAAGGCCCCCAAGACGGTTTCGGGCCCTGGATACACACAGCCGACGTTTTCGTACGATGCGGAAAGGAAGGTGCTGTCGGTAGAGACTGACGCCCGGTTGGACGGCGGCTTTGAAGTTTCGTTCTCCTAAACAGATACCCTGGCGTGCGCTTCGCACTTTGTTCTGCCAATGAAAAGTCGATATGAAACGTTCTATGAGGGGTCGGACATCCGATGACAAGAGTGTCATTCCTTTTTTCTGGGTCTTGGTCTGGGGAATGGACGAGAGAGGTCGGCACCTCGGCATGTCGTTGCTTCGCTTTTTTGCTTCTTTGCCTGCAGCCATGTGGAGCTGACAGCAGCGTTGCCAGTGATGTGATGCCAGCTTGTGCTACTGAATTGGTAGAAGAGCTTCATCCATTCAGTGAGTGCCCCTTGGTCAAATTCGCAAGTTATTGGATGTTTCAAGGTACAGTATATGGCCTTGACTGATGCGCTCTGATACCGTGTGAGATGTGATACTATCTAAACTTACTATCCAGACCCTGGGACCTGAGGTTCCCTGAACGCCTCCTCACTTTTTCGTTGGGTGTTGTTATGAAAGGGTCTGGGATACGCTGATAGATCCTGAGAATTTGCATATAGTGTTTGCAATGGGTAGGGACACAGACTAATCACCACGACAACAGTGCGCTCCCAGCCGATCTCCCCCGGCCCCCGCTTTGCTCAAATTCGCTCCCGCACTACTCAAGCTCTTCACGGCTACCCCTGCCTGTACCCCTGCACGAATTATTTGGATACCACAGGGAGTGTGCGGGACATATTTCAGCAGACACGAGTATGTCACTGTATGTGCGCGGCTCCAAATGATCTGGAAACTGGGTTCGCACCTGCTCTCTTCCGTAGGAGTACTGTGCTGTAGCCCCTAGAGTATAGTGGAACTTGAACCTATCCATCTTTCGCCTTAATAGCCGTTTTCTCTCTTCCATAGACTGCGCAACAAAGTTTTGTCTACCACTGTTGCTCCACGCTCTAGGCATATCCTGAAGGATCCGGGAGCTGACTGTATTTACTTACAGCTGTGCTTCCAGTCGCGTTTACTATAGGCTGTACTACCAGGGGCCCGAAGCTTGAGCGGCAGCATCCATCTGTGCGGAGCTGCATGCCTCTTGGTGAGCCAGCAACAAGCCAGGGCCTTTGGCGTTAGGCCTTAGGCCTTAGGACTTGGCAAGGACAGCGGTCCAGCCAGGAACCTGACAGGGACACTACTGTAGTACGACAATTCATTCCACATCAACCACCACACAGGAGCGGCTCGCTGGCAGGTTGAACGTTGCGCTCGACGTTCAACACTCAACACTTGACGAATTCCACGCTACTCCATCACAGGGTGGGAGGTCTAGTCTAGTCCTAGTGTGCACCCCAAGGCGCACACATTAAATCGAAGTAATTTCAATAGAGCAGAGGAACGACAACTCGAACACGTCGATCGCGGCCCGGTGTACCACTTATACTAACTCAGTTTGGCTCAAATGTGTCCACGGCGACGACCGAGCGACGTTCCTGATGCCCTCCGATGGCAGGATGCCACACGGAACCTGAACGGACTAGCCTGGTGGGTGTATCTCTGGGCTCATAAATGTACGTCGTCCGTCAAGTTTTTTTGGCTGCGCGGTTCCCCCTCTTCCTCTCGCCTATATCCCACTTCCGAGCTACCCTCAGACATGTCCACCGATATCAGATTCGGGGCATGGAAAACGTATGAAGCAGCGGTAGTGCTTCCTAAGATCGAGGTCCTTGGCTATGACTTCCTCGCGCCGTACTCCCTGTGCTTGTTCATCAGCGCGCTTGAGATGGGAGTCATCGTCGTGTGCTTCGCGCGCTTTATGACCCGCCGCGCTGAGGCGGAATCGGCCCCCATCAAGCTCCTCGTCTACTTCCTGACCTTCGCCTCCCTGTGAGTCTCGACGTCCCCTCCCTCCCTCTCTCTCCCGTCACGCACATATATGTCGACTGAACGCGGTAGACACACAGGTTCCAGACGGGGACGACGTTCGCAGCGTGGTGGAAGATATTCGTGGTGGATTTCGGGAACTGGGTGCGTTGCCAGTGTATATTTGATTTCGATTTTGATCACCGTATCTTACGCGACTCGTTTTCCCCTTTCATCGGTGGACAGGGCGCCGCGGCGGTACCCGCATGGCCTCAGAAGGTCCACACGTCACTGGTGCGCATTTGTGGCGGTCGCGTTCCCGACCTTGCATTAATCCTTTTTGACCCTTTGTGACTTTAGACGACCCTGTTGGCCGCGCCGGTTCAGCTGTTTCTCACATGGCGCTGCTGGCACGTAAGCGTTTTGGTGTTATTCGGCTATCCGCTCCGGAGCTCACTTCATATTCTTCTCTTTTGGGTACCACCGCGTAGCTCCTGAAGCGGAAATGGTTCATTGCAGTAAGCGTCCAGAATAGCCTTTTTGTGAATGCAGATCATTAACTGCTACTCTGTTCCCCTCAAGCTACCCCTCATCCTGATGGTCATCGGCACCATCATCACGACCATCTATGTCATGGTCATACTTTTCCGCATTAAATTCGCAAGCAAGGATACACTGACTGTGGAGCTACACACGTTTTTCACATGTTGTACGTCCTTCATGTCCTGGTCTCCACTGGTCTCGATCTGACAGCGAGCGTCTAGACGTCGTTTGCTTGGTTTTCTCCGCAGGTGAGATCCTTTCGAACAAATGACTCGCAGTCTGTTTGACACTCGATGATTTAGCTATAGATATTTCCGTCACTGGCATTCGTGAGTCGCGCGAGCTTCATAAAGTGGCGACTATATAACTATCCCGACACCAATACCGTCTCTGCGTCGCAGTTCTCGTATTCCTCATCCGATCTCGTTCTAACGTGTATACAAAACGGTTTCGCAAGGTCAGGCACCGCGTTCTCACACGGGGTGGATTGGCCTGCTCACGTATAACCAGGTGCTATCACAGCTCATCTGCATTACCTGGGAATCGGCGATCCCGCCTTGCACCTGCGCTCTGGCCGCTTTAATTGCATTCTATGCGCGGGGTTTGTGTCGCAGCTGTAAATTCAAGGACCGACCTCACTCACGTGTACGCCCTAGGCACCTTTTGTCTCTTACTGGGCCGTCCTGCTGCAAACCATCCTCGGAAAACTGTACGTCATTTCGCTAGTTCGTGACCCTGTACGTTCTCTCCAGTTCCAAATCATTCTGTCCTTCTCGTTCATCAGTTCGTTGCCATCGCACATACTAGGGAAGCGCGCGCGAAGCTCGCTGACGTCGCGAATCTTACACACTTCCCGACCTTGACGAACACAACACGGCTCGATGGAAGATGGCCGGTCGCGCGAGACGACAGCGACCAGACCGATCCGACACAGGGGTCCCAGCTACCCGTGCACGTACGCCCTACCCCGCCTTTTCCGTTACTCTCGAAGAGGATTGACCTCGCATTTACTTCAGTTAGCACTCGTTCCGTGTAAAATAGTCACCAGATCTGACACGGCTGTCGAAGCAAGCACGCCGGACTATCCACTGGCCGTGTGATCCGCGCTCATGCATCCTAGTCTCGTGCGATTGTGGATCGATCACGCTATACGACCCTATCAGCGCTCATCCAGCAGCATGGCATAATGACGTGGAGGACGTCTTCTAACTTACATGGTAATATAGCGCCAAGCGCTGCAGCTTCTCAGATACCTCGGCGTGTCTGGTACCCCGACCTAGCCCGCGTTCCCTGCCCCATTAGGGCAACAAAGTATTGTACTGTACTATACTAGCCCTGCTGTCGCTAACTCATAGCCCAGTCGTCGCTTTACCCGCTGCGTTCACAATTAAAGGTATTTATTACTTTATCATTTTTTATCGTTCCGGATCCCTCGGCGCCTTTCCATTCATGTAATGAATACAACACTTTTGGCATTCTGTACCGCCGTAAGTCAAAAAATCATGACAAGGTGTTTACGCCCACCAACAACTGTACTTGGGTGCTGTGCTTTTGCTGCCGATCATCGATCATCATCCGCATCAATCCGAGAAAGATAATACAGTAGGTTCAGCAGGAACATCATCGTCCCTACTTCCCCATTGCACTGCACTGCCCAGCCGCAGATCAGTTGATCGTTCCAGGTGGAGCTCGTGTTTATGTGGAATCACAAATATGTCACCATCGACACAATAGCGCCCTAGGCCTGAGGCGGTTGCTCAATCCGTGTGAGTGTGTGCCTGAGAGTATTCCTGTAATTGGTCGCCGAGTTTCTAATTAGTGAAGGTCACTCGTGCTGCTACTGCAAGGAACTTTTTGAGGCCAAATCCAGTTGCATGACCAAGAGTACAATTAAATTCAAGAATCAAAATAAAAGACAAGGAGGCCAAAATTGCAGTGTGCATTTGATGAACCCGAGAGAGGTGGTATTATGTAGTGGATAGCATACGTACAGACCGACAGAGAAGGAATGCAAGACGACCATTGGTACGGTATTTAAGGAATTGAGAATAACGCGACTCGATGATGAAGCCAAGCTGAGGAAACGACACAACGACACGACGCCCAGAGCAAGAAATCAAAGACTAGTAGAGGAGAGCGAATGTGCACAGAGTTGAAAGAATTACGACCTTCGAGATAAAATAAAAGCTTACACATGCATGTGGAGACGATTCGATGACGACGACGACGATAGCGAGAGCGATATAAAAAAAAAAAAGGTAAGAAAAAAGAAAGAGATACCAGGTAGCGGTCTTCCTATAACGCCTGAACGATGATCGTCGTGTCGTCCATCCACGGCGTGTCCATGTCGAGCGTGACCATCTGCGAGATAGACATGAGGTCCTCGCCGCCGAGCGCGCGGCGCAGCAGCCGCAGCGCGATATTCTCGCCCTTCGAGGAGGCGACCTCGGCGACGCAGCGCGCCCAATCTGCAGCCATCTCCGCGCGCGTGGTGCCGTCGTACAGCTCGCTGAGGCCGTCCGTGGCGAGGACGAGGAAGGAGCGCCCAGCGCCGGTGCCGGCGCTCCGCGGGGGCAGGCGGCGGTGGACCTACGTCCGGTACGGAGGAGATGTACGGCGGGGTGCGGTTGCGCGCGAGGAACGTCTCCCAGGGCGTCGGATCGGGACACGCCTGGATAGAGGTTGTAGAGCACGCGGCGGGTGAAGATCGCGGGCTGCTTGAAAGGCGCATCGCCGATGCCTGAAGCAGTTGAGGGGCGTTCTCGGTCAGGTACCTGCACCGGAGGAGTGGGGATGACGGTCGAGGAACTCGGACTCACAGCGGAAGGGCGCGATCGTTCCGAGAACGCGGCCGTGCTGCACGCTCTCTGGCTCGTCCGGGTGATCACGGCGCACACGAGCGACTTCAGCAGGGTTGGTGCCGTTGTGTAATACATTCAGCACCTCGTGTCGAGAGAGGCGCCCATCCGCGCCCGGTGTGATAAGGACTGTGGAATGGAACAACTCAGTGAACAACTGTTTGTTTGTTCGGAAGGAGCCACGTGTCACGTACCTGCCTCGCAGTCGCCAAGGTTCGCCACCCAGAGGTTCTCGTGCGCGGGATCCACGAGGGCGACGAGCGCCGTGGTGCCGTAAAGGCAGAGACGGGCCTTCTGGTAGTTCGCGCCGTTGCCCCGTCCGTCGCCAAAGTCATTCACCACCTCCTGGATCTCTTCGTTCGTCCGGCCCGGAAGCGATTCGATCCCGCCCGGGAATAGCTCCAGCACGTCCCCCGCGATGGCGTCGTCGAAGGCCGTGATCGCGTTGGAGAGGATGTCACGCATGAGATCGGGTTCTGGCGCCGGCGTTGCAGGTCCCGTGATCACTTTCTGAAGTGACTCTTTCACGATGATGGGGAGGTGGTATGCGGTGTGCTCCACCGTGGCATCGCCGAGGTGGCCTATGGATAGCTCTATCAGCGCGGCTAGAAATATAAGGCGTCGCCAAAGAAACGCACCGTCGAAGACGCCGGTGAAAGTCCATTTCTGCCCGTGCACGTCGAGCTGACGCACGACGAAGCGGTCCTGCTGAGCTGTAGCGGAGACACGGCTGGAATGCGATGACGTCTGCGAGTCGGCCACGTGCGGCGTCGAACACGGTGCGTTCTGGCTTTGCGAGGGTAGTCAGGCGCTGAGCGAGGTCCTTCTCGGAGAGTGGTTCAAAGGCACATCGTAACGGAGAATCATCGGGTCGCTCGGCGAACTCGACATGCACTTCTGCGACAGAGGGGTCGGTGCACATTGGCGCAGGGTAACGAGTATCAAAAGAGAGAAGGGAAATGGCGGTGCGCTGAACGCGGGCGCGCGCTGCCTCAGGTTATTTATAAGTGATAATGGTCGCTATAGTGGATATGAGACAGGTTGTTGTTGTTGTAGGGGGACGCCACAATTTAGACTCGGGTCTCGCAGGATAATAAATGCCCTGGTCACCACTACCTTGGCTTTACCGGATCCGGGTTTTTGCCGGAACTTCAGGACGTGTTACAGGACGGTGAATGATGTTTGCGGCACACTCGGCTCCGAGTCAGCGGAATCCTTTGCAAACTGGGGCGAAAGAGACGGGTCAGCTGAGACACAGGTCGGGGCTAGAGGCAGGGTGCCCCGAGCAGTGCAAGCTAGCTATATACAGGGATTGTGGTGGTGGGGTCAAGTGCCGCCCGTCGAACCGCGTCGACCATGGTGTCGGTCCATTGTGGACTTTCGCGGCGTGTCCGACTAATCCCACGGGTCATTCCATGCCATGCCTGACCAACGGGCGGGTAACGATAACCGGCCGCGTTCCGTTCGCGTATCACGAGCCATCCCGTTCTCCCGCTCTGCCGTGAGATCGCTACCTTCAACTGCAGTCCCCATTCAGTCAAAGACTGTGTGTGCGTGTGTACAGTACTGTCCAGAGGTCTTGATTCTTGAAGACCCTGACAGCTGTCCCGAATCGCGTGAACTGTTAGTGTTCAAGTTGAGCCTGCAACGGCACCTCCGGCCTCACCTCTTTTCGTCGGGATTCGTTTGCTCAAGGCTGCGGATCAATCACCTGTACGCGCTTGCGCCGAGCGAGGGTGGCACTGTAAACCCAATCTCGTCGACGCGTGACCGGATTCTGTCGTGGTATATCCACGGATTGGATCAGCATCGGGCTTGCGTACTCTGTACCGGAACGTCCCCTAAATACAACCACTGTCGCATCACAACAGCGTAAACATCGGGTTCAGACTTCAAGTCCAGGTTGTCGCTTAAATTTCGGTGACGTGTCGACATCAGTGCAACCACTTTCACAAACCAACACCCCATCAATTGCTTACTGTAGCTCGGTACAGGTAACAAGGAGGGCGTATGGACCCCAAATACATTTCCCAAGCATCCATTCCTCGCACTGAAACGTTAAAAACAAGAACTCAGGCGGGCCGTCGATGCGAGCCATTGTTTCTATTCTTCTAGCGTTGTACCCTAAAAAGGAAATCTCGGATAATTGTCTTTTTGTTGTCCACAACGGCGTCATCTTCGTCGTACAAAAGCAAAAGCCATGCCAATGCCACTTTCCCATCCTCTGCCACTACGGCGTAGGCTCTGGCCCTCGCTCATTCCCCGTCTCTCTTTCTGTTCCTTACTTCCATCACGACTCTAGATTTTCACGGCATGCTGTTTCGCTTGCTTCTCATTTCTGCCTTCCTGTCTGCGGCTCAGGGAGCTGCTGTAGCCATTAATTCGTCCGTTGTTTGCTCTGCAGGACAGTGTATTCAGGGTTTTACGAACACCACCAGTGCGTAGTCGTCTTCCCTTGCGTTGTCTTCACACTGACGTTCTGCCCCCAGTCGGCACTGTATTATCGTCACCTAATGTAGCCTCCAACGTACTTCTCCTTCCCGGCCAGTACACATCGACCACGGACCCACAACTCCTTCACCAACTTCTCACAACTTCTTCGACTTCGTCATCTCCCGCAACGGGCTTTAATCTTTCCACCTTTTCGCTCCCACTCAACGTTGCGTTGCAACCCGGTCTTGCCATCTATCCCCAGGCTCTCTACTCAGGGCAGGCCCAATTTACCGCACTCTCCAATAGCACTGTGTCTGGAAATTCGTCTATCCCTCTCTCGGCAGGCGCACTCGCACTGTCTTCCAATATCCGGGTCGCAGTCACATCTGGCGGCTCAGACCGCGTAATTCTTTGGGACTCTGTTCCTGACGTCTCCCAGCTTCCAGGGATAGGCTCCCTGTCACTTTCCGCCATCGAATCAAACGCCTGTTCGCCTCAATGTTCTAGCGCCGGCGTTTGTTCTGCGTCTGGTCAATGCACGTGCCCACCCAATTTCAGCGGCTCATCCTGCGAGACTTGTGCGAAAGGCTTCTTTGGAACTTCATGTCAGGCCTGTCCAGTAGGTTGTACTACCTGTGACGACGGCATTTCCGTAACGGGTCGCTGTCTCTCCTCTACCGCCGCCATTGCCTCGTCAGCATGCAACTGTCTCAATGGCGTTTGCGGCACCAACGGGCAATGTACATGCAACGCTGGCTGGACTACCGCATCCAACGGCACCCAATGCGCTTCTTGCGCACCCGGGTTCTTCCTCGACGGCAACGGCAACTGCGCAGTATGCCAACTAGGTTGCCAACAATGCGCAGACGGGAGCGGCATCTGCGTCGCTTGCAAACAAGGCTTCACACAGAATGCTAATGATCGTACCAAGTGCGACGCCGTGCAGTCGGTGACGACCACCGGAACAGTGTGCCCGGACGGGAGTTTCAGTAACGGTGCAACTTGTCAACCTTGTTCCCCATCATGTTCTACGTGCTCCGGATCGACGTCGAATGATTGCATCGTGTGCGGGAATGGCCAATTTTCCCTTGGCGGAAGCTGTGTTCCGACAGATAGTAATGGCGTCTGTGCCGGTTCTAGCATGATCGCTAATAACAACAAACATGAGTGCGACAGTGAGCATTCTGCAGATGTTTTGTTTTTCGCTTGAAACCAGAGTTAATCAGTCGCGCAGGTTGCCCATCGAAGTGCACTTCTTGCGGGATTCCCAATTTCAACGTAGCATCGACCATAAATCAGTTGCAATGTAAGGGCTGCCTTCCCGGCTTCGTTCTGTCCAACGGCCAATGCGTCGAAAGTTGCCCAACTGGAACCTTTCTGTCACCGCAAGACAATTTGACTTGCACCGGTACGCTCCCGCTCAACTCCTTGCACTCGTTCTGACCACTGGTACAGCGTGTTCCTCTCAGTGTAGTTCATGTCTTGGAGCAGCCGACTTCTGTCTTACTTGCAACGGCGGTCAGCTTGCCTCGAGCGGTAAATGCGTCTCCTCTTGCCCATCCAACGCTCTTGCCACTGCTGGAGCATGTACCACGTGTCATCCGGATTGTGCGACCTGCTCTGGGACTTCGTTCAGTCAATGTACCACATGCCCATCGGATCGACCAGTGCTTTCCAACGGCCGTTGTCTTCCGACCTGTTCCAAGACCCAGTTCTTCGACCGGACCAGTGGAAGTTGCCAGCCATGCGACGGCAGCTGTTCGAGTTGTTCTGGCGCAGGGCCCAGTAACTGTCTTGCGTGTTCGAGTTCGACCTCGGTCCTCCGCGGAGGATCCTGTGCGGCAGCGAACTGTGGCGGGAATGCGACGGCCGTTGTACCCGGACTGGGGGTGTGCCTCTCGGATCTCGTCTCCGTCCCCCAGGTGTCGGGCACCTCCGTCCCAATTCCACTTCCCACCGTCACGGGCATCGACACGCCGGCAGTGACGAACACCGGCGGGAGCCGTGCGCTCACGTGGTGGGAGATCCTGCTGATGGTACTCGGATGCGTCTTTATCTTCCTCTGCATCCTCGCGCTCTTCCGGCGGCGCATGCGCGCGAAGCGCGCACAACAGACGGCCGCGTTCGCGGCGTCGAAGAATATCGACGCACGGGGGGTCGGGTGGCGCGCGAAGCTAGCCTCGCTATTTTCGTTTGGTAGGCCACGGGTGCCAAAAGAGGAGAAGGTCGCGTTGCGCGTTGCTCGGCTGCGGAATCTCGAGGAGGAGCGGCACATGGCGGCGCTCGGAAAGCTCGGAGTCGGCGACGTGCCGACCGCGCTGCCCTCGCATTATGCGCGCTCGCGCAGGCTCTCGGCGACCGGCGGCGACACCGACTCGTTTTACTCGCAGGTGACGGGGCTCCCGCCACGCGCGCCGGCACCGCGCCAGCCCGTGAACATGCGCAGCGTCGAACGCCCTGCCTCGGCGCGGTACTCGGGCACGACGATCAGCAGCGCCATGTCGGACACGGAGGCGCAGCGGTACGCCAAGTCGATTGAGGAGCGGGACGAGCCCGAGATCGATCAGGGAGGGACCTGGCTGGCCCCTGCGGGAACGGGAACGAGCCAGGCGTCGCGGAATCCCTTCATACGTCCGTAACATTTAGGTATATCGAAGCATTTTGCATCGTCTCATGAGGACACCTTTGCCTTTGATCCCGTATTGTATCTATCTGTAGTTACTGTTTTATATCAATATATGTACGAGCCTTTCTGGTTTAATGGAACGTTGTTGCTCTTGATGAAAGGCTGGAGTTGGATGGCCTGTGGCTCGGAGTGCATCCATGCGTTGACTAGACCCACGGATCATCTCGCATCCGGAATTAGTTGTAAAACCATCACATCCCTGGTCCTGGCCTACTCTGCATGACTGAACGGTTCGTTACTACCTCGGACCTACAGCAGAGCTCGTGGAGCTCATGATTCTAGGCCTTCACTCGATCAAAGTTGAAACAACAGCTTCGCCCCAGGTGCGGGAAAGTATCCGGTGTGCCCAGGAGGACACTATCTGGCGGATACCTTCCTGATCTACAGCAGCAGGTGTGCGTATAGGCCATTGTGAGACAGCTCAATGTTTACTGACAGTGAGATGCACATGTAAGCGGCAAAACGCGGGGGCGGAAGGACAACCTCAAACACCAGGGATCTATGGTGCCAAAAAAACTGTGCAGTGCAACGAGTCAGTGATAGTCAGCCGCCAAGAAACGTCGCAAAGACGATAAGCTTAAGTCGAAAGACTCGAAACGGAAAGCGGAATGGGAAGACAAGTAGGAAGCATCGCTGCACTGGCATGGGGACAAGATCTGGTAGCACATATACACTTCAGTATCTTCGCACGGCTAACGACAGCAGTGGTCCATCCAGAAGGATGCGGGGCCGCAAGCTGACCACTTCCTGTGAATATCCAGGATACCCGCACGGATTCCGAACTACAGACGGCGCGCAATGCCCGGCTTGCGGACACCATACCAAAAGCTTTCTGTTCGATTCGAATCGATTGACAGAATCCAGCATATTCACCCCGAGCTCTAGTCACCGATATCAAGAAGCCAGAGTACTAGGAGACAGTAAAGCGGCGATCCCTTTAGTCGAGTTCATAGACAATTCGAACAGACGGAGGTGTGGGAAGATAGGGATAGCTCGGAAGGAAATGCGCGGACCAGCCCTTGGACCAGCCAACACGATAGTTCGCTCGCCACGCACACTTCAAAGGCGGACGACGTAGGAAGTTGGCCCGAGCATAGACCTAGGACGAACATCGCCCAGTCGCCCAACGATGCCGCTCGCAACGGCTGGCACCCCAATCTTGACGCTCGACGAGAAGCTACGTGATTCCCACCCCGGGAGGCTCCAGGATGGGAAGTTAGGATGATAAGGCAAGACCGACGAGCGTTTCTTCGCTGATACTTCTTTTGGTACCTTTGTCCTTCATAGGTCGTCGTCATCGCGTGCGAAGTCTATCTGATCAAGTGTTTCAGTTCGTATTCGTCCGCTCCACCTGGAATGCGGCCCCGTGTGTGGGAGGTCGCGCTTGACTACCAGCCTGACCAAAATCAATCCGGTACTACTAAGATACCTTGTTCTTGCTGTTGCGGGGGTGGCAGGGTGCCATGCATTTTTTTAGCCCTATCGATGGGGGATGCGCGCTGCGGCTCGGTGGTCACGGCGGGAGGCTACCGAACACATACTTTGTTGGGAATCGTTCGTCAAGACTAGTCCTGTTCGGGCGGTTAGTATCAACGTCCAGTCTTTGGAGGTAGCAAAATAAATGAGATTGTTCTCAGGGTGTAATTCGTCGTATTTCTCTTGAATTTACAAATGACTCGGACAGTTTTGTCCCGGTTGTGTACGAGTCGGATTTACACGATATGCAGGTGTCTCTTCTCCGTTTGTGTAGGTGCTCTCCGTAATTAGGTACGCACAAGGGTTCCACGTAATCTGAGGTTAAAATGCCTTCACTTGCGAAGCGCGTGCATTGCTGATTCCAAATGGTCTGCGATGACGAGCGTTCGTCCCACGTTGTTTCCCCCAAGTACGTGTATGGTCCCTTATCACTCCTGCTCAATGTGTTCAGTGCTCCCCAACGCTTCAGCAGTGGGGGACGACTATTAATCACATACCGGCTCTTTACATTTGCAGGGCCACTTTATTGATTTGAGAACTCCAGGCTCGAGTCATCAACGTCGTCGGATACATAGTAGGTTTGGCCACACTACATAGTATGCTGTCTAATAATTCGGTTAGCTACGGTTGGTGCGAAAGAACCGTACTGTGAAAATTGTTGGGTGCTACTTCCGCCCGTAGCTTGGCTTCATACATTCATTCTTGCCTTCCCCGTAGAGTTCGCGCACTTTCCTTCCGGTCTCCACTGTAAGTAGGTTGAGGGTTTGAGGAGACGGGTGTTCCCATATGATTTCGTTGTATTAGACAGACCTGAAGAGGTGCTGATACCCTCACAGGACTAGGATGCCTTTACCGATGTCTTCGGTTGGGGTCTGTAACAACACCGCCGTTTCCTCTAGTTCTAGTAGAGTTTTGTCACGGTTTGGCTTCTGGTCAGCCGCAGTGCTCTCGAGTTCAGGTTTTCCACTTAGCTTCTCGGAGCCTAATTTCGTCTTCATCTTGCGTAGCGTACGACAAGGCGCACGACGAATCGACGATATCTGCCGGGTTTGCCGGGGAGGGGGTTATTTCCCTCGGGACTACTGCAAAAGCGGCCAGCATTTATCTCACTTCAAGTTCTTGAGTGATTTTGCTACTGATCGACCTGTGCTGTGGAGCGTAATTTACTTCTGGTCCTATCGCTGGGAGAGGGGGGCGACATCGGTCTGCCGCTTGGTGCCATGGGCCACGGCAACAAGCGGCCTTATCTTGGGACCTGCTGCCTAACTTTTAATTCTGCGAGTTGTATGGGGTAGGTTTGTCATGGAATTTTTGGAGTGTTTTGTGTGTGTTTGCATTCCATACTCTAGTATACCTCTGCCACTGAGTTTACGGTGACGAGGTGGTTACAAGGGTGGTTACCGAGAAAAAAGTTCCTAGTCACAGTCCCGTAATAGCTACAGAAGATGTTATAAGCGACGTGGAAGCATTCGCGCAGCTGCCACATTGGAGAGACTCATAAGGAGACCTATCACCTGCCAGTGTCCGGGCCATTGAGGTTCGTGAGTGAGTAGACAAGAACCTGGCAAAAATTGATTATATAATCAAATAATTCTCCCCTGTAATTATGGATCGTAAATATTTTTATATAAGTATTACATAGTAGTTACTGTCTTTTCAACGTCTCAACATTCTCAACAACGGGATTATCAGTGCTCAGCGACCCACAAGGCTCACCGCGTAAGACATGTCTACACATTACACACACTCCCTTCGAAGACATATACTCTGGTGTGTACTCTAGTGCAGGCTCTAGTGTGTCAATATGGCGATACGCTTGGGGAGGGAGGACTTCGACGTCACTTCCTCCTAGCCCAAGTGCATCATCCCACAATTCGTAGTCGACTCTGGACTTCTGACACGCAGGAGCATGGACACCCCCACTGTCTTACGGTAAGTCACGTCTGATATATTCTGTCCGTCTCCGTCCATAATACCGATAAACGAGTCCCTCTTGTTCAGGAATTTCTCTCGACACATATATCCCGTCCTTCGCGCCCTCAAGTTCCGCATGCGAGCTCGAGCTAAGAGCCACACCAGAGGCTCAACTGGTTCGCAACGAGTTGTCGGCTCGGTCACTTCAGGTCGATACTTCGTCCGATTGGAGTGATATCCTGACCACACCTCTGGACAGGATACAGGAGGAAAAATATATATTCGGTATCTTTCAATGAGCTTACATCTTCGGATGATCTTCCCCTCTACGCTCACAGAAGTACAACCAACGGGAAGAAAGATACCAAATGGACCTATCTGCGTAACCATTCCGTTGACGTCTTTGATGTGCTGCGAGCATCCGTTCTCTCATGGAGGTATGGCCGTTCCTGTGCACATGGAGTCCGGAGACATCATGGGGATATGGAAGTCATTATTTGCCTTGAACCCCTTGCCTCTGTTCCGGTCGTCTCTATTCGACACCTGGCCAAATTGCCTCTAAAGGTTCGATCGCCAGGGGCAAGGTCGAACTCTGGAATAAATCATTCAACTTGTCATTCAATGCCTGCGCGAGGTGACCTGTAACGCAAGCAATAATTTTTTCTGCTTAATCTCCAGTCATATGGTACCGCTCGCTTCTTTATAGGTCTTCCGAATGATGATATGTGGAGGTCGTTGCAATTTTGGCCCGTGTGATCACCGGATCATCTCAGAGTCCGTGGGCTAGCACCCAATGGATCACGTACATCAAGCCAGAGCGGACAAAGAAATGCCCAGCCAACGTTTCTCGGTTCTACGTCCTTTGAACCTAAAGGTCCCCCTTACAACGGTTCACTGAACTATCGGCACTTCGACGAAACTTTTTTGTCAAGTAGCGAGAGATGCTGGAGCTGTGTAAATAAAAGAATGAAAATGTCAAGGGACCCTGATAGGACAGTCTAAGTGATACTGTATAAAAATTTGAGATCTATTTTATCCGATCATATCCAGTTATCTCTGCTTTCCGGAAAAAAAACATCACAACACCTGTCTTTCTGAAAATGGCTGTAATTCACTCGCCACTTAGCGCTTAGCAGTTACTGTAGGAGACCGTACTAGTACGAATCGGATCGCTGAGTATCGAATACTTGTGTCACAAACTTCAGGGTACGCAGTGCATCTTACATGCGCATCGTCTTCATTGTACACGTGACAATAGCAAAAAATCCCAATATAGCAACAGTCGCCGTCTTACGATAGTCGAGTAAAGTCGCGACCCGACTATCGACTACCACCGTCGACTGGCGCAACACTGCTCGGAGTCGGAGTGCGCCATTCGGAGGTTCGGAGCGGGTGCTTTGAACAGCCCCCGAAAGCTGCTGAGACCGGATTTTTCCCGTCTCCGATTAATAGATAACGAAATGGTCGCACGTCGGATCGGAAATTGAGGTGGTGGTGCTGTATGACAGGAATGATGAATGGTAGCCGCTGTAAATATATTCCCCATCTAGTAACTTACAGCACTGCAGCATCGTGTTCGGTGGTATATTTCTTCAGCACGCTCAGAGACACTCGAGTCTCGATGCGGCGATCACAGTGATTCTCAATATTCTCAAGTCTCCCAGTGTATAAGTAATCCCCTCTTGCTATCTTATCCCACTCGAGTTACCCGCCGATAGTCGCTGGGGATGAAGTCATGCAGATCCGAGTCGTTCCCACGGCTGTCAACGGCCTGGGCCAATGAAATTATGTAACCAAATCAAGCATCATGATGATGTGCAAATTCAAAAAAACAAGCTTTCGGTGCCGTGCCAATTGTTCGGATTCGGTGCCGATGAATACCGGACCTCTATTGGCTGCTCAGCTACCAGTACAGTACTATATACCCGGCGAATTGAAGATGCCAGAACAAACTCCAGGTCGGTTACAGTATTGTCCGGCCTAAGTCACAGTAGGTTATTTCCCGGGCCCGCTCCTATTCCCGCTCCTTCTTCGAAGTGGCCATTCAATAAGTGACAGACCCGAGTCGGTCTAGGGCAGGCAGGCAGCTTGTGGAGCGTTGACCGCGGCCTATGCAGTAAATTGATTATTGTAAGTTACCCTTGAAGTTACCCTTGTTCATCGCTAAGGAAAGACGATCACAGGACCAAGCAGATGCCAAACCTAGGAGCAGTAGTGCCGAAATAGTTCCACGTGGGGTCCCACGCCGGTGCACATGCCAGTGCCAGTGAGCAGGTACGAATCAAAAAAAAATACGTTCACGACATACACTCTCACGAGACAGGACCTATGGCACAGGGCCCGGAGCTGCCAGGTGCGCAACTCCAGCTGTCCAATCTGCTCCAGTACAAGGCACAGCAGCCCACCTTCTCTGCTCAAGTCCGATTTGTCCTTGATGGAGAATCCATCAAGTGCAGACTAACTGCAAGGGGATTCGGGGAAGTGGGACAGTCGTTATTCCTGAAATTGGGGTCTCTCAGCTTTGTCTCCGTCTCTCGGTGTCACACTCCTTCCGGACCCTGCACAATATTAAGGGCATTGACACGCCGTCTGTGGTGCATATCGGGGGTCGCCGCACGGGGTGGTAGGGTACCCTGCTGACGGCGATCAATGTGCTCTTGCGACGCCACATGGTAGCGAACGGAACCATTAAGCGTGGGTTCAGGTGGTACGCCGCAAAACTCGGCTCTTCTCACGCAGGGTCATGTATACTGAGAGGGATCTGGACACGCCGCACATCACATTTGCGACATCATGAAGAGAAGAAAGATTCCAGTGGCACATGGCGACGCTCTACGGATTTAATCCGGGTATACATGATGGCACTAGGATCGGTTGGGGACCGTGGGAGGCAGTACGCTGCCCTCGCAGTATGGGGATTCATGTCGGCTATTGGCGATTGGTCCCAGGTCAACCGAGGAGGAGGACGGAGTCTTTTCAGGGAAGCTGACACACCTGATCCAAAAAACAAAAAAACAGCTGACACACCTTGCGGACGGGGTGGGATCTCGGAACTCATTCGGAAGGTAGCGAGAGTCTGCGCTTTCTCCATCGGACCATCACCAATATATTGATACTGTGTAACGTCTATGGACGGTGACTATGTCTCATTTTTACCTAGTTATCGGCATTGCTCGCCGACAACACAGGCATCCAACTGCCTTTCAACTTTACTTCAAGTTGGCTCTGACAGCGACTCGATCAAGTCATTGCCCCAATGCCCCCTATTCAAACCAGTCGTAGCATCGAGACTTCTACGTCGCTTGCAACAATCTCAACCTCACTGGTTGCGAATCTAGCCGTCATCAAGGCCTTTACGAAATTTTCTAGACCAACATGCCCCGGGTGACGCGTGTCTAGTAAACATAGGCTAACCCTAAAAATAGGGTATCTCCACAGTATCTCCACCTATCTCCACTTCTCTTCCGTGATGTTGCCAGTGGTGCTGCCCTCATTCTCTGTCAGAGTACCACAAGTGGTAGAGGTGTTGCGCGCCATTGCAAACGGAATGTCCCTCCTACAGACTTGAAGCCGTCTGAGAACAAAATACCGAATGAAACACTCTTATAACAAACGACAACTGCCCAGTGTGTATTTTAATATTTGGTCTAAGGGAAACACCAAAACGACATTCTAACACTTGTTCTGTTCCTCCGACTCTTTGTGAGACTCCCGCCCCAACTCGAACAACTACTTTGGACCACGTACATGTAGAAGGCGTTCACGGGATTGTGATGGGCGAGCAGTTAATGCCAATGTCGATAAGAGCGCCAGCTGATTACCAACTCGTCAGCGGGTACCGATGGCCATAGAGAAGAAAGACGCTAACCATAGTTCTGGACACTTTGGCAGCAGGTTGACACCTGAGTGCCGTTGCGGCGCGTTATCCACCTAGTTGAATACAAAAGTCGGGGGACAGACCCGGACAGTACCATGATGACACCGTGCCGATGATAGCGCAAGTCAACCTCACAAGAGTAGTAACATCCAAGCCGGCGATCAGGCTCTGGAGCAGCCGCCAATGAGACACAACGCGCCCAAAGAAGATGTGAAGTTGCGGCCACAGCAGCGGGTCAAGTTGTTGCTATCCGCAGTACATTGCGCTGGTATAATGGGTTTGTTCCTGGGTTGCGGAGGCGGCGACGGTGCTGGCCAAGGCAATGGCGATGACCGAAGAGATGAGGGGTGTGTGGAACAGTATTGTCAAGACGGTTTGAAGACGACTGTGGTGGCTTCTCTTTTTTTTTGAATCCATTTTTGTGCGCCTGAGGGAAATTACCCCATGCAGCACTACACTTCCAATGTTAGTAGCTTCTCTCTGTTTAGCGGAACACTAGTGCACTTGCTGTTGACCTACAGACAATCCAGTCGAGGAAATATGCCCGTTTCAGCGTCTCGGACTCGGAGGAAATAAGATCTAAATATGTCTCTGGTAGGAGCGCAAGTGCAGGGGCCATAGGATACTAGCGTGGCTCAGGCTCGCATAGAACACCTGCAGGACGGTAGAGATTACGATTGCCGCTATGTCAATTGACTGTATGACCACACTAAGTACTTACACCGTAACCACCGCACGTCGAGCTCGAAGATCAAGTATGCAAAGCCTGCAATGGTGTTTCAAGACCGGGCCAGTGAGGCCGAAGCAACGGGTGGATCAGTAAAAATGTTTTACCTTACTGTTTCTGAGCGATCACGTACTACAGTAACTTAGTGGGTCATGAGAGTCGCCATGAGAGTCGCCCAGCGCGAGCGTCGAGGTCACATGACCACTGGCAGCGGTGCTGCTTTTGGTTCGGGCCAGTGATTATACAGCATAGCGGTACTGGGTCAACGACTGGGTTTACCTCCTGTTTTTAGTTGGGTACTATATTTACGACATTATTTGATTTACTGATGCGCCATGGAGTATAGCATTACAAGACATTTCATAGTGTCTTCTGCCCCAGGGCCGAGGCCAAGATGATACCAAGAGGGCGAAGGCTGAGACATTGTTTGGTGGGTCCTACTCGGAGAGGAGCACTGGCAATGTAAACAGAAACGCTGATAAAGGTAATTTAGGTCAGAATAAGCAGCTGTTGTACGGGGCTCCTCCCTTGCTTTGCTGATCTAGTCTTGTCGGCCATTCAAATGACACCTATGTATGTATGTGTGTATGAGAAGTAGGCAGGTATCTATCCAATCTTCGGCCGTTAGGTGGGGTGCGTTCGCTAATTATAATCACGTCCTTTCGCATGTGAGCCAGAGGCAAACGAATGGCTCCGTGGGAAGCCGTCAGTGCCCGTCATCGACTTGAAGACTGTCACGCGAAATTTGATCTGACAACTTTGGATCAACACGCCAGGCCATCAGGTTAGGTTAGACATGCGCCTAAAAAATGAGTATTTTCACTCCTTTGGTCCGTGATTCCGGCACAGCCTCCATTCTACCAGCGGCAATAGCGGTCCTACGTTCCATCCATTGCAAACTAAATGTTCCCCCCTGCAGACTGAAGAGCAAAATAATGCATTTAAAACACCCTTATAACAACCACGAGCGTAATATTTCAATATTTGATTCAAGGGAAACATCAAAAACCACATTCTGCCACGCCCTCTGTTCTTCCCGCCCTTTGTGAGACACCCGCCGCAACTCGCACAACTACTTTAGACGAGAAGCGTTCAGATTGGAAGGGTGGTGCATCCGAGTTGAACGTTGACAAGGCCAACTGATTTTCAACTCGTCAGCAAGTACCGATGGTCGTAGAAGAAACACACGAACCTTGCTGCTGGTTGTTACCAGTGCAGCAAACTGCCGTCCCTTGGGCACTGCGGTGCGTTAGTTAACTAATTGGAAACGAAAGTCGAGGGAGTACCAAGACAAGAGGCCGGAAAGAGTACAATCCAATCCCACGATGGCGGTAAGGTCAATGCCGAGCAGAGCATGGATCGCGGTCCCGACGGGACCGAAAGTGCTCAAAACACCTGCGCCGCTGGTGCAACAAAACAGGTTCTGCGCGTTCGCTGTGCATTGCTCTCCAGGGGAGGTCCTGCGCTCTGGGGTTGCAGAGGCGGTGACGGTGCTGGCCAAGGCCATGGCGGTGACCAAAGAGACGAGGGGTTTGTAGAACAGCATTGTGAAGATCGTTTGAAGATGAGTGTGGTAGTGAAGCTTCTCGTTGTTTAGCAGAAGACTGAGAAATCTTGGGAGATATGAGCTGCCCTTTTATAAGATTCCGTCCATGCCTGGTGGGAAAATAATGGCGAATCCCAGTACATTTGCTGTTGACCAAACAGAGACAATCCAGTCGAGGAGAGTTCCAGAAACGAGGAGCATTGTCGGCAGAATGAAGGCAACATGTCAAGTTTCGACGTGTTACCGAGCAAAAGCAGACATATGCCGTTTCAGCGTCTCCTCGGAGAAAATAAGATCCGAATATGTCTCGGGTACCGGAGCGCAAGTGCAGGGCCATAGAATACTGCGCGTGGTTCGCAGAGAACACCTGCAGGACGGCTGAGAGTATGATTGGCCGAGCTATGTCAAGCGGCGATACGGCACGCCAGTAAGTACTTGCACGTCGGACTCGGAGCTCGAAGATCAAGCACGCCAAGGTGTTACAAGGCCTCCAAATCAGACCAGTGAGGCCGAAGCAACAGTTTGGTCCCGTGACTCTATACATGTTCAGTAACCGCAGCCGCGGTCGGCATGAAGGAGGATGACGACAATTGGGGGTGGGGGGGAAACATGAGTGGAGGCAGTGACGTTCGCAATCTCTGTTAATCTCCAGGTATCGATATTCTAGAATCCCAATATAGAGAGATGTTACCCGATACAATTTACTATTCATTAGGGGTGCACGGGTCTGTGCACGTCTTCGTTTGGTTCCACTGCGTGGATCTAGGGTGCATTCTGTGCGCCTATGTTGATATGGATGTGGTGAATGACCCTGGCGATCGACAGATGACCTCCTCGGATGACTTCGCCTTGGACGTACAGTATGTACCTAGATGTACCTTCCTCTAAACTTTGATGGGCTGTCCTCCGCACGGGAAATGCAGGTACACAATGGATGGTCAAGTGTCATTACGGTATAATTTTGTTACGAAATCCTCACCGCAACCTGTAACACCACGGGCCAGACATGAGGTATCTGATGCGTTTGATGAACAGTGGTCGTTGGGGTTGAAATATAATGAGAAAATGCAAATAGCAATGGGCGAACGAGGCCAGAGACGGGATGTACGCAGTCACGTACGAGTCAGGACATGTGAAACAGACACAAGCGAGTTGACCGTGCGAGAAATGAGCTAAGGCTGCGTAAAGGAGCCGCAAGTGGAGTGGGTTGTTCTCCAGGTCTAATGGGCCAGTCACGAGTGCAACGACAAAGGCTATCAAGAGAATAGAGCAGAGAAAATGAATGAACGTGAATTGAATTCAATTGGTTGGAATAGTGCGCCATGTCAGTGCACGTTCGACGGGGCCGCACAGTATACGCCAGAAAAACGTGATGACCCTACAGTACTGCCACCGAATTGGAGGTGAGGAGGAAGTAGAGACAACGACCCGGACAGGAGTTGCCATTTTCACGCTAGTAGGAATCACGTTCCAGAAAGGAAGGTGCCAGGAAGGACTTCTTTTTGCTGTAATTGAGAACGGATTATTTTTTGCTGCACTATCATCTGAGTTTCAAACGCCAGGTCTCGTTGTGACAGGTGATAATGGCGATCATAACGTGACTTCTTGTAATCCGTGAATTTGGATATATGGGAGTGTGATCCTTGTGGAGAAATGGCATCTCTGGGATACAGTACAAGGTTGACTGTTGACTTGACATGCTTGACAGATCATGCGGTCAAACACGTCCCTGTCGTTCCGAGACTGTACACAAGACTGTGCGGTTTTCTATATATATATTTCATTTACTTCACAAAAAGGAATGTGATAAGTCCCAACATCTCTCCCAATGGGAATTTCCGAGACTTCCGCTTACTTCTTCGCCAAAGAGTTCCTTGAAGAGCTCCACCGTAGCAATATTTGCTTGACAGACAGTTGAAGTTGAGCATTCCAATCACCTTCATAATTACCATTAAGTATGTGCTTGATCATGGTCATGAGTGGAAAAGGAAAAAACAATCCTCAAGGATTAGCGCCAGTACAGCACTTGTGGCAACGGCACCAAAACTTCTACGCCAAGGGTGCCAGGAAGGGCATCAAACCTCGGAGTTGCCATATGCCGTGACGATATTATGATGTTAGCCGTCTCAGAAAGAAGTTTAACATAAATCGCACTTCCCACGGTTATTTTTGCTATCTATAATTATTTTGTGTGGAGTAACCACACTTGAAAATAAGTGTAAATAAGGTATATGCCTCTGTCAGCAAAGGGGTCCAATCGTTCAATCCCTCCGTTTCCTCCATTGGTTCATCGCCCTCTTCCTTCTTCCCCTCCTTACGATCGTTTGCGTGCAACCCGTTTGGCGCCCCCGTTCCCTGCCCGTCTAGGCGGGCGCAGAAGGCGGTGGTGTGTGCCCCTCCCATTCCCGCGTCCATCTGCTTCGTCATCGTACGTTCCTTCTACTTCTTTTGCGAGGGTTGTCCTCCCATTTCCGCATAACCCGTACCTCCCACCATCCTGTGCTGTACAATCCACAGCACAGAGGCGGTGTCGTTTCTACGCCGTCCAGCACTGTATCTCTCCCTACGCACACCTTGGGGCGGGTGCGCAAAAGGGGGGGGCATGCCCCTCTCATTCCTACGCGCGCCCCTCCTCCCGCACCCCCCCTGTTTGCGCACCCTCCCGTTCCGGCTCCCTTCTCCGTTGGCGAGCCTCTCCCCTTGTGAGCGCCCTCTGTTATTACTTACCTCTTCCTGTTGCCGTGAGCCCCCACCACCACACCCCTCCCCTTTGTACTAGTGGCTGGGCCTTCCCGTCCGTGTTCACTCGTAGATTGACTTGCACGAAATGAGTGTTAATATAAATCTTCGTTAGCTAATGATAAATTCACTTGCCCCTGCAATTGAAGTCACGCTAGGGCGAGTGAGGACTTGGCCCCAGTCTTTTACCCCACCTTCCAGTCTTTGCGTGTGCCGCTCTTTCGTCATTCGTTTTCATATCGACCCCATCTGTTCCCCGTCACATTGTTTACGCCCCTTCATTTCCGCTGCGGGGCCCAACTTTGTTTACGCCCAACGTCACGGCCTCATTCGTATACGTCTTTCCTCGTTTGCAAGCTGCCCTCGCCTTTGTCTTCGCTTGCGCACAATCTCCCCCAGTGCCTTCCGCTCCCCGTTCAGTACTAGCCCTATTGTATTTTCCCTCCATAGTTACAGCGCAGATTACTGGCGCTCTGGGCTCTGTAAAGCCAGTAGCAATTCAAACTCATACGACCAACTTACGTTGGAGCCGACTCCAAGTGATTGACAGATATGATTAACAAATATACGCTGTTCATCATCAAAGTTTACAGTATTTGCCGCGCACTTTTCTTTTTGGATCGGAATCGGACTTCGGTGAGCTTCGACATCGGTTGCGGTCGGTTGCGGCAGAGGAACGTGACGGTCTTACGTCGCGTGTTCCTGGGGAAAATGCTCGAAATCATATCTTGGGAAAATATGCCGAGTCAGGTGGAGCATGGGCATCCAGGTGCCCTGCGAGACATGCAGCAGGCCGATGATCTTGATTTCTTCCAGCAGCACGCCGCCCTCCCCCAATTTCCACCGCTCGTCGAACGTTTCCGGGTTACGCACACCCTCCTAAGAAATTTCAAAAACAAACAAACAGAAAACAAAAAAGGGGATGCAGTGCGTTAGGGTTTGTTTATTTCAACGGGTGCGCGGACAAATGCCGGGTCGAGTCGACTCTCACCAGATAGAGACGATGAAGGCCCCGCGCGATGCGCTCGACGAGACGAGACATAGTGATGGGCACGTCCTTTCCGAGCTGCCGATCAAATATCCTAAATTCGTAGTGGAACGTTTTATATCCAGGCCACTGACGAACACGCGAACATTACACATTCAGTCGTTCCGGTATCATAAAAACAGAGTGAGACCCGACGCACCAGGATCCTAATGCGCGCGTTGAGATTGGGCCGTCTCAACAGCGCCGGCACCTGTGCCGTCGCGTTGTAAAGAAATTTGCTCGCGGACAGGTTCTTATACGGGACCCCGAGGAAGCCGTTGCGCATTATGAAGAATACTGGACTAAGTAGTCCTGTCCGCTTGCACGGCCTTGTCTGCGTTGGCTGCGGTACGATGGTACCCGTATCGAGGTTCACTCGGCAGTCGAATAGCTCGCAATGTTGTTGGGCCGTCGGCCCATTCTCTGCTGCGAGTTCCTTTGATTCAGATACGGGTTGGGACGAGTGTGTGTATGCGGCAGTTGTTGGTGGTGGCTCCGACCGCTGAACGATCCATCCGCTCGCATATGGGACAATGGCCGCGCCGGGTTCCTGTTCCAGGCAGTTTATAAAGTGGGACAAGTAATGCTCCGTGCCCTGCGGGAGGAGAGTATTCGCGATGTAGCCATCTATCAGGATATCGGGCTGCTTCGGGTTACAACGGATGACGGAAGCTAACGGTGATTGGAGGCGCACCTTCCAGTGAGCAGTACTTGCCATAACAGAAGAAGTATGCAAAATCAGGGTGTGTTTGTACAGAAAGAGCCATTGGGAAAATCATCCCGTTTAAAAGTGGGCCGCAACATTGACCCTGTAAGTGTGGCATTGAGCAACTGTGGACGCTCACTCCGAAAGTGGCTTTGTCAATGAAGTCTGCTGCGTTCCCGCCTTCCACAACCGTATCAAATCTACAACCTTAGATTAGGAGAATATCACATTTGTCAAAGCGGTCTCTCAGAATATAGTGGAGTGCCACAACTTACGATGGGTGGTGGAGGAATTCACAGTGCTGTCCATCTCACTCACAGACAGTCACAGCCTGAGTGACAGATAAAGAAAGAAGTATGTCCTCGGAGTCAACAAGGGTAAACAACTGGAAAGGAGCAACGAACTTGAGCAACACACGGAACGCTACGAACCTATGGATCCAAAAAAAAAAAAACGCTACGAACCCACGGCTTGCAAGTCAACCCTAGCGACGATTCTGTACGACGACGCATCAATTGTCAGGGTCAGCACTGAAGTATGGGAGGAGGTACCCGCTCATTAGCATTGTTAAGCGTCTGTTACATGACGAGTTCGTCACTTTGAGTGGGCCCTCAAATACGTCAGGTTCAACGTCAGGTTCGCAAGCAGGTTCGTGCAGTTCACGTTGCAGCCTGAGTATTCACACGCTGGAAGCTCGCTTTGAGGATATTCTCGAAGCACCAGTGTGATGAAATTGGCACCATCACGACGTGAGCACGCTTTAATAGTATTGAATGAATGAGCTTTACATAAAGTACTGTTTTTCTCTTGATAGCTTTGTCGTTGTACTCATGACTGGCTCATTAACGTGCATTAACCTGGAGAATCAACCCACTCCACTTGGAGCTCCTTTACGACAGCCTTAGCTCATTTCTCGCACGGTCAAAAATACTCGCTAGTGTCTGTTTCACCTGACGCATACATCACTCTCTTGCCTCGTTCCGCCATTGCTATTTGCATTGTCTCATGAGATTTCGGCCACAACGACCTCGTTCGTCAAACGCATCAGATACCTCATGTCTGGCCCGTGGTGTTACAGGTTGTGGTGAGGATTTCGTAACAAAATTATACCGTAATGACACTTGACTATCCATTGTGTGCCTGCATTTCCCGTGCGAAGGGCAGCGTATCAAGGTTTAGAGGAAGGTACATACTGTACGTCCAAAGTGAAGTCATCCGAGGAGGTCGTCTGTCGATCGCCAAGGTATTTCACCACATCCATATCGCACAGGATGCACCCTAGATTCACGCAGTAGATCCAATCCAAACGAGGACGTGCACAGACCCCTGCACCTAATGAATAGTAAGGGCCTGTCCGGCAAAAAGAATCCGGCCCCAAGTCGCAAGGTGATAACGCATTACCCCGGGTGGGGTAATGAGGTCCCATGGAGCGACGAAATTATCTGCTCCAAATCTCCGAACGCCTCTCGGCCCCAGAAAGAAACACAACATTTTTGTACTCATGTAATCACCACGTCGCGTGACTATTATCAAAGCATGATGCATGAAATGCGATGTGTCAGATATGGTCATGCAGGCCTCCGCACGGTGTGAGACATCCTAGGTATGTCTACCGCTGTCACAGGAACGTCAGGGTCGGATCTCTAAGGTTGCGTGCTGGTGCAGCGAGCTCGGGAACAAAATTGGTGAGCCGCATAATAGAACTTGGTCAGATGGCTGAAGGAAGGCGGAAGCGGACGTGCACACTCCCGCACGGCCTGTAACTTCGTAGAGGTCACCGCTGCAGACAGGGGCATGTTGTGCATAGATCATTAAGACCGCGAGCGAGTGCAATGTACAAAATATATCATTTGACGAGATACACCATCTGCCTATACAAACGCATGCGACTTGCTTGAACTAATCCAGATCTAGATAAATGCGTGTTTTGTAAGTCACAGTCACGCTTCGGGCGGCGTTGGGGCAGGGAATCAAAAGAGATAAATGGGTATTTTTGTTGCTCTGATTTGATAGGGCTGCTCCGAGGAACCTCATCGCCAACCCCTCGGAGCAACGTG
Organism: Lactarius sanguifluus; assembly: GCA_021527775.1. Taxonomy (NCBI): domain Eukaryota; kingdom Fungi; phylum Basidiomycota; class Agaricomycetes; order Russulales; family Russulaceae; genus Lactarius; species Lactarius sanguifluus. The sequence continues at coordinate 199,833 of JAKEYF010000055.1, forward strand.
CACCGAACAGCAAGTTTGCCCCCCGGCGCACAGTAGGGGCAACTTTTTTTTTTTGGCGGGTGCGCCGTGGGGCAACTGGTGCGCCGGACAGGCCCTAAATTGCATCGGGTAACATCTCTCTATATTGGGATTCTAGAATATCGATACCTGGAGATTAACAGAGATTGCGAACGTCACCGCCTCCACCCATGTTTCCCCCCCTCCCAATTGTCGTCATCCTCCTTCGTGCCAACGGCGGCTGCGGCTACTGGAAGATGTAGGTCACGGGACCAAACTGTTGCTTCGGCCTCACTGGTCTGATTTGGAGGCCTTGTAACACCTTGGCGTGCTTGATCTTCGAGCTCCGAGTTCGACGTGCAAGTACTTACTGGCGTGCCGTATCGCCATTTGTCATAGCTCGGCCAATCATACTCTCAGCCGTCCTGCAGGTGTTCTCTGCGAGCCACGCACAGTATCCTATGATGGCCCTGGACTTGCGCTCCGGTACCCGAGACATATTCGGACGTTATTTTCTCAGAGACGCTGAAACGGCATATGTCTGCTTTTGTTCGGGTAACACGTCGAAACTTGACATGTTGTCTTCATTCTGCCGACAATGCGCTCCTCGTTTCTGGAACTCTCTTCGACTGGATTGACTCCGTTTGGTCAACAGCAAATGTACTGGGTTTCGCCATTATTTTCCCACCAGGCATGGACAGAATCTCATAAAAGGGCAACTCATGTCCCTCAAGATTTCTCAGTCTTCTGCTAAACAACGAGAAGCTTCACTACCACACTCATCTTCAAACGATCTTGACAATGCTGTTCTACAAACCCCTCGTCTCTTTGGTCACCGCCATGGCCTTGGCCAGCACCGTCACCGCCTCTGCAACCCCAGTGCGCAGGAACCCCACTCCGGAAGAACAATGCACAGCGAACGCCCAGCACCTGTATTGTTGCACCGGCGGCGCAGGTTCTTTGAACACTTTTGGTGAACTCGGGACCGCGATCCATGCCCTGCTCGGCATTAACCTTGACGCCTTCGTGGCGTTGCAGTGTACTCTTTCCGGCCTCGCATTTTGGTACTCCCTCGACTTTCGTCTCCAATTAGTTAACTGACGCGCCGCAGTTCCCAAGGGACGGCAGTTTGCTGCACTAATAACAACCAGACGCAATGTTCGTGTGTTTCTTCTACGACCATCGGTGCTTACTGATGAGTTGAAAATCAGATGGCCTTATCAACATTCAAACTGGATGCATCATCGTTGCACTCTGAACGCTTCTCGTCTGAAGTAGTTGTTCGAGTTGCGTCGGATGTCTCACAATGGGCGGGAGGGACAGGGCGTGGCAGAATCAAGGGCAGAATGTGGTTTTTGATGTTTCCTTCTTGGTTTCTCTTGAATCAAATATCACGCTTGTGGTTATTATGAGGGTGTTTCAAATGCATTATTATTTTACTCTTCAGTCTGCAGGAGGGACCTTTGGTTTTTTTTGGTTTGCAATGGCGCGTAGGACCGCTTATTGTCGCTGGTTGAAGAGGCTGTGCCGGAATCACGGGTGGAAGTACCCATATTTTAGGGTTAGCGCATGTCTGATTAAACCTACAGCAGGTTCCATATCGATAGATACCCGTCATTTCGAATACATAGGCGGACTTCCGAAACGTAAGAGCGGGATTCATAATTAAGTAAAGGAAAATATTACTTGGAAATAGGTTGTTTTACAGAATTGGGGTTATAGAATAGTTATCTGCTTTTGCCATGCGGGACGCTCTCAATCTAGGGTAATCTGCAGTGCAGAGGGTCGTGCACGCCTTCGCATGTTGCAAGACCTCGTAAGCTTAATTTATTCTATTGGGAATGCACTGCAATTGAGTTGCTAAGGGCGCGTGAAAGTGCGGAACATTGGAGAATGGTGAAGACGGTGCAAAGAACCCAACTGAGTTCTGGGAGAAATTTCTCTCTTTGCCGTTGTAAATACAATACATATGCAGATATAAGGATCTAGGGACGAGGCCGCAGGGCAAGGTCGTGAAGCTATTGGAGATGTAGCGCAGGAAAGGCCTGACCATGCTGCTGTACCATACTGCTGTACCATACAGTATACCACGCCTGCCTGTTGGGGGCAGCTGACAAAGCTACTCCTGTGACGGTTGCCACATCACCAGACACCGTCAACCACCTTGTCCTCGATCCCCTCATATGTACTCACTGTCTACCCTAGAATCATCATTACTCTCCCTTTTTCAAGTTGATAGATTAGCCTTCCCTCAAATTTGACACTGGATCAAAGGTGAGTTGTATACTTTTTCCGGGCTGTACACATACTTCCTTACATCTGCATGCAAACCAATGTCTTCGGTTTTCAGCTTCGGGTTCCCGCTACGCGTCCCCCCCTCATCGGCCTCATCACCTGTCAAACGCGTTGGCCATGCCGCCATTTGTCGATCCACCATCGCCTTCTTCCCCTTTCCCCCACCCACTATTCCCTCAACACCGGCATCATAAAGACGCGCCTGACGACGAGCTGGGGTTTGGCCCAGTAATCAGATATGTCCTTTTTTTTGTTTCTTTTCTCACTGTCTCGCCTCACCCCTCGAGTCCTCACCGCCTCGCCATGGCCGCCGCCATCGCCACCACCACGGCACGCAAGACCCATCACGGCACACCCGCTGGGCTGTCTCCTTCCTTACCGCTACCGCTATTACTTCAACCGCACGCAAGCACGTGGCCGCCGCGTCTACCCTTTACTAGTACCCTGTCGCGACGCGCAAGACTTGTCATGACGCCACGTCACAGTGCTATCACAACACGGCCACGCAAGCGACCATGACGCTGCCCGTTGCAATATCGACTTAACACAGTGCGCGAGTCCCGCCGCGATAAGTTGCAAATGACGGGTAGTGAGGCCACTACGGCGAGGGCAGCAAGACCTTGACGATAATCATGACCACAGCTGCGACAGAGCAACTATGACCGCAACCACGGCAGTGCAAGGCGAACACGAATATGGCGGTTACGAGCCTTGGACCATGCGCTGACTACAACGTGACAATGGAAGGCGATGGGACGCCGCTGGCCACAATGTTGGTCCCCCTTACCTACATTTAGTACGGCTATGGGTTTGTTTCTCTTATTGAATACACGAGATTTCTATTTTTCTTCCTGTGTGATTGATTCCCGAGGTCAGTGCCAAGGTCAGTGCCTCACGCTCAGTCTTGAAAATGATAAGTACGTTATATAAATTCATTATTTAATTACTACAATTAGTTTGTGTGGGAAGAAAACTCGGCATGGTCACCGAAATACCCATTCAAATGCCGCCTATGTGTGAAAAATGGTTGCTAGGTATCTATCGATATGGAACCTGCTGTAACCACGGCCTGCCTTGTCATGTCAGATCGTCAAACTAAAAATTTCGCTTCAACTTGAAGTCGATGAGGGCTCCCCATGAGGCCATCATTTATTTTGCCTCTGGTCCACATGCTTTCCATGATGGTAATTAGCGAACGCACGCCAAATAATGGCCGAAGGTTGGATGGAAACCTGCCTGCTTCCCATAGGTAGATAGAAACATAGGCGTCATTTGAATGACCGGCGAGACTATATCAGGAATGGGAGGAGCCCCATACAATAATTGCTTATTACGACCCAAATACGACCCAAATTACTCGTATCAACTGTTACTGTTTACACTATCAGTACTCGTCTTGGTGTAGGACACACAAAACCCAAAACCATGCTACCCTTGTCTCAGCTCGTGCCCTTGCTTGCGCCACCTTGGTATGATCATCTTGGCCCTGACCCCGGCCCAGCGTTGGGCTGACATTGTCAACGTGAAATGTCGGAAGATCCCCGAGTCGACATGGTACAGCACCAACGATAGTCCGCCAGTTTTCTGTCAAGGAACGACGACCTAGCAGAGCTATGGCTACGAGTCACGAGGCTACACCGACGGGCAGACGACACTATGAAATGGTATACTTGACCGCTCAAGCTCAAGGAGAAAGCCTTGGGATCGTCAAACAATGTAACCTCTCTCATGGCATGTATCATCACGGTTGTGCCTTGTGTAAGGGCATATTCGGGACATAAAACTACTATATCGAGATTCGGCTGCTAGACAAGGTCCACTCTAATCATACAACAACAACAGACTTCTTCTATCGACAAACGAGGGATCTGGAAAGGTGAGGGAACCGCCGGCCAATGAGTCAATTTCCACTCAGAAGCGTCTTCAAAGCTTGTCTTCAGAGTAAAGATCCACTTCCTTGGGGTCGAAGCCACCCCGAGACCCCGAGGCTAACAGGCTCCGTGCCTTCAACTCTGCAATACGCTCCTTTTCAGGATCGGTTTTCTTGTCTTCCTCGTCGTTTTTCCGTGCGCGCTCGCTCCATCGGACAAGGATTCCATCAACTTGCCGCGCGAGGTTCCGTTGAACGGAGCGCTGCACATCAACCATGTGCACGAGCTGTCGCGTTCCGGGGCGCGCTGCGGCCGCGTCACGCAGCGCGAAGTACTGTCCGCGCGGTGGACGCTTGTGGTTCGAGGGGATCCAGTTCTCCTTCATCTGCTGCAGGTCTTCTGCGCAGTCTCGATTGCGAGCCTCCCATCCATGCGACCCGCGAAGGCGAAGAGCTCCGTCGTTAGTTTGGTGCCGTCCACGAGGCAGCCCATCCGCGAGCAGCGTGTCCAGCGTAGCTCGCAGCTTCGGAATCTCTGTCTTCTGTTTCTCCACGTCGAATAGCGGCGGACCCTTTGGCGGGACTGAATAGCTGTCCGCCAGAAATTCATCGACAGCTCCGTCGGTGTGGGAACCGTGGAGCCTGTCTCTCGTGGAAGGCCCTTCAGACTGGCGATGTCTAGTGGCGTCTGCCCGACGCTGTTCTCTGCGTAGAGGAGCTGCGTAGGGCCGTACTTCAGGAGAACTTCCGCAAGAACCGTGTCCGCATTCTGCACTGCGACGTGTAGAGGAGTAGACCAGTCCGCATCTCTGAGTAAGAGAATGCCAGGGTCAATCCCAAACTCTAGAATGATCTGTGCGGTTGCAGCGTTCCCGTGCTTTACCGCCAACATCAGGGGCTGAGGTCGCTAACTGAGTGGTGTGATATCGGATGTTAACATAGACGTACGGTATTGACAGCCTCCCTAGACGTCTGTGCCATAAGCTCATGCGTCAGCTCTTCCGGGAGCGTCTTCAGTAGATGTTCCACAAATTTGACTCTCCTGTTGTCGGGGGACAGGCAAGCTAGATGGTAAATATTCCAACTTGGAGAATGTCTGTCACCAACTACTCAGATATCAAGGCAAATATTAGACTCACCCGCGGAAATCACGCTCGCTCGGATCGCAGCCCTTCTCCAATAAAAAGTCCACAATCTCCGTACCAGAGCAAAAATACGCAGCTGCTAGGAGTGGATTGATACCCACGAACCTCACACTAGCCCATTATTAGCACCGCGGAAGCGAAGACAATTACTACTAGCCGCACCGTAGGTGAAGCGCCTCCTCCATCAGATTCGGCTTAAGCGTGAACAGCTGCTTCAAGACATCTATTCTATCTTCGATCACAGCACAGAGAAGCGGCGACTCAGTTCAATTCATCGGGTTTCCAGCCAAGGAGATCTGGGAGGACAGCGCCTAGGTTGTCGATGCCAGTCAAATACTGCACGATGTCGTCGTTGTGAGTTTCCACATAGTGGGTGAATGCTGCAATAGGCCGTGGTCCAGCGAGGTAGTCGACGATCTTGGTCGCGCCTGAGCTAATGGCGCTGCGGAGCAAGTTGTAGTTGTATGTGAGAACCTTGCGCTGTGCCTGCTTAGGCTTTGCGAGGTCCGCGCGTCGCTTGCCTCCAACTTTAAGTCCTAGGTAGACGCGTTCATTCGCAGCCTTAGGGTCCACCACACTGCCTTTTACTGCTTCAGACGGGATGGGAATACCGACGCCTGAGCGGCGAATGAGCTCATCGAGCATTTCGGGGCGATCGAGCGCTACGGCAGAATCATAGGCTCCAGAATCTGGCCAAATTGTCGCGCCAGCAAACTCGTATAAATCGAGAGTACGGACGAAAGCCTCGAAATCGTCGTCTACTATAGCCTTTTGCAGAGGGTTGCAAGAAACGTGCTTGTGACCCGCTTGGAGAAAGGTTGTTTCGAGTTCGAGCATCTTTTTCGGGGGGACATCGGTACGAACAGAGGACGGTCTTGCGGCGATGTCGGTGAAGTTGATTGGTTTCTGTTCGCCGTAGTCGTGTTCATCGGGTTCGTCGTCATCTGAATCTGAATCATCTGACGAAGAGAAGGTAAACTCCTACCAAAAGCAAGGAAGTGGGGGCAGTTACCATGTAGAATTACGCTTGTCGTCGCGTCAATGTCAGTGTCTGGTGGTTGATACTGGGCCATCGCAATTGCGAGTACGAGCCGTGCAGTATCCCAATGACGGCGATGCAGAGAAACAAGGAATGGCGTCCAGCCGTTACGGTGGTGCCAGAGTTGAAAGGAAAAGGGGGTCATCCAGCCTATAAGAGGAGTATTAAACGACCGAAAATTCAAGGACAGCACTATAGTAACGTACTAGAGGATGGGTTAGGATAGCCGACTGCCGTCGTTTGCACGACAATTTGAATCGGCTCCTCTCCCCTCCGCACCCCGCTTGGGTAAGCAGAGCTCCCGAATGGACGCGTTGTCTCCCTTCCAGCACGCCTCATAGAGCTCGTCGTAGAACACTTTCAGATGTGCCGGGATGGGGGTAGTCTTGTCCTTTCCGTGGCGTATATATCCAGATTCCTGGGGAGTCACGGGCGTCTGAGTGCCTACCAAACCAGTAAGAGGTTTCTCCGATGTCGATGACTCCTCGGGAATGGTGGCACTATGAGCACGCAGAATGGACTTTGCGGAGGCGAAATAGTTCATCCTTGCTGTCAATCCGTCCCCTCGCAGAGTGCGTGTGATACTCCTCGGCATCCGGTGCGGCCCTCGCGAGAAAGCGGACGGCGCGTTTTCAGTCTTGCTATGGGCCAGTACCGCAGCGAGATATGCACGATATTGGCTCCAAGCGTCGCCAGCTGGAGAATCGGGAAGATCTGGTGCTTGTATAGGCTCGGGAGCGGCCCTAGAGCGCAAGAACGAGATAGCTTTGGACGTCCACTGGAGTAGGCTTACGCGTCGGGCAGAGGGGGCATTGGACGAGGACTTGATTGGTATGTCTACATCCGCACCGAGAGTAGCTAGCAGCGAAATGACTTCATCACAGTTGTTTAGAGCAGCTTCTATTGGAAGATGGATGCGAAATCGATAATCCAGTACTTCGGGAAGGTATCCTGTCCTGTTCCTTGGTCAGTCAAGATCTGCCAAATTGAGAGGCGAGGGCCCAGGCGCTATGCATACCTCTTCTCCTCTGCCCTGGAAACGTCCTCCGGCGAATATATCAGCTTGGCACCGTGCGCGAGCAACACAGACAGCGTCGCATAGTTGCCAGCGGTAATCGCTGAGATAATGGGGAACACGAGCCCGTGTTCATACCAAGCAGGACTATTGAGAACCTTCTTAGCGTTCGGGTCGTGGTCAAGGAGTAATGATACGATCTTAGTCTTTCCCGCAGCTACGATGCGATGGAATATCGTGAATAACTTGTCGTCTGCAGTCGATGAGATCGCCTGAGCAGCGACGAGCCGTTCAGCAATCTTCGCTGCACGCTCCTCGTCTTGAGTGTATATCGTCAATGCAAGTGGGTGCAGAGGGTTCACGTTCTTCGTATGGGCCGCGAAACAAGGATCGGCACCTGCAGCAAGCAGCACGTCAACGACCTCGACCTCGCCAGAGATGATGGCATAGCCGAGAGCAGTCAGCCCAAAATCCCAATCATGGATAGAAATGTCCAATATATCCGGCTCCGCTTCGCTGTCTTCCAATGGATCCGAATCGTTTTCTGGTTCGTCCTTTTTCGTGTAAGCGGGAGGCCTTCGGTGGGGTTTATCAACGTCGGACTCGTCGGACGACCAGTCATCCTCGCTGCTCATACGTACGCCATCAGTCTCTTTGGGGGCGGCAGCTTCTTCCATCTTGCGTCTCTCCACCTCCACATTCTCCTTGTTATATGCGCTACGTTTCAAGCATCGTTTTGACAAGGGAAACATGCCCCATTTGTGCCGCGAGATGAAGAGAGGTACGGCCACCAACAAGCCGTGCGGTCATCCGAGCACCAGCATTGATAAGGATGCAACCGACCTCGACGCTGTTGGACAAGATAGCAACGTGCAATGGAGTACGCCCGACATGGTCCCGACGATTCAGGTCTTCCCCATCCTCGATCATCTGCTTGACCGCGAGCACGTCATTCTTGCTGATGGTACCGAAAAACTTGGCTGTAGCTTGAACTGTAGGCGGTTTCACTCCATTCGCCTTCATCAATGGGGTTGAAAACTCCCGGAAATACTTTGTCTGCCGGGATCTTCCTTGATGACCCTGCGGGAGTTATCAGTAAAATTTTCCTCACATATCACGTCACACAGGAAAGGCCAGCACGCACGCGATCCGGCCACGAACATACGACTTGTCTTCCTTGTCTTGTAGATTATGCTCATCTTCGTTCTCAGGTTCTGGACAAAGCTGCGGCGGCAGGTTTCAATCCAAACGTTGTTGTGATATAATTTTGGTCTCACTCCACAACAGTCTCCCATACATTCCTCCACTGTGCCAAAGAATGCGGAGTGCCGATGGAGACGGCGGTTCTTGTTCTTAGGATTGTACGGAGCTGTCGCATAATCACTGAGTATTCAGAGCCCGATCGCGGTAACAGATAACTTACAATTGGCACCGAAATCCTGTGGCATAGCGAGGGCCGATTAGCGCAGGGGTTGTAGAAATTCTCCGGAACTCACAGTTTTGTAAACGAGCTTCTCGATCCTCTTGGTGTCCCATCCAGGGCCGTACGGGATGTGCAGGTTGACGAGGTCATAATCACTCATTTCCAACCCACCAAACACGGCGTCCACTTTCAGGTCACTCTTGTACCTACGCCGACTTCGAGCGTATGATGAACGAGTAAATGCTGGCTGACCACGCAGCAAACTGCGCTGTGAATGATACCGGTTGCGTGCCTCTGGAGTTGCGAGCTTCTCAATTGCAAGCAGGCGAGCAAGGCCTTGGACATGGCCCACGGCGCGCTCGTAGATCTGGTCGGATATGGTCAGCAAGGACAGTATGGATTAAAAGAACGAACCGTAGGATCACTCTCGGCACGCTTCAGCCCGGGGACGTAGACCTCGAATCCCCGGAACGAATACTTAGCCAGCCGAACTTCGTACGAGGGCGAACGCCTCGTCATATCGACGGTGTTAGACTGACGCATCATGGATACGATGGCACGTGGATTTGCCCACACACGATCGCCATCATATGCGCAGCACGGCGCGTCGACATCGAAACCCGCGAGAGCTTCAGCGGGAGAACTGTAGAGGCGTAGAACAATCTGAACGTTACGGTAGGGATATTGTGCTGCAATCCCCAATGAATCAAATGACCTAGTAATGCTGCGTATCACTTACAGTGAATGGAGACAGTATGCTTCGTTCTGACGCAAGTGACGTCCCAAGGAACCGAATCACGAACAGCTTCGTATATGGTGATGATCTTCCGTTCCGCCTGCCCCAAAAATTTGGGTTATAAAAGTATTTATGGCCGAAGGAAAAGGTGCAACATACTTCGTCTACCGTCAAACCATAGAGAAAGATATCAACGTCGGACGAAGGAAACGCCTTCTCGTGAAAATATTTCCTCATGGCCCTTTTACTGCCCGTCGCTGCCTTGGGTAGTGGCATCAGACACGCCTGAACAGACCCTCCAGCAGCTATTACGTTGCTCCAGTCTGCCAGTTGAGAAAGTGAATTCTCTGTGAAAATACTCCAATTCTTCTTGAATGCCTCAAGGTTCTCGACCATAGCCGGGGAACCTTCCTCGCGCCTCAAGGAGCTCGGCAACGCCATGATGTGTTGAGCATCTCGATCTGCATCGTCCTTGACTACACGTGCCCTCGTGGTCCTTATATCGCTCGGGGCGGCAAAAACATCGACGAGACCGACGTGGATGTCGCTGAGACGGGAGTTGCCCTTGTCAGTTGCAAACAGCTTGCGCAACTCGGCCTCATCATCAAGCGACGGCTGGAGGACCTTGTCGAGCGAAACAGGACCATTTGGTAAGGTGGCAATCCGGGAGAGAAACTGGGTAGCCTCCTTGTTCTGCGACATAGACTGAGGAATATAGAAGTTGGAGGTAGAAAACCCGAGACGACCCCCGGATTTAGACTCTGAACGAAAGTAGGGGGCGCTGAATGAAACATCAAATCGATTAATTGAAGTCGTGACCTTGTGGTAAGTGCGCAGATTACAGCAGCATCGATTGACAAAATAATGTTTTTGGTACTGTAAGTCTCCCGATGGGAGTTCCCGAGACTCAGCTCGCTACTAATTTTTCCGCAAATAGGCTTGTCGACCACTGTAAATCAGTAACCAGCTGTTGCCGAACACAGCGCATTTGCAGCAGTCTTTCGACCTTGCCTTCGACTACTGTCAATATCCTCGATTTCGTGCTTTCGCCCATTCTCCTATAGTATGCGGTCTTCCCGCTTTATTTGCCTGTTGCTAGTTATTGGTATGCGCAAGAGTTAGCACGCTGTTATACTAAATACCTCGGGCCCCTTATCACCGCGAACAGACCACAAATACCAAATACGCATCCTTTTTCTCGCTCGTATACTGTGATGATGTACGGACATTCGGAACATAAAACCATATCAAGGTTCGGCCACCAGACTAAGGATGGCCCACACTATCATACAATTGACTTCTACCCACAAACAAAGGATCGAAAAGGCGCGGGAACCGTCAGCTGATGAGCTGATCCCGATAAGTGTCTTCAAAACGTGTCTTCAACATAAACGTTCACGCGCCCGTGGCCGTGGATACGAGAGAACAGGCTCCGCGCCTTCAACCCCTCGATACGCTGCACTTCACGGTCGGTTTCCTTGTATTCCTCGTTGGCGAGCGACCATCCATCTTGCTGCGCAAGGTTTCGTTGAACCGAGTGCTGCACATCTGCCAGGTGCACGAGCTGCCGCGTTCCAGGACGCGCTGCGGCCGTGTCACGCAGCACGAAGTACATACGCGCGGCGGTACCTGCTTCCGGTTTGCCCTTGCTCTCCTCGGTCCGTTTCTCTGCTGCATTCTTCTGTGCAGTCTCGGTGGCGAGCCTCCCCTCCAGGCGATTCGCGAACGCGAGGAGCTCCGTCATCGGCGTGGTGCCTTCCGCGAGCAGCCCGTCCGCGAGCAGCATGTCCAGTGTAGCTCGCAGTTTCGGAACTTCTATCTTTTGTTTCTCCACGTTGAATGGCGGTGACTTTTTCAAGGAGCGCAGGTAGTGCTCGGCATTCGTTGGCAGCTCCCCCACACCGGGAACCGATGGCATAGAGCCGGTCACTCGCGGAAGGCCCTTGAGACTGGCGATGTCCAGTGGCGTCTGCCCGACGCTGTTCTCTGTGTAGAGGAGCTGTGTAGGGCCGTACTTCAGGAGAACTTCCGCAAGGGCCGTGTCCGTATTCTGGACCGCAACGTGTAGAGGGGTAGACCCATCCGCATCCCTGAGTAAGAGAACGCTAGGGTCAATCCCAAACTCAAGAATGACCCGTGCGATTGCGGCGTTCTTGCGCTTTATGGCCAACATCAGGGGCTGCGGTTGCCAGCTGAGTGGTGCAATATCAGAAAGAAATAACAGAGACGTGCCGTATTGGAAGCCTCCCTGGATGTCTGAGTCATAAGCTCGCGTGTCAGCTCCTCCGAGAGTGTCTTCAGTAGGTGTTCCACGAATTTGAGTCCCTCATTGTCGGAGGACAGACAAGCGATATGGTAAATATTCCAACTTGGAGAATGTCTGTCACCGACTACTCAGATATCAAGGCAAATATTAGACTCACCCACGGAAATCACGCTCGCTCGGATCGCAGCCCTTCTCCAATAACAAATCCACAATCTCCGTGCCAATGCAATAATACGCAGCTGCTAGGAGTGGATTGAAACTCATTGTCCTTACACTATCCTGCTATTAGCACCACGGAAATGAAGAAAATTACTATTTGCCGCACCGTAGGTGAAGCGCCTCCTCCATCAGATCCGGCTTAAGCTCGAACAGCTGCTTCAAGACATCTATCTTATTGTCAATCACAGCACAGAGAAGCGGAGACTCGTTCAATTTGTCGGGTTTCCAGCGAAGGAGATCTGGGAGGACCGTGCTTAGATCTTTGATGCTTTTCAAGCACGGCGCGATGTCGTTGTCGTGAGTCTCTGCATAATGTGTGAAAGCTGCAGTAGGCCGTGGTCCAGCGAGGTAGTCGATAATCTTGGTTGCGCCGAATTTGATGGCGCTGCGAAGCAGGTCGTATTTGTACGTGAGAGTCTTGTGCTGTGTCTGCCTATGGTTTACGATGTCTGTGCGTCGCTTGCCTCCAACTTTAAGTCCGAGGTAGACGCGTTCCTCTGGGGCCTTCTTTGGGCCCGCCCCACTGGCCTTCTCCGCGTCGTAAGGGATGGGAATGCCGACGCCCTCGCGGCGAATGAGTTCATCGAGCATATCGGCGCGGTCGAGCGCTACGGCAAAGTCATAGGTTCTAGAATCTGGCCAGATTGCCGCGCTAGCAAACTCGTATAAATTCAGAGTATGAACGAAAGCCTCGAAATCATCTTCGATTATAGCCTTTTGCAGAGGGTTGCAGGAAACGCGCTTAAGGACCCGGTTGGAGAAAGGCTGTTTGGAGTCCGAGGATCTTTTGTGGGGGGACATCGGTACGAACAGTAGGATGGTCTTGCGGCGATGTCGGTGAAGTTGATTGGTTTTTCTTCACTGTAGTCACCGTAGTCGTCCTCGTCAGAGTCGAGTTCTCCTTCTCATCTGAACCCGAGTCATCTGACGACGCGAGATTAGGCATATCCTCTTGCAAATGCACTTGGTGATAGTTACCACGTAGAATCCCTCCATTCGTCCCGTCCATTTCTGTGTCTGGTGGCTGATACTGAGCCTTCGCAATTGCGAGCACGAGCCGTGCAGTATCCCAATGACGGCGATGCAGAGCGACGACGAATGGCGTCCAGCCTATGAAGCAAATATCAGACCACCGAACTTTCAAGGACAGGACTGACTAGTAGCGCACAGGTCGATGTATACGGAGGATAGTCGAGAGCCGTCGTTTGCACGACAATTTGAATTGGTTCTTTCTCGTCCGCAACCTGCTTGGGCAAGCATAGCTCCCGAACAGACGCGTTATCCCCCTTCCAGCACGCCTCATAGAGCTCGTCGTAAAACACTTTCAGATGGACAGGGACGGGGGTCGTCGAGGATTTTGTGTGACGCGTGTACCCAGAACCTTGGGAAGGAATCAGCCTCTGAATGCCTACCCGAGCTGTAGCAGCTTGTTCCGATGTTGTTGCCCCCTCGGGAAGGGTGGCACCGTGAGCACGCAGAACGGACTCTGCGAAAACGAAATAATTCTTCGTCGCTGCGGTGTAGTCCTCTTCCTTAGCGTGCACAGTATTCCACGAGCTAGCGAATACTATGGCTTCGCTCTTGCAATGAGGTAGCATTTTAGAGAGATATGCATGATATTGACTCCAATCATCGCCAGCTGGAGAATCGGGAAGATTATCGGGTGCTTGAACGGGTTTTGGTGTAGTCTCGGACCCCAAGGCTTTGGAAGTCCATTGGAGTAGACTAGTGTGTTGAATACTGGTGGACAACTTGATTGGCGCGTCCACGTTGGCACCGAGAGCTGCCAACAGCGAAATAACTTCGTCGCGTTGGAGTAGAGCCGTTTCTATTGGAAAATAGATGCGAGCTCGATAGTCCGCTGCTTGATAAATCTGACCTTTCCTGTTCGTTTTTCAGTAAAGACCTGTTGGTTTCACAGGCAAAGGTGCTCTGCATACCGCTTCTCCGCAGCCCTGGAGACGTCTTCCGGCGTATATACTAGCTTGGCTCCATGCGCGAGCAACACAGACAGTGTCGCATAGTCGCCAGCGATAATCGTCGAGACAACGGGAAACACGAGCCCGGACCAGTACCAAGCAGGACTATTGAGAACCTTCTTCGCATTAGGGTCGTGGGCAAGGAGCGACGCCACGATCTTGGTCTTTCCTGCAGCTACGATGCGATGGAATATCGTGAATAACCTGTCGTCCGCCGTCGATGAGATCACCTGAGCAGCGATGAGCCGTTCAGCGATCTTCGCGGCGCGCTCTTCATCTTGGGTGTATATTGTCAATGCAAGTGGGTGCAGAGGGTTCACGTTCTTCGTATGGGCCGCGAAACAGGGATCAGCACCCGCAGCAAGCAGCGCGTCAACGACCTCGACCTCGCCAGAGAGGATGGCATAGCCGAGAGCGGTCAGTCCAAAATCCCAATCATGGATAGCAATGTCCAATATATCCGGCTCCGCTTCGCTGTCTTCCAATGGGTCCAAATCGTTTTCTAGCTCGACCTTTTTCGTGTAAGCCGGAGGTTTTCGGTGAGGTTTGTCATGGTCGGACTCGTCGGACGACCAGTCATCCTCGCTGCTCATACGTACGCCATCTGTCTCCTTGGGGGCAACGGCTTCTTCCATCTTGCGTTTCTCCTCCTCCGCCTTTTCTTTGTTATGTGCGCTACGTTCAAGCATCTTTTTAACAAGAGCGACATGCCCCATTTGTGACGCGAGATGAAGAGAGGTACGACCACCAACAAGCCGTGCGGTCATGCGAGCACCGGCATCGATAAGAACGCGACCGACCTCGACGCTGTTGGACAAGATAGCAACGTGCAATGGAGTACGCCCGACATGGTCCCGACGATTAGTAAGGTCTTCTCCATCCTCGATCATCTGCTTGACCGCGAGCACGTCATTCTTGCTGATGGCACCGAAAAACTTGGCTGTTGCTTGGACGTATGCGGTTTCGCTCCATTCGCCCTCGTCAATGGGGTTAAAACTTCCAGAAATGCTTTGTTTGCCGGGATCTTCCTTGATGAACCTGCGCAAGTCATCGGTAAATTACCTTCGTATCTCATATCACACCTCACACGAAAGGGCTATACGCACGCGATCCTGCCACGAACGTACGACTTGTCATCCTCGTCTTGTAAATTATGGTCCTCTTCGTTCTTGGGTTCTGGACAAAGCTACGGCGGCGTGTGTCAACCAAGATGTTGTCATAATGCGAGTTTGGTCCTACTTCACAACAGTCCTCGATACACTCCTCCACTGTGCCGAAGAACGCGGAGTGCCGATGGAGACGACGGTTCTTGTTCTTAGGGTTGTACGGAGCTGTCGCGTAATCACTTAGTACTGAGAGATCGATCGTGTGTATCAGACAACTAACAATTGGCACTGTAATCCTGCGGCATAGCGATCAGCACGTGCATTGAAGCAATTCTCTGGAACTCACAGTTTTGTAGATGAGCCTCTCGATTCTCCTGGCGTCCCATCCGGGACCGTACGGGATGTGCAAATTGACGATGTCATAATCACTCATTTCCAATCCACTAAACACGGCGTCCGTTTTGAGGTCACCTTTGTACCTACGTCCACCCCGTGTGTATTGTAGGCGACCATTGACTGGCCGACCACGCAGCAAACTGCGTCGATATTGATACAGGTTGCGTGCCTCTGGAGTTGCGAGCTTCTCGATTGCGAGCAGGCGAGCAAGGCCTTGGACGCGGCCCACGGCACGCTCATAGATCTTGGCGAATACATCAGCGGGGGGCAGTATGAACCAAATGGACGAACTGGACGAACCGTGGGATCAATTTCGTCGCGCTTTAGTCCAGGGACGTAGACCTCAAACCCCCGGTACGAATACTTGGCCAATCGAACTTCATACGAAGGCGAACGTCTCGTCATATCGACGGTGTTAGACTGACGCATCATGGATATGATGGCACGCGGATTCGCCCAGACACGATCGCCATCGTAAGCGCAACACGGCGCGTCGACATCGAAACCAGTGAGAACCTCAGCAGGAGAACCGTAGAGGCGAAGAACAATCTGAATGCTACGGTACGGATATTGTGCTGCAATCTCCAGTGAGTCAAACAACATATCATTCCTATGTATCACTTACAATGAATGGAGACGGTATGCTTTGTTCTGACGCAAGTGACATCCCAAGGAACCGAATCACGAACAGCTTCGTATATGGTGACGATCTTGCGCTCCGCCTTCCCAAACATATAAAAAAGGATCGCAGAAGGAAAAGGCGTTACATACCTCCTCTACCGTCAAACCATAGAGAAAGAGGTCAACATCGGACGAAGGAAACGCCTTCTCGTGAAAATATTTCCTCATGGCCCTTTTACTGCCCGTCGCTGCCTTGGGTAGTGGCATCAGACACGCCTGAACAGACCCTCCAGCAGCTATTACGTTGCTCCAGTCTGTCAGTTGAGAAAGTGAATTCTCTGTGAAAATACCCCAATTCTTTTGAACGCTTCAAGGTTCTCGACCATAGCCGGGGAACCTTCCTCGCGCCTCAAAGAACTTGGCAACGCCATGATGTGTTGAGCATCTCGGTCTGCATCGTCCTTGACTACACGTGCCCTCGTGGTCCTTATATCACCCGGGGCGGCAAAAACATCGACGAGACCGACGTGGATGTCCTTGAGACGGGCATTGCCTTTGTCGGTTGCAAAAAGCTTGCGCAAATCGGCCTCGTCATCAAGTGATGGATGGAGGACATGATCGAGAGAGACGGGGCCCCTTGGCAAAGTGGCAATCCGGGAGAGAAACTGAGTAGCCTCTTTGTTTTGTGACATGGACTGAATACGGGTTTGGGGGTAGACGAAAACAATCTCGAGACGACGACCGTCTTTTGTACACTGCGAGGGGTGACCTCATGCCTGCCAATGACGCCCTCGATCGCCCCTAACACGCGTCGACGCCGACTCTCCTAATTAAGCGTGACTCACACCAATTTAGTTTATGCCTTTTTTGGCAACACCCCGAAGCCACCACGAGTGGTACACGACCACACCCGTTCGAGGTTCACTTTTTGTTCGAGTCATCAGCGCTTCCCCATCCTCGTCTCTTCCCTTTGCTCTCATGGCACACAATATAACAGAACAGTTTCGAGCTCTTGTTAACCAGAATCGCAAAGAGCATGGTGACTCAAGGCGAACCAAACTCAGGCATCCTTCTCACCTGATTCCGGGCGAAGCGCGAGCGGATGGCGCTCCTCCATTCATGCAGGCATACATGAAGGAGGCCTCCACGATCGTGAGTCACTATCCCTGTTTGCTGACTTGTTCTTACGCTCGAAAAGCTTCAACATATCACCTCTTTGACGCGCATGCTCACCGCCGTGCGGCGTGCGTACCTGGATGTCCATGCGCGATCCCCGCCAGCCACACGCCAGACCGTGCGCGCGCTCGATACCACTGGTGTTGATGCATGGGCAGACATCAAGTTCTTCACGAATGCCGAGCGCGACCAAATCGATATGCAAGCACGTACAATCCTCGCGCGCTGTGCTGACCGTGTGCGCGGGATGGAGTCATTGGAGAAGCGTGAGTTGCGGCTCCCACGCTCTTTCCTCCACCCGCGTAGCTGAACTTGGGTCCAGAACGAGCAGAGCGTGTCGCACAAACATCCAATCCTCTTTACCGCCTTCTTCCCGCCCTTCTTTTGCCCGACAATGTCATTACCGCGTCGGAATTCGTTTCGGCTCATTGCGCAGGAGTCACGTGGTACCTCACACGGCGGCTTACCCAAGTCAGCCAGATGCAACGTGACATGCAGGAAGAGCGCGTTCGCCGCGAGATAGAGCGCACTCGCACGCTCGGTTCTGGCGTAGCTCGTGAGTTGGTAGGCATGAACGTTGATGCCTCACAGCCCGGGTCTACAAGTTGGTTCGGAAGCGCTTCTTCTGCACTGGGTGCAAGCTGGGTTACACCTCACCACGCTCCGCCAGAGGAGCTGGATCCACTTGGTTCGGACGACGAGGACGACGAGGTTGAACTATCAGCATCTCAAATTCAGCAGTTCGAGGCGGAGAATGCACAGATTCTGCGCTCAGCAGAAGACTCGCTCGCCACTGTGCAGCAGGCTGAAGCCCGTCTGCTCGAGATCAGTGCTCTGCAAGCGGAGCTGATTGCTCAGCTTACGCGTCAAACAGAAGTCTCTGACCAGCTATATGAGGATGCCATCGCAACGAGCGAAATGGTCGAGAAGGGGAACGTCCAGCTTCGTGAAGCGCGACGGCGTGCGCGGGACGGTCGGAAGTGGTTACTGCTTTTCCTTATTGGTGCCAGTCTATCATTGCTGTTCTTGCATTACTATTAGACGACGCGCCCTGCACCTACGACACTATCCGATGGCCGCTGACCTGCACATACTCCTTACTGTCTGCTTAGTAACTTCGTAATCATCTCGCGCCGACTTGAGCTCGCTCGTCCCTAATGAACAACAGACTCCACTCTGAATTCGACACCTTCCGAGTCACTACGAACGGTCACAGTCATTTACGACATCCAAGGCGACTATGAGTCAAGCAAGGATAAATGTAACAAAGAAATGCCCAGCTACATCCGCCACGTCTTAACCCTCCTCCATGGATTTCGGTGATACCCGCTTTTATAGGCTGATGGGGGAGCAACCAATATTGATGAGACCATCTAGATATAATTTCGACGTCAGCAAATACCGTGAGTGGAAGCAAGTTGGGACGCGGACACTGGGTGTTTGTGCAGCAAACCGCTTGGTCATTGCTGTGCCGATATGTTAGCTCCTTACGCATGCTATGGCGACAAAAAGGTGTTACCATGTCGAACTGAGGACCGAGCAACTCGACGCAACCCCCACGGCAGGGTTCAGGATCACGCCTAGCAAGTCAGCGATCCCAGCCACGGATGGGTTTTGGGGAGAAGTGTATAACTTGCAACACTTTGACTTTGCTACGGAGCACTGGGTACGGGGGACCGGCGGTGCATATGGGGGAGGATATCCACCATCGCCCCTCCTGTGCAATGGGGTAGCAGAAGCAGTGGCACTGCTTGCTGCAGCGAACGCCACGATCAAGGAGACGATAGCCTTGTAAGGGACCATTGCGAAGTCTGGATTGAGGCTGTGGAAATATTGAAAAGCTGAAGCTGAACTTTTGTACTGGCGAGGAGAGAACAATGAGCCTCCCTTTTTATAACACGCCGGCCATGCTTTCAGAACCAAAGTTGCCCGTAGGCTTCTGCGACCAAGTATGCGTCCCATGTTCTTGGTTTCCGGCCGGCTCGATGTTCCCGGTTGACAACAGTCCTTCCCGTTCGACCTGACCCAGCCCCGGTTTCCGACCGCCTCACGCCGCTCGTAGATAGTTACTCGACTCGCGAATCAAGAAACAATGTGACCTTTCTTGTTCCCAGTGTACTTGTAATTTTCTAACCCGCCGAACTGCAAAGCTCCTACAGTCAGGTAATAAGACGGAACAGCGACACCAAGAGCGACACTATTACTCCTTGAAGCTCGCCTAAGTGAAACACACTCTTACGTGGAGGGCTACCAGAAGAGAATATCAAGCCAGCATCGGAACAACCTGGCCTGACCAAAAAAGTCGAATTCGTATTTCGACCCCATCTTCACTTTCGTCATCCAGAGAAAATCCTACCTAAATGCTCACAAGGATCCTCGAAAGGTCTATCTTTACTCTTCGTGGTCGCGCGTATGTCCGACGTTTCGCTTCGCGCCGCTGCTTTTTCGGTCTGTGCTTCCTACCGTCCGTCTGCTAGATCGATCAGGGCATTTGAGGTGCTAAAAGTGCTCGGGGATTACCATCACGGGACAAACCTCCCTAGCGTGAGGAAGAGTTGTCCCCTGGTATAACGGGGTCGAGACAGTGGGCTATATGCCATTGGGCCCTTGTGACACCATGCGTTCCCCGTCTACCGACATCGTAGGGCTGGGTGGCTCTCGCTCCGGCTGTGAACGTGTCAAAGTCAGTGCGCAACTATCGCATGGCACCACCTCTAGTATGAGCAGATTCCGATATTCTCCTCGTATGTAACTTGAAGTCGTTTTCGGAAAGAATCAAGGCACACCCTACCCGGAGACCGTATTACGAGTACTATTTTTCCCCCTGGACCTTAAGCCAGTCAAAGTGCAGCCGATGCTTCAAACTGTGGGTACAAGAATACGTCAATATCACGTTGAACAACCAGCTTGGCAGCCGTCAGAGGACGGCTCTACACCCTCGTGTTATTACCGTGGCCGTGAAATTTTCTTTGTTTGGCCATGACCATTAATATTATATCAATACTAGCAACGCGTGCCAAGGGCTCTTGGGGTGGATATCTTGCCGTTCAGCCCACATCGGTAATTCGAAGAGTATTCACGGACGCCATCACGATAAAGCTGTACCTGTGCGGTCATTAGAGCAGACCGCTCCGGCGGAGTTAGCGCACAACTTGAAGGCGCCACCTTGGGCGCCACACAAGAGAAGGCGAGCCCTTCCATTCCCACGCCCACTTCAATCCTCAGTTTTTCTGTATTTCAGATGACTAGTTCTGTACACCTTTTCCTACAGCGCGGGCATATGACACGTCGACAGTTGACACATCGTTCGTTTCTTGTGGTCTGTACTCCCCCCCTAGTCCAGGATTTCTGCGCCTAAATGGGTATAGAAGGTATTCTAATCCCTATGCCCAAGACATTTTGCAACGTGCTGCACAGTTCATGATATCAGATGCGGGAATTAATTTGTGCCCACGACCCCTGCTGCTTTCCATCCGGTTTCATTGATATCTAGAGCGCCTCATGGCCCTTGCCTTATTCGCTATCAAAGAACATCGAATACGATAAGGGCAAGGAGCGGATATAGGGAAACTTCTATGACATCAACTGACAGAACACCTCACGGGGCTCTGCAAGTGTCTTACGGCAGAAGTAATGAATGCAGGTACACCTGAATGGGTCAATGACGCTATTTATCGACACTGGGACTGGGAGGCATCGCACCTGCTGCCATGGCACTTACTCTAGGGCTACTGGCGCTCAAGAAGGCGAGAAGGCATTACGATATATTGATAATGACAGCCACTCCCCAGACTGTAGCCCTTCCACGGCGCCCTCTCAACATCGAGACCGTCGTTCTAGCTTCCTTATACTCCATCCGTGTTGTACGGGGTGATTGGCGATTTCCTCTCTCGAATCGATGCAGAGACTTACCTTTTGTGTTGCCCCAAACACCGAGGCTCACACTACCGTCCGAAATTGCTTGCATATGGCCCTAGCCTGAACCCCGAGTGATGTCGGTTCTGTTATTATCGGACCAGCCTTATCATCGTCAAGTCTTTGACGTGGATGTCTATTACAAATCGCCGACCTCAGGTCATGCCGAAGGTACCCTGTTTTTGGCCTCAGAGGCGCCGCAGTTTTTACTCATCGTCTGTCACTGTTGCATTGTACTATCACGCTAACAAACTCACCGTGCCCACCTAACTCCACCCCCTTCTCCAGACCCTTACAGTTGAGGCCTTTATTAACAATCACTTACTGGAGACGGCGCGAAACGTCGCGAACGTTACCATACCAAAAATCGCACCACCAGTAATTTCCGCCGTGAGTCCGTCCTTTGTTCGGGACATTATTGTTACGAACTACTCAAATGTTCGACACGCCATCAGGTACCCAAGGAGCCCTGGTTCGCAATCCGAACATGGTGGTAGTTTCTCCTGTCAGATACACAGGCGTTTAAAGGTGATACGGACATGAAGGGCTTGGTACATGTACAGCACGCACGACGATGGTGCTAGCCCTAAGTACTCGGCTTTCGAGCCAGACCAAGCAATTGCCCTACCCCCAGTCGCGAAAATTTTCATCCCCCTCGCTAGCGAGGCCGCCCCGGGCCGACGCAGTCGAGACTCTCACTGGACTCTTTCTCTCCGCCGAGTCCGAGTCCGCCGCGCGCGCTCCGTCAGTCAGCTCGGTTCTCTCGCCAATTCTGGCCACACCCTGGGTTATCGGTCGCCCGGGCATGTCGGTCTAGGTACGAAGCGATGACTGATATCACGCCACACCACCGAGACCCCTCCGGATTGCTAGTCACTCGCCCCTTCTCCGCTTTCCTCGGGCGACGGAGGTCCGCAGGGAAGTTCTCCACTCGCCCGCCCGTAGCGATGTATCGGCCTGGTTTGTCCCTCTCCTGCCACCAACCTTTTTTCGACACTGAGTTCTCGTGCTTGCCATCACCCCCGTATCTCATTTTCACCCTGTGCCCATATCCAATCCCCCCCCCAGCTAACATTCACCACGAACAAGAGACGGGTGTCCGACCTGGCGCTATTTCCCCTGTGATATCCTTTGGGTTCGTTCGTTCCATGACTACTCCTTCATAATACCACTTCACTGAGGCACATCGAACGACCAGACTGTCCATTAAAGCAAAAAAAGTCCTCCTATGATCGCATGACAATGGCTCTACCATGCATGCATGCGTTTAGTCTACATCGATGACAGTACATTACAGCACTTGGATTGCAAAGGTTCTTACAGTGAATGGCTGCGTTAGATACAACTGCAAAAAAAAAGGCTGTCAGCGACCCCCATTTTTACGCATAACACAAATGACCAAGATCAGATTAAAAAGGCAATTTGTTGTTTGTCTTCACATTCACATGTGTTTACAGAACAGGTCTGAACGGTGTTCATCACATCGAACAAGAGAAAGTCAATACTCACTAGGTCAGAAGTGGTCCAGAGACGGGTGAGACAGCTGCCTGCATAAAAAAGAATATCGCCAATCAGTCTCGGCAATCAATGGAGTGCGGAATAAGAAATCGGAGAAAAAGATTCAGAAAGCCATGCATGTTAAGGTTCCGCATGCCCGTGTGGGTCAGAACAGTCTAAGAAAGATATCATCCCAAAGAGCAGATGCCACGAAATAAGTAGTATTGATCGGGATACATACCAAAGGCCGCAAACCTGAACGGGCGTCACGGTCGCGAGGGTATTAGTGGTGGGAGTGCTGTCGGGATGGGCTTATATACCAAGCGAGACGGGTTATCTTCGCCATACACCCAGTCCGGCTCCTCGTCGAGGCCCTGCTCCATCACATCACAATCCTCGACGTACACCCCGATACCCGCGCCGTCCTCCGGATCGAGTAACATCTCACGCCCGCCGCCCGCCGCAGTCCCCGCAGTGAGCTGCAGCTTGCGCAGCGCGGCGATGAGGTCCTCCGCGAGAGGCGTCGAGTTGGGCGGCTCCTCTACGACCTGCTCCCAGCCCACCGGGGGCGATCCCGGCGGCGAGATGAGGAAGTTCTTCTCGATTGCAGGCGGGCGGAGGTGCGCGCCGCCGGGGGGCGTCTTTGGGGTCGGGTCTGCGCGGAATACGCGGAGGACGAACGCCGGGCTATCATCGATCATCTGGGATCAGCATGTGTGTGAAGAGTAAAGGCATGTAGGCGTACGTACGTCTCTGGAGTGGCATCGATGTGCAGCCCGTCGCTGTGTGTCTTGGCTTCGTCTGCGCTGTCCTCGGATTCGTAGACGACGATGACACGTGCGAATGTCCGTAGAGGGGCCCATGCACGAATCTTGCCGTGAGCTGCGAAATGGTCACGCAGAGCATCCATAACTCGTGGATGGAAGAAGGGGGTTGGTAGTTGGGTGAGCACGAGTGTGTTGGTGCGCTTTGAGTCTTCTGTTGGGGTGGGTAATTCAGCCATGTTTGGTGAGGAGTCCATGTCGTGGATCAGCCCAGGCATTTGAGCAGGATTTTTTCGGAGAAAAAAAAACGAACATCGTGTCGTTCCGAGTCAATTACATAAGTACATGTACAGCCCGCACTGCGCACAATGACAAACACCGCCAAATCCGGTTATACTAGTACAATCGTACAGCACATAACCTTGAGCATAACAGTACAGGACTACCACAGCATAATACCTACGCGCCAACTGTTGGTACCGAGAGATCAAGATTTCTCGCGCAGCCGTTCGCGGATTTCCTCCTGCCTCCGACGTAGAACATCCACCTTCTCCTCGTTCGTAGCGTTGTAATCCACCGTTGATTGATTGAACCTGCCAATGTCATACAAGTTAGTTTGATTTAGGGATCAGGGATTAGGAAAGGAAAGAAAGCACGGATTCTCGGGTGACTTCTGGAACTGCTTGAACAGGAGATCCTGTTGAGGCAACGAAAGATCAAGAGTGTTCACAGATTACACGCAGGGGTGGCAAACCTTATATTGCTGGAGGCGCAGCCCGGGTTGCTGAAGTATGACTTTGTAAGACCAGAGTCATCGATACGTGGAAACAAATAGGGTACCTCATCCCGAATATTCGGCAGTTCACGCTCGATATATGCATTGAAAGCCGCCTTGTTGCGACATCAGTTATGACCCGTTTGACTCAAAAAAAGGGATGTCTCACTTTGAATCGTCTCTACAGAACACGATCGTTTCGGTCAGAGACTAGCGACTAGAGGCGCAAAGGTGCACACCTCTGGATGCTTCTCAATGCCTGCCGCCTGATTCCCGATGCTCGCCTTGTCCACCTTCGCAGTGACGACCTCGAGCAAGTCGAGGGCATTGTCGATTCCAGTAGCGGCGAAACTCTCGACCTCCTTGGGGGGTTCATCACCGCTCTTGCTGGGGCTCTCCGCAGCAAGGGTTGGGTCGGGAAGCCCATCTCCTGCAGCAATGGCACCCGGACCCGCAGGCTTGGCATGCCCTTTCTTCGCGGGAGGCTTCGGTGCGGCCTTCTTTGCACGTAGAGCCGCCTCCTCTTCCTCAAGCAGCCGCGCGTTCTCCGCTTTGCGGGCGAGCTCTGCCTTGCGCTTCTCTTCCTTGTCCTCCTTGCTTTTCTTGGTAGATCGCGCGCCGTCGTCCCACTTGGAGGCCTCTGTGCGTTCCTTGATGATTGGATTTGAACAAAATGAGGGTAAATCGGGGGTGAGACGCAGACCTTTGCCTCCTCCGCTGCTGCACGCTTGTTCGCTTCGTTCTCGGCTTTCTTGGCACGGCCACTCTCTTTCTTCGCGTTCCCACCCTTTGGAGCCATTATTGCGCCTCCTGATCAAAGGCGGGTTCTAGATGTCAGAAACTGATGGTTCGTAAAGGAATCGATGTCCGAGTGATGAGTCAAAGGTTACGCTGCCCAAGTGCCGCGGCCGATATATCTTATCTTATCTAATAAATTTGATAAGCTCTGGCGATGGCCGAATTCCGAATCGAGTCAGCTCATCGAGGCGATGTACACGCCCTTGGTTGTCTCATCCTACCATTCGCAGATTAACTGATGATGGACAACGTTCGTGTCGACCGTTGGTCAACTGGGAATGCATGTACGCACTGATGTCTCCTCCTTAATCTCCTCTCATCCATACTTCAGATGGCCCTGTCCTCACTCAAACCGACCTCTATCTTCTCAAGCCAAATTTACAAATACACCCTATCCTCACCAAGTCCCATAGCTTCATCCTCATCTTCAACCTTCTCACTGGTGCATCCCTATTCTCCGACCACCAATCGGACATTAATAATCGTCTGCCTGCGCAGGGTACACTGGGGGTTTTAACGAGCAGCAAACGGACCGCGACCACCCGTTTGAAGCAGTGAATCAGCCTGCTACCCTTCCCCGAGTGTCGGTTCTCCACATTATCACCGAACGTTCTCCGTGGTGCACCACAGTACGAAACGAGGCGGGAATCACACTTGGGGATATCTGCGGACAAATGCACAAAGAGTAGGCACCCGCTCTTCTCATCTGGGATGTTTAGATTTCTGACTACATACACTAGCTATGTGGAAAACGTGATCACTGAGGCTGAGCTCTCCGCAACACAGCCTCGCATCCAGGAACGGATCAAGCAGGTCGCCGCTCGTAATGCCGCAGGCCTCGGCGGTGGTGGGGCTCAGTGGAACGGGTTCTATTCGTCTCCAGCCCCGACGCCACTCAATCGTCTCAAGCGAGTTGGTATGTATCCTATTATGTATTATCGGCCTTTTGCGTGTTCAACTGATTGCTTTTGCGAAAGATTGGTTGTGCGAGGCACATTTCTTTGACCAAATGATCCGTGACGAGCGGTACGCTGAGCAGCGTCTCGGTTTCGCCGCTCCCAATATCCTTGTGATGAAATTGGAGACTTATGCGAATTAGAGGCCGCTGTGGTTTTGTAGTGCGGCTCGCTCCCGTTGTATTGAATCTATGCTTTGTATCTTTCTTTGGGATATGACCTACTCCTACTCGGTTCATCCTAATCACATGCAACCATCTGGATCGTTGTATGGAAGAGTCGAAGCCGTGTGCTGCAGAAATTAGAGTTAGACGCGTGGTCACATGGTCGAGTGATGTGAATCCCGTGATGCTACACGTGTTTCGACGTCGACGAGTCTTTCGCTCATGAGCTCGGCGTTGGCTCGCCGGTCGTTCCTCGGGTGCCGGGGCTCGACTGTCGGGGACAACCTCGCTCGCTCGCTACGTGGGACTGCTCCAATCGCATCGCCGGGACTGGCAAAAACAGTCAGTTCGCCTTTTAAAGGAAACTTAGGTGTGTACCCTTCACCCTGGTCCAACCACCTGATCGAGCCCGACCTGGCCCGTCTGGACTTTGTCACGTACGTATGTTCCTTTTCGACCCATACACATCACATCTCCGCGCTCAACTCGCGCGCTTTGCCTTGATACCCGCGTGTCGCTTCTTTTTTTCTGCCCAATCTTATCTCATACTCAACAGCCAAAACCTCTGAGTCAACCTTGGAGTCAACTCCGGACTACGACGCCAGTTGCCCATTCTTCCTTGGTGCGCCGACCTATTTCCGCATCTCCCTTTTCTCTAACTTAATCCTGTGTGTGGGAGCAGCTGAACCCGTGGAAAACTTTGACGTCGCTCCATCATGCCTGACTCCGAACCTGCTACTCCCTTCATTCCTCCTCGGCCGGATTTTGGAAGCCCAGGAGGACACTCCCCTGCCGTCCTTCCAGCAGTAGTCCCGATGTCCCCCAGCCAGGTAAGCATAGCTCACAAAAATTGCTTACAAAATACTGTTCTCACCGCCCCACCCCCCGACTACACCGCTTCCAGTCTTCGACGTTGTCTCCACCCCAGAACGCGTTTTACTCCCCATACACTGGCACACCTTTCGTTCCGCCCCCCATGGCTCCTCCTGGGTCCTACTATATGCCCACCGTGCAACTCCCAGACGGTGGCCCTCCTCCTGGCCCCCCGCCCAGTCATCCGCCTGGCCCACAACACCACCCTCCTGGCGTCTCCGCAGACTGGATAGGTCCACAAGCGGGACAACAGGCATACGCAAATCCTTACGGTGCGATGCCAGGCATGGTTCACTCACCATGGGCAGGCCCTATGTCCACTCCCTTCTCTGCGTTCAGCGCATATGGCCAGCCCCTGCCCCCAACGAACCTTCAAGTCCCTCCAGGCCCGTACGCACAGCCACCACCTGCCCACCCGCCCCACGGTTATGCGCCTCAGTACGCCACTCCCGCACCGCAATTTGCTATGCCACCACACGGGTATCCGATGGCCTATGCAACCCCCGCATGGGTCCCCGCTCCGATGGCCTACCCCGCGCCGGGTCCTCCACCGCCCGCTGCACCGCCGCGCCAGCCGGAACGTCTCACGCGCGCCGAGCGCTACGACAAAATCGGCCATTTCGCAGCGGGACCACACTGTATGCGACCCGCTTGTTTGCGTGATGGTGTGATATATTAACGTGCTACTTTTACAGATGGCCCCGTGCTCGAGCCAATCCTGATCAAGGCTGTCGGCACGAAGCTGGAGATCAACCCTTTGCTCCTTCCCATCGGCGACGACGACGAGCGAGCGCACCTCCGCTGGAACATGCTGTTCTCCACCGCGCACTGCCACCGCTCGACCGACCCCACCCACCGTTCCTGGTCCAATGGCCGGCAGGAGCCCGCCACGTTCCCACGCGTAACGGACATCCGGCTCGTCTCGAACGTCTTCCCCTGGATCCTCGACATCAAGGCGGCCAGCCCGGCGATCGGCGTCACCTGCGGCGACGTGATCGAGCAGCTATCAGACCACCTGCAGCGGCGGCTGCGCAAGGAGGACTACGAGGGCGCGTCGGGCGCCAAGCGGCGCGCGATCCGCGACGCGTACCACTACAACCGCTCGCGCAACGCGGGCGTGCCGGGCGGGCAGCTCGGGGACGGGCTCAAGGCGCTCGACTGGCTCGGCCCGCAGACGATGTTTGGCGGAATGCAGATGAACGATGCGCTCGTGCTCGACCGCTTTAATGTCGTCATGCCGTGCATGCTGGAGCTCGTGTGCATCGAGCGTCCGTTGATCGTCGACGAGGAGGATGAACCGCGCCGCTCGAGGAGGCGCAGCAGGCACATGTCGACTTCGCGGCCTCCGAGCCGTGTGGATAGCTATACCTCCAGCTCAGCGGGGTCTCGGGACCGGGACCGGGAGTAGAAGCCCAACCTGTCATCCTTGTTCCCATCTTCTTTACAGGATGACTAGCTCCTGCCTTCGGAGCCGATCTCAGTCTTGCTTCTTTTGTCTTTCTTTTGCTTGTTCTTTATTTCTTTTCTTGTTTTCACTGAAAGGTGTCTATCGTCAGCCCGTCTCGTGGAAGCGTTGAATCGTTCACCTCTGCACACGTGTATGTGGTTTGTTTGGAAATGGGGCTTGGAAGGATCATTTCGGATGGATGTCAAATGTTTTGCTATACTGTACAGGTACCATATGTACCACTTTGTACTCCCAGACTTTCCCTTGCTGTAGTCTTTCGCTGTTTTAGACTTCCCTGATATGGTGCTGAGTCAGCTATTTCCAGATTTAGATGCTATATAGGTGACACTCAGCTGCTCGGCATATGATATCATGGCGGTGTCTAGTCGAAACGGTCTCGTTTCGGGTTGTATGGCCAACTCGCTTGTCAGTGCAACTCGGGTCCCATGTGACGGGTCTTGTGAACCGTGGAGCAAGCAGCTGGTGACTCATTCGCTCAATTTTAAAGCTTGATATATCCAGAGGCTTCTGGGTTCGTGCCGTATCTGTCACAAGCTCGCGCTGGCGGCCAAAAACTACCAAAGAACCTCACAACGTAATGACGAAGACCCCATGACTCTGTCTCAGGCTGGACTGAGTCAACCAAGGAATCAACATTACTGGTAATCGGACATCGTATGGTGAAGCAACGGGATCTCCCGCAGAGCTGTACACCCAGCGCCCGGAGTCGGAGGTGTTCGTCTCCTGGCGATTTATATCATGCAAGGCTGGCGTAGCGAATGTCCGACTCGCGCGATCGGGATCGGAGGCGAGATGCTGTACATGACATGCGCTCGTCGCACGTTCGGCTAATGAATGTTTCGCAATCGCACCATCAACCCTGAAACCTCGGGCCTGCTGTGCATGAAGGAACACAGCCGACCACGACCAGCATGGAGGACCGACTGAGTTGGCTCTCATTTCGGTGCCCCTCTACTTTTCTACGCAGACATCGCGAAAACGGACGATCGATGTTACCACGTTCTCCCCTTCTTCAAGACGCAAATCCCGTCCACATGCGAGATAAGTTGGTACGGGCATGAATATTGCATGAATTGTTCGAGTTCGGGCCGTTGTCCCAACATTCGCTTCTATCGAGAAAACGAGCCGTTCGGTGGCCGATCATGCGCAAGTGATAAGTAGCAAGTATTGGATTGGGCATCCGTCGACTGGCCAGCAGTAACGCCAAAAGAACGGGCGTTCCGCGTCACGCCTGTGGGCACTCGCCACGTTTACTATCTGTTATCGACGGCGGCGACTCGGATGCGGCGCGGAGTAAACATGGGCGTGTCCACGCGTGTCAGATTATATCCGATACCAGTATGAGGAAATCATGGCACACCGATGAGAGCGTGCTATATTTGGGATGTTCTTGTCTCATCGACTTGCCAAGTCATAGTTCAGGTGTCTCGTAGCTCGAGGTACCAATCCCCATCGTATATCTGTCTGTGATCTCAACCAACAGAAACATGGGAAAGCGAAGCTGCCTGCGCACCGACTCGATCCTGCCTCCACACTCCAAACCGCACCGGGGCGGTCGCAGCCAGAAACGACGTGCACGAATACTAGTGAGACTCTAGTTTGCCCGCTGAGGACGTAGCACACTGACGACGGCAGCTATTTACATACCTATTGTACAGCGTTCGCAACAGACGTCAGTCGAACGATCGTATGCCCTCCTTTATGAAGCAATATACCAGTGTGGATGCCGCTGAGACCAAGTCAAATACCACTGAGTATGACGAAGGACCACAACTCAACGGACCCTCTTTGCGCCTTGACCGCTTGCGAGCACGAAGGAAGTCGCCAGGAGAATACGAGTACGATGCCGACATTTGTCTAAAATCTGACCGTCAACCGCAACAGATATGCATAGCGACGCATCCGGGAAGCTTTGGACTAACGCTCTGACAAAAGTATCAGCATTCACATGTCAACGACGATTGCCAGTGGCAACTCACCTCAGACTGTAGCGGTGCTCTTCCTGCTACTACCAAGCTTCTTGCCACTGTTCCAGCTCATTTACAGCGGGGAAAGCCAATCGAAGAACCGTGTCAAGAGATGCACACAATATGGTATACCACTTCTCGCTTAAACATCCTGAGCTATCAGGCCACCAGCCAAACTATCGGACAGACTGCGGCGACAGATAGAAGGTTCGAGAGAGAAGGACGGGGGGTGCCAGTGTGAAAATGAGTGAGAAGGCGGAAGTTGTTGAAGGGACAAGCAAGTCCAAATCTGGGCACTGGCACTAGCAGTAACTTGAAATCGTAACGCCGTTTCCCCACCAGTACTCAAACCATGACTATTCAAATGCCCACCTATACCGTGGTCTCTGATCGAGTCCCTATTGGGCCCTATTTCCCATTGATGGATGGTGTGCCAGTGTCTTGGGACTGACTCCCTACTGTCTATATCCGCCTGCCAGTGATTCAGAGGTAGTGGAGCCGCGTGGCGACCGACAAGGTGATGAAGGCAGCGCCGGCGTTGTAGACATGTGCCCTATCATACAGACGGTACTACATGACTACGACTCCTACCTACATGACTAGGCACTTAGGACCCGGGGGGCGCTAGTATAGTATAAAAGCAACTAGTATAGGAGGTCCTCAGTCTCCCGGCTCGGCTCCACCTATGAGCTCAAACCGGTATGTCTTGGGTCCATTCGTTTTATTGTCAGACTAATAGTACCCGTCCCTGCTAATATTATAATTAGTCGTCTTTCCAGGGCCCGTCGTCCATCCTCCCCGCCGACTGGGACAATTTCTCCCTATTCGTCCTCAGGCGCCACTTTAGTGGCGATCCATGGCCCTCGAAATTATTCGAAGACGGGAAAGGTTTATAGAAGGCAAACACGAGTTCGAGGTGCGTCCTCGAGACGCCGTGTAGCGCCTTGATCGGTTGCTAACGGCATGCGTGGCACAGCCCAGAGTTACAGACATGCAGCGACAATCAACGTGCTCCCTGATAATGTCTTACTAGAAACATTTATCTTCTGTCTACGCAAACCTCACGAGTCTCCGCTTTCCTGCATGTTAGCATGGCGCAGACTGGCACATGTATGCCAAAAATGGCGGCAAATCATATTTTCATCACCTCGCCGTCTCGATCTGCAACTCCTCTGCACACACGGAACGCCCGTCAGGGAGAATATAGGCTGCTGGCCAGCATTTCCGATCAGCATCGAATATCACGTATACTGGAACCCTGGGAGTGACAAGGGCTTGCTTCCCAACGACGAAGATAACGTGATTGCTGCACTCGAGCACTCCGATCGCATACGCTGCGTGAAGCTCACTCTCACAAGTTCTCTGTTGGACAAGGTGGCCACGGTGATGCAGGAACCATTTCCGGCACTGACACTGCTTCGGCTTTCGTCAGAAGATCAGAACGTGCCAATTCTTCCCCACACATTTTTGGCTGGATCCGCCCCATCTTTACAGGAAATATACCTAGAAGGCATTCCATTCCCATCATTACCCACACTCTTTTTATCGGCCAGTGGCCTTATCAATATCCAACTTCACAATATACCCCGGGACGGTTACATTTCACCACAGGCGTTGGCTACAGGTCTGGCCGCGCTGACCAGGCTCGAAACCCTTTCTATTCGATTCCAATCCTCAGACCCGAATTTTCGCTCTATTCCGACGCCTCCCCTGGCACGGCTTGTCCTTCCCTCTCTCACCATGTTTGGGTTTCGAGGCAATAGCGAATATTTGGAAGGCCTCGTGGCCCAAATCGATGCTCCTCGACTCGTCTTCTCCCGAATCACATACTTCAATCAACTTATATTTCAAGTTCCCCATCTGTCCCAGTTCATCGGTCGCACCGAAAATTTCGGGCTGGCCCCGTTCAGGCATGCGCAAGTGGGATTTCGTGGCAGTAACATCTACATCAGTTTTGTTTGCGGACAAGGAGCACTCCGCAAAAGTTATTTTTTTCTTCAAGTCTCATGCCAGGGGTTTGATTGGCAGGTTTCGTCAATGGCCCAAATACTCAGCCAATCCTCTGTTCTACTCTCCGACGTGGGCCATCTCTCCATCCATGCGCATCGTCTGCGACCAGGTTGGAAAAATGACGTGGACCACACTGAATGGCTGGATCTTCTCCACCCATTTACCGTCGTGGAGACACTCCTTGTATCTAGGCAGTTGGCAGGACACGTTGCTCTTGCACTTCGTGATGTCACTGGGGAGACGGTCGCAGAAGTGTTGCCAGCCCTGTATCTACTTTGCTTAGAAGGTCAGTTTGTGGGACCTGTTACGAAGTTCGCCGCTGTCCGCCAGCACTCTGGTCGCCCCGTAACCACTGTTGGCACGTTATCGGAGTTTCTTAACAGACGTAGGTTCCACCCTTGTAGATAAGATGAAGTTCTGTACTGGCTGCTTACCCGCTATGACCTAATGAGAAGGAACGAACATGCCGTGGCACTCCGTTTTGCTTTCTGGGGAATACCTTCTTCCCTGTTCTTCGCACTGTTACACACCGTCCGCACCACCTGCTTGAGGGCTCCCCTGCGAACCATTCTCCCAGTCCTCCCCACCACGCAGTCGTTGGTTCATTTCATCGGGCGTAAATGTGGATTCCAAAGAAAGAAAAGGCGAATGTCATCGACAAGCCTGATCTGGCATGCATTCAAGTTGATTAAGCATACCAGTTGTAAGGACCCTCAACATAACTACGAAGAACAATAGATACCAGCGACATTGGTGATTCCAGATCTGCACTATGAAGTGCGAAGATCCACCTGAGCAGACATCTATAGTTCTCCGTGGCTTCGGCACGAGCCCTACCGCCCGCTCTTCCCATGACTTTAACGTCCCCTTCCGAGAATACCCCCAAGTGGACCGGGAAAGAAATTCAATGGGTCTGAGAATTGAGATGCTCTGGCCCTGTACCGTGGAGTCGTAGATGTTGTCGCTCTGTGCCGGCCTTTGCTACTGAAAGCCAGGGCGTGAGCGTCCCTGCCTGGATCAACTTCTGGACAGCGCTGAGTACGGTGACAAGGCTAAGATTGAGAATGGGGCAACTCACTCTTGGGTTTTATAGGAACACTGAATGAGGGGTCTGCAGGCCCCATGACTGACTGGTTTTCTGGAATGTGAATGTGGAATTGTAGATGTGTGTGCGCGCGTGTGTGAGTGTGCAGTAACTGAGTTAGATGATGAGAGAAAGAAAGGAGTAAGAATGTTTTTTAAAATACCGGGAGACTGAACACTTGACTGGTCGAGTAGCTGAAAAACGAAGAAAAGTAGGTGATAGTCACACGTTGTACCACTTTTTATGAGTTGTAGAGGACCATAGGCACCAATCAAAGTGCATATGGGCCTGATATGGCATGAAACGGGAGCGTTGGGGCGGGCACCGCCGCCAGGAGGCAGAGCCAAATATGATGCAAGTGCCAGATCAGAGGGCCCATTTCCTAAATTGCGGCGGTTTTTTTTTTGCTGTGCCCCAATGCGACCATAAGCGCCCTAGAGTAAGAACGAGAACGCACCACTGGCAAGAGGCGCACGCTGGGTAACTTTCCCACTGGCAAGTCCGGTATTTGGGTTTCGTTTCCTACAAGTTTTCTAGGCCTCCATGAAGCGTTTCCACTACCACGCGCGGGGAATTGTAGCGAATAGAAAATTGGTGGTCTATCTCTTTGTTAGGTTTACAGAGTTGTCATAAAACGCGCTTTTAGCACATACCTCTAAGGTACTATGACATTGTCGCGGAAGCCGCTCAGGCGCGACAGACGTAGCGGGGATGGATACTCGGGACTTCTGGGAGAGACAGACCTGCTCTTCCTTCCCCAGACGGCCAATATGCTATCGCCTTGCAAACGCACTAGATCCGGCGTTCTGGTGCACTGTCCGTGCTGTTTTTTCATGCCTCGGAGATCTTGAATGGAAGACTGTGAACCGAGACAGTTTTGCCGTGGGTATAAAGAGTGAGAATCATTGCAAATTGTGATGGATTTCATCTTCCGAAGGATTCACCGTAATTCGCCCATCCGGGCCGGAGACGATGCTGATCACACTCGGTACCACTCATCACAGGAAGGGGCTATTGGAGCTGGTTCACTCGCCGGGTCCGCGCCGTCTACTAACTCATTCACAGGTGATCGACTCACGATGAAGACAATCGTAACTCCCCACTGGTGTGGGTCCGCACTCTCCGCCAGGAGCATTAGCCCACGAAACGCACCTTGCGCTGACCGCAACTTAGTTATTCGGAACGGCATGGGCAATTTCAAGCGCAACTGTGAGCGTAGCTTGTCATGAGGCATTGGGAAGGCCGCTTTAGAATTCTGTGCAGGGATTGAGAGCGAGTGGAGAGACCACTTGTCGCGCGGTGTCGTACGCGAAACGCACGGGAGATGTTGTTTTGCAGTGACTATAGCACTATGTGAATAAGTTCCAATTTCAACGTTCGCTCGAGAACTCACCATCTACCGACAGAGAGCTTGAGTGTGTGATGTACTCCGGCCGTCTGAGCAGAGGCCCATCGTCTAGAGCGAGTCGTACCATATTCTACGGTCATGATCATGGTTATACAATGCGATGTTATCAGAGACATACCGAAACATCCTGTGTTACAGGCGTGCACACCCATCATGACGGTGTTGACCTGGGGATCAAGGAGCCACCTTGAACGCCCGCGAGGTATGGGGACGAAGACAGTGGCTGGGATCAGACAAAGCGAACTAGATGCCCTTCTCTTATCTCGAAGAGGCTGCTATATATACCGCCCGCCCATGGTACACTTGGGAGGCGTGGTCGTGGTCTCCGCCAATACTTGAGGCTTCGATTACAGATACTGCACAGGAACTACCACTGGCAGAAACCCGAAGACTCGGAGTCGAAGCCTAAGGTCGCAATACTACCAATAATTACGGCGTACCTCGGCGTACCATTACCTCGTTCTTACCTGCTTTCCCGCCACCGATTCTAAACCTTCGCCTAGTGCATTAAAATTAGGGTGGATCCGGATAGCGTGCTACTAGGTCTGGCATGACCTGGCACGAGGAAACGTTCTGACGGCGTATTGGTTTTCATTATGCCTTGTTCAGACACCTAGTATCACTACTACTAGTGCCAGTGCCCACGGGCTACAAGACGTAGGCATAGATTCTGGAAGGCTCTATCCATCACTTACGTCACATCACTGATGGTAAGTTACTAACCTGGGTTCACGCCTGCGAATTCAACAGTGCCCAAAGCACACCGTTACACAGCCTGCACTTTTCCACACTTTTCCGAATATTCCCACAGTAAGCAGGCGGGAGCGGTGTTGTAAACGTGCCATACACTACATCCATGATCGGGGAAACGATATATATGGCTTCTGTACCCTCTGCTGCCACCGGCTTGACTGCCAGCGGGCCACGAAGTAGTACATCACATATGAACATCGGAGTTGTGAGGTGTCTGGAAATAACATCAGTCATTTCCAACAATTTGAGCACAGCCCAGCGGATCTTGTTGCGCTACGGGCACGGGCGTGGCCGTGATAACTACGCTAGTCGGTCGTGTTGGATTTCTTGGTGATGTGCGAAGGAGGTAGAGTGTTGGTGTTGAGTTTGCAATGGCCTATTTCTTTGGTGTTGGAGGCGGCATGAAATTGCGGGGCTCCAGATAAAATCGTTATAGGGCCGAAGTAATCCGCATTACTTGGGGGAAAAAACGGGAGCAGAGCAGCATGGATTCAAGATAGGGCCTCGGCGGCGTTGTGAGTCACCGAGTGCCACGCAAGCAGATGCATAATATAAGAACGGCACGGAAATCTTCATACAGTCCTTGGTCGTACGCGATGCCGTCTCGCCTGGTCTTGCAAAGATTCCGTTATAGGATGCCTATGTTGGGTCTAATAAAAGTACATTGAGTAGTAAGAATCATGTCGGCGGCGAGATGATCGTGTACATCTCCATTTTAAAACAACGATTGTCTAAAAGCCGTTCATCCCTACATCTACCCAATCTCCGAATAGTAGGCTGATCGACTCGCCGTTGTGCGTACGACGTATGCTTTCCGAGATGGTCGAACTTATATCTATCGTCACTAATTTCGTACAAGATTTCTGATGGTCCTGTTGTGGCATTGTATTTGTGACCTGTGATTTCACAGGGATCAGCAGGCGGCATCGGCGCAGCGAAAGCGAGGAGGTTCGCACCACCAGCGTCTCTAAGGGAAGAGTTTCAATGACATTCATG
Organism: Lactarius sanguifluus; assembly: GCA_021527775.1. Classification (NCBI taxonomy): domain Eukaryota; kingdom Fungi; phylum Basidiomycota; class Agaricomycetes; order Russulales; family Russulaceae; genus Lactarius; species Lactarius sanguifluus. The sequence goes on from JAKEYF010000055.1 coordinate 236,544, forward strand.
CTCGCCTCGGAGAACAGGCCTACTACTCGGTCAGCAAAATAAAGCGAAACGGGATGGACGGACCCACCATGAGAGACCAACGCGTAAGTCCGTGACGCGCCGTTCTCCTTCAAAGATCGGGCGGCCAACGCCAACGTCGTTCCGGTGTCGATCATGTCGTCCACCAAAATTGCCACCTAAATTGGACCCGTTCAAGGGACGCGAATGGCGAGTGACAGCCAGCGATAGTGGGCTCACCTTGTTTCTGACATCGCCGACTAGGAGTTCCATCTTTTCTGGCGCATCTTGGGTTTTTCCGTCTCGTTTTCTATGGAAGAGAGCGAATTCAAGACCGAGTTTGTCCGCAATGGCGGTGACACTACGGAGGCCCCAAGAGTTTAGCTTGAGGGTTGCCTATGTCCGCAACAATGAAATAAATAAATAAAATCACAGACCGCTTTGCACCACCTGCGTCCGGACTAACGATGATCCCATCCTGCCAGCCCTTGATATGGAGTTTGATATATGCGATCATAAGAGGTTCAGAATAGAGGTTGTCAACGGGAAAGTCGAAGAAGCCCTGGATCTGGCTCGCGTGCAGATCCATGGTGATAACGTGGTCGCAACCGGCAACGGCCAGCATATTGGCAACGAGCTTGGCGGTGATGGGCGCGCGGCTCTTGTCTTTTTTGTCCATGCGGGCATAGGGATAGCACGGGATGACGGCGGTGATGCGGCGGGCGGAAGCGCCCTTGCACGCGGAGATGAGGATGAGGAGCTCCATCAGGTGGTCGTTGACGTCGCGACAGGCGGATTGGAGGATAAAGACGTCCTCGTCGCGAACAGACTCTGAGATTTTTACGTTGATCTCCCCATTCGAGAACTTTGTGACCGTGCACGGAGTGAGGGGAGTGCCAAGCCTAGGTGGATTGTGAAAGTCACAGTCCGTGGACTGGTTCGGGGCTGCGCAGGCAAAACTGCAGCTCACCGCTCGGCCACAGCGGCGGCGAGCTCCGGATGGCTGTTGCCTTGCCGAGGAGTGAGGGAGTTAAATTTTGGAAGAATAGAGGCAAGAGAGATGAAAAGAGACGCACCAGTGAGAAATTTTACGGAGTTGCCGTGCAACATCGCTGGAGTGGTAAGGTAAAAGAAAATAAAGCTGAGGTTGAGGCGGAAGCCCGAGACGGCCTGTGGTCACCAATCGGAGCGATTTCATCATATATTTGTCCCGAACAAATAACGTCACGGTGGCGATACGAATATGGTAACATTCTCAACGACATATTCAGAGTCTGCGTACCCAAGCGACCGCTCAAGGTGGGCGCTGTAGAGGCCAATTACATTGTAAGCAAAGGAAAGGGACCTCACATACAGTGGGACAGACATACCTGTTCAACCCCTTCACCTTCTCGATCTGTACGGAGTTGTAGTTCGCCAATCCTCGCCCCACCTCTTCTACCTCCCATTGGTCCTCATCTACCACGTCTTTCTCCGCCGCCACAACGGTGTCCACGGAGTCTCCGTGATCCGGAAGGGGCCCATCCGTTCCATCGGGCTCCGCGCCTTGCCCCGGTGATACCGCCGTCCCACGTGGCGTGCCCGGCCGAGTTGGCGCAAACCCGCGGACATACTCCTCACGTGCCGCTTCCACGTCTCGAGTGTCTGCGCCGACAGCCCCCTTACGTACCAGCACGCGCACAGCCTGCCCAGATGCAAACGCCCCGCGGACACTCAGGACCCCCGCCGCCAAGAGGCGCCCGCCCGACTCTCGGCGCGAAAGCACGCTGTGCGCACCTGAATCGATCACGACGGCACCCGCGGGCGTGAGCGTGTGCCTGGTCCATGCTTTTAGGTCTCGCAGAGGCGTCACGGACGGCGTAAATAGCGTATGCGGCGGCCGTGCCCCCCCGCCGACGGAGCTCGGACCTGATGCCATGCCGTGGTACTCCAGAATAGCAAAGAGAGAAGGAGGGTTGCGACTCGAGGTGATGATCGTCGTCACGCCGGCGGCGGTAGCGATCTCGGCCGCGATGAGTTTTGTTTCCATCCCGCCTGTTCCTAAGCTCGAGCCGAGGGTCGCCGTGCTCACTGTAGAAACCAATCGTAATCAGCAATCGGCATATGTGAACGTATGAAGCGTTGGGTCACCTTGTGTGCGAATCGCAGCGGTCGACTCTACGACTTCGATCAGCCGCGCGGAAGTATCTTTCCGGGGGTTAGCAGTGTACAGTCCGTCTACGTCCGTGAAGAGGAAGAGATAATCCGCGTGGATCATAGAAGAGGTGATCGCCGAAAGTGTATCGTTATCACCGAATTTTATTTCCTGGAAGAACTATCAGGCGTGCGTCCGAAAGGGTGGAGGGAATCAGATACCTACGCTGACAGAGACGGTGTCATTTTCATTCACTATCGGCACGACGCCCATGGAGAGTAGTTCCTTGAACGTGTTCACGGCATTGAGATACCTCGTACGCTGAGAAAGAGGCCAGTCAGTGTGAGTGGTTAAAGGTAGCGAAAGCGGTAGACGCACGTCCGAAATATCCCCACGTGTTAGAAGCACCTGAGCGATGGGTTGACCCAGCTGGCCAAACAGATTATCCCACAATGCAATCAATCTGCCCTGCCCAATCGCAGCTAACGCCTACGCGAAGGGTCAGCAGAGAAGATATCTTATGTTTTGACTTGCCTGCTTTCCGGAAAGACTTTTGGGGCGCGCAGGCATCGCCATACGCTGCAGGCCAACGCCTATCGCGCCGGAGCTGACGAGCACGACTTTGTGACCCGCAGCGCGTAGACGCACGACGGTCTCGACGATCGCGGAGAGCGTGGTCAAAAGCGGTTGGTGCGTCGTCTCGTGAACAATCGAGGATGTTCCTGTGCCGTCGTGGCGTACGCATTACGCAAAGAAAAGCGCATGGGAGAGGGAAAGGGGAAAGGGACGAGTCAATGCCGTGCCGTGCTAGCCGTTGGAGGAAGGGGCGGATTCACACCGAGTTTGACTACTATGATGAGAGGCTTTGTGCGGACCATAGCGGTGGTCTTTGTGAATAAGCGTGGGGGTAGTGGAGGAAGAAGGGTGCGATGCCTGGCGGAACAGTCGATCTTGAACTCGATGAGTAGACACTGTACCAACCAGCAAGCCACGGTTCTGTTGCAATTGGCCTCGCCGCCTCGAGGCGCCGCCAGCTGTCGCCACAAAACTTGCTCAATCATCGTGGTAGTTTTCAACCGCGTCCTACCGCACTGCACGTACGGGCATTCTATGTCCAGTCTGTGTTCCACGGTCAAACTTAAGTCCCTGTTCGCGGTGATAGCATTTGTTGGCGTTTAATTTGATTACTGGATTACTGTAACCTCGAGGAAGCGACATCGCGCTCTGACCATTTACGGTATGGGTTACTGTATGAGGGGTCCGACTGTACAGCAAGACACTCCCTTATCTGTCACCGCTCTGGAACGTTGAGCGTCGACGTTAATAGTTCTGAATATTTTATTTTTTCTCAGTCTCGTAGTTCAGATTTGATAGGTCTTCAAGTTTCTTCCGCAGGTTGGTTCGCACTGGTTCCGTCATCTCCCGTGATGGTGGTTACGAACACCGGGTACAGTCTTTGAGCGTAGGCAGAAGATCGAAATTTTTTGCCACTCACGCTAGTCTTTGTTTTTCTTGGGAAAACCAATACGATCACTATTGGATATCTCGTTATCTTTCTCAATGGGTTTGCTTAATTGTGCACGTAGATAACGAGTGTCTATACCCTTCTCCAAGCGAAGGTCAACCACATCCATGATCGAGGCGACTCGGACTAAACATAGTCGAGAATCTAATAAAACCACAAGAACGATTTTGGTATTGGATTTTGGTCACAACATGATCAGATCTAGCGGCGCCTTCGCTGCCTCCTTCTCTCCCTCGAGAGTCCTCTCCACATTTGCCCCGAGCCGTTTGCGTGCTTCGAGTGACAGCTGAGGCGACTCAGAAGAGTAACCAAGCTCTGAGAAACGGTCAGCATCTAGGGCGCTGGAAGCGAGGCACGCGGGGGACGTACTCAATGATGGGTATTGCAAAGGAACTGTCTCGCTTTTCGAGAGAACAGAAAGGTCAAGCGGGAAGGAGGGACCGATCCACGCATTGCGGACCTCGTGATCCCTAGCACTCGGTAAGGCAAAAAGACGGGTACATGTTCGGAGACGCCACTTACTTGCGCTGTAGTAGGTTAGAGATACGTCAGTTGAAAGAAGCGCTATTCAAAAGTGTGCTTACTTCTTCCTTGGTAAGAGGATGTACCAGGACACTGAAATCCTTCTTGTAAGCGATCACAGGTCCGTATATTCGAGCCTATTTGCGTACCTGAGGTCGCCGCGGTTCATACACAGATAAGAGAATACCGATGCGAACGACTCCGATGGGCACCATATCTCGTACGAGCCTTACCGTAAGGGGAACTTAGTCCATGGGGCAATACGAAGGAAGAAAGCGCGGATTCGCACCGACTGGATGAGGACCAATTGGTGCCAGGTTCACCCGCCACAACGGTACGGCTACAAATGCACCATCCCGTCTCAGTCGGAGGACAGCGTCACGGAGCTGCAGTGCAGCTTGATGCTCTTGTTCGTTCTTCTGATGGAAGTAGATATCTGCAAAAAAGGTCCGTACATTAGCAACTCAATAAGGGTATGTGCGTGACATACGAAAATGCCACTCCCTGAGGAGGAGAAATCAAGCTCGGTGTTTGCTCGTCATGGGAGATTTGATGCACGTACTTTATCTCAGACTCCAATACCTCTTGCAAATCAATAGGTGGGCTCATTCTGCAAACACGCATACTATGGTGGGGTCACTATGATGAGTACTGTCAAGGGCACTCGATGCGTTCAGGTTTCTCAATTCATGACTAAGGGCTGAATGATGCTGCGGCGGGCCATCGAACGGCGGCCGCGGTCGAGACGATGCCACGGGCCCCAAGCCTGGGCCGGTCATTCCCGGCACTGTCTCGATATTTGTGCACCCTGCAACAATATTTTCACCTCTTACGGGACTATCACGTTTCATGGGCGCACCTGAAGCAGAGACCTTTCTCTGCATGCAACACCGGTACCCCTCTCATAAATTAACCTCGTCCTCGTGTCGTGTTGGCTGCAGCCCGCACTTCGACAACTCCCTCCAGTTAACCGGCTGCCTGTAAAGCTGGTTTTCCGTATGCGTAGGCTAGGACAGGCTTCCGCAGTCGTGAGAGAATATTGGCTGTGTTTCCTTGTACGTCTCACCATTCTTCTATTTGATACACATGTTACCAACACCCTTGCCACCCTTGCAAACCCTAGTCCTGGCGGTTGAAACGGGACCCATTTGTGACTGGCGTCTTTCTTTCTCCCCCAACATCCCCACTCGCTGCTCCACCAACCCGTGATTAATATTCTGATTCTCAAGATATTACGAATGGTCGACTTTCCAAGTAAGTCGGTCTTTCTGTCTTTCTTTCCACCACCCCTCGCTGACTCGGTCGCGGTCCTTGTTTACAGGATCTATCGACGAAATTGATTCCTTCGTCGCTTGTTCTCAGGAGTTTCTCCGCTCCCCTCAATCCCATCCCATCCGCCTTGCCTGTCTTCATAATTTGGCTACGGCGCGACTTGATCGCTATGCGCTGTCAGATGCAGCGGATGACCTCGACAAGTCAATTGTTCATCTGATCGAATCAATTCTCCTCCCACCTCGTTTGTGGCTAGAACACGGTCCAATGATCCTCCATACTTTGTGGCTCCTCGCTTCCGCACTATTCAGACGCTCGAAAGTATCCGGGCAACCCGAAGACGCCATTTTTGCAGCCAATTACCTCCGCTATCTTTTAGACCAGCCTCGCGAAGTATCAGGGGTCCCGCGCCGTCTAGTCACGACAATGCTCGTGGATGCGTTGGCCTTTCAGATCAATTTAAAAGCTGGAAATGCGATGCAGAACATTAGGGAGATGGCAGTCCTATGCCGCGGGCTCCTTACCTCGGAAGTGTCCGATGGGGACACCACTCGCTCCATCCTTCAATTCTCCAAAGCGGTTTCGTCCGCAATCCGTCCGTGGGTCCCGGATCAACCATTGGATCAAGTTATCGAGTGTCTGCGACTTGTGAAGAAGAACAAACCGGATCTGCGAAGTGCCCACTTCGCCCTTGCCTTTTGTCTCGGTACTCGCTATTGTATGACATTTGTGAATGACGATTATGAGGAGGCCGCGTCCATGATGGATGAAATTATCACTTCCAGTTCTCCCGGAGACAATCAGGACGAATTCGTGGCCAGAGTCCAACGGTTCGTGACAGGGCTGGCATATATCCGTTCGAAAACGCACGGAACCCCAGAATATTCAGAGGAGGCAATATATCGCGCTCGTGCCTTTCTCAGTTCACCTCCTGAAGAACACTCTTTTAATCCTCTTGTTAATTATTCCTTGGAAGACACCGAAAAGCAGCGTTTCCATTACTTCGGTTCCGTCGAAGGCCTTAGAGCACGTACCGACGATTCGTTGGTATCTCGACTAGTGGATGCTTTTGGTAGGAAGGACGAAGGCGACGATTCTGAATTCAGTAGGGTGTACAAGAAGGCGATGCACCTTGAAGACATTCTCTCCTGGATCCAGAATAACGACGTGATGGAGATCGAAGAAGTCATCGAGGACGGACGAACCACACTTGATTCATCCGATCGGGGTAGTTCATTTACATTTTATATTCTCGGCTTATTCGGCTTGATCCTCTCTGAGGCATTCAAGCGCACAAACGAAATCAGATACCTCGACGAGTCAATGAGCACACTTAGTCAAGTTCTTGAATATCCATTCGCACGGCACATCCGCCCGGGGATACATCGTCTACTTTCCTGGTCTTTGCTCACCCGTTCTGTGCATTTTCGAGGTCGCCGTATGCAAGACGTCGATGAAGGGGTCAAACTACTCTCCCAGTGTGTCGACGACGGACACGCGAGCTTGCCCGATCGATTCCAGCTCGCGTGCGTGTGGGCTTCTTTTGCTCGGGGTTTCCGTCATCCATCCACTTTGACCGCATACGAGAATGCCATATCGTCGATGCAAAAGGCTCTTCTTTTTGCGCCAACTCTGCAGCTACAGCACGCCACTCTCGCCACGATGCCTGACTACTCTAATAGGATGCCGCTGGACTATGCCTCGTATCAGGTCAATCAGCGTCAACTCGAGGAAGCGATCGAAACTCTTGAAAGAGGGAGAGCCTTACTCTGGTCAGAGATGCGTCACCTTCGTACCTCAATTGATCAACTCCTTGAGGCAGACCCAGACTTAGGACACAAGTTTACGGCGGTGAACCGAGACCTTGAGGACCTCACCACGTCTATCCCACCGAGCCACAAATTAAGCATGGATGATAGCGCAGCCGACGACCTTAGGGCTGTTGACCCATTCAGTCGCCTCTTGCTAAAGCAACGCAAGCTTTTGGAGGAGCGCGACAAGCTCATTTCCCAAATTCAAATCTTACCGGGCTTCGACAGCTTCCTAACATCTCCATCATTTGACCAACTCCGTTCTGTCGCCTCTTGTGGTCCCGTCATTATAGTAAACCATTCCAAATGGCGCTCTGACATCCTGATCCTGCTTAATCACATGCCTCCCTCGCTCATCCCCACCTCAGCCAATTTCTACCGCCGGGCGAGAGCGTTGAAGAATAAATTACTTGCCTCGCGAAAGAGTGGGCTCGATTCAAGTCATTATGACCAAACTCTGGCTTTTGTTCTCGCGAAGCTCTACAAGCTCGTCGGTAAACCCGTCATCGACAGACTCTGTCAACTAAAAGTACCAGAACAGTCCCGGATCTGGTGGTGCCCGACATCCGTCTTCTGTTCCCTCCCTCTCCATGCCATGGGTCCAATCCCATCCGATGACGGGAAGCCGCGCTATTTCTTGGATCTCTACATCTGCTCCTATACCCCAACGCTGTCCGCACTCATCCAATCTCGTAACCGCGGTTCCAGCCCGCAATCTCCAGGCCGACCCTCCTTACTTCTTGTCGCCCAGCCTGACCCATCTCTTCCAACTGTGGGGGGCGAGATTCAAGTCGTCCAGGCTCTCGATACCAAGGTGACTAGCCTCATCTCAGACGCCGCGACACCGGCCGCGGTCATCGACGGCTTCCGTCGCCATCAATTTGTTCACTTCGCGTGTCACGGTACACTGGCGGCCGGCGAGCCATTTGAGGCCGGATTCGAGCTTTATGGAGACGAGCGCCTGACGCTGCTCGAAATTGTGCGCTCGCATCTCCCCACCGCCGAATTCGCATTTCTCTCTGCTTGTCACACGGCTGAGGTGACCGAAGGAAGCATCGTCGATGAGGTACTACACCTTGCAGCTGCGGTACAGTACTGTGGGTTCAAGAGTGTTGTCGGGACTATGTGGGCGATGGTGGACGAGGATGGACGGGACCTGGCGGAACACTTTTACAAGGCGTTATTCACTACTACTTCGAGGCGCGATCAAGGGGTGCCGTATCACGAAAGATCTGCGAAAGCACTCCGGTTCGCGGTGAAGAAGTTGCGCAAGAAGAAGCGGATCACCCTGGAGCGATGGGTAAATTTCGTTCATTATGGTGCATGACCGGGGGTTATCCGGGGGTGATTTGAAGCCAGATGTTTCTTGCCTGTCCGTAGCAGTGTGTGCAGGCGCTCAAAGCGCTCAAACGTTATGAGTATCGGGTGGTCTGAGTCACGCTATTATTCAATGACAAGGGGTTCGGACTGGACGTAACTGTATTGGGTTTAATTGTACAAGCGTTGGAGGCAGGGCCGTCCTTCTTCGGCTGCTACAGGACCGCTTCAGGGCAGGAACATCGTCAATCGTTTGTGCCAAAATTGTGCGTCTACGTTTTCACGCTCGACAGAGTACTTTTCATGAATTTAGCATGATTAATTTGAGAGAGCGCACTGCATAAACCCTATCGTCTCGTACATTGATACGCAGATCAGGCAGCGACTGCGTAGCGCCGTTGATAGTTTGTCATTTCATATATCTTCCGTTCCCTGTCCCTGTGTCTGGCATATTTTCCGTATGACACTCTGTTTGCAGAGTGTATGCGTTTGTCTACGTTTCCACTGCAGTTACTCTATTTCAAGATCATTGCGTTGTATGTGTATCTTTGCGAGTCACCGCCTTGCTCTCCGTTTTAGGTTCGGGATGGCGCCGGGAGGGAAAGGGGGCCAGCGCATCGTGCAGATGATAGGCAGTGGTGAGAAAATATCCAAGCTGGCAAACTGCACAGAAACTGGGCGAAAGCACGGAGTGCCTCTCGATCGGGCCCGGGGATGAGGGGTTTGTGTTTCCGAGGCGAGGTCGCGACGGTCAGGTGGTACCCTCCTGTAGCGAGCTGATGAAGGTCAGAAAACTTAGTCTCATCACCAATCCTGAGAATTACCGGGCGTGGTGGGTGGGCGAAATAAAAGTTGTGTGGTTCCTCCAACCAGTTGAGAGTTTGAGGAATGAGCACGTGCCGCCTCGCCGCCTCGTTCAATGTTCAAACTCTGCCGCCGCTTCCATTGTCAGCAGCATTCTGTGAGGTGAAAGCCTTCAAGTTTCGGTTCCGTCCATCATCCTCACACACTGGCTTCATCTCTCTGAACTACCTACTATGCAATTCTTCCCTGATGGGTCTCGTGGAAAACCACCATCTTCCTTCGAGTTTGCCCTCTTACGGAAGCCTTTAGCTCAAACGCGCTACAAACATGAATTCAGACACTGCGGACGGGCTTTGAGCATTATTGCAGTCACAGAACTTGAACTTGTCAATTAAAAGGCACCCGACTACCTACCGCGTAGTCACGTCATTTCATCTCGATTCTCGCACTTACTTGTTGATGAACGCTCTCGCGTTGATGACGCTACGGGAACTGTGAGCCTGCACCATGGATATTCCATCCAAAGCTCCATCTGCTTCCAGGGAACCAAGGAAGAAAGTGGAACGCAATTCACCTCGTCGAAGATCATAATACTGGGTGAATGCCAACGATGAGGTCCTTAAAAGACCTGTTGATGAACCCTCTGGGCTCGTCGATGCTGCGGTCTCCAAGTGTTGCATCGGTGAAAGCGCCACCTTCGCTCAGATTTTTGTTGTTCCAAACAATTAAACAAATATATTTCTATGCGCCGAAGGGAAAATAACCCCATTCGCCTTCATTCCCGCTCTGTGCATCAAGTGTAAGTTCTGGATAGTGTCTGGAGTCTCAGGATCGCGCGTGTACGAGTGATGTCTATAATGTATTTACCTAGATAGAACACGCGAGTCTATCTGGGCATAAGGGTACTGGAAAGTAAACGAGTGGTAAAGTATTCTCACCTCAGGATCGCGCGTGTACGAGCGATGTCTGAGGTGCTCTAGGTACGAGCGAGCGAACTTGAAGGTATTTAACTACGTGCAAGAAGTCGGAGACGTAGACTGTCATACTACTAGTAGCGGGTAGACTAAAGTGAACTGGACAGAAAGAATGTACTATTTAAAGTAAATTAACCTAGATGAGAAACGGTATCTTGGTCGCGGCCATTCAGCTGGGATGGGGGTACAGTATCTTGGTCACGACCGTTCAGCTGGGAAGGGGGTACACCAGTAACTTGGTCACGGCCGTTCAGCTGGGAAGGGGGTACACCAGCCACTTCACGGTCGTTCAGCTGGGAAGGGGGTACGCCAGCCACTTCACGGTCATTCAGCTGGGAAGGGGGTACGCCAGCCACTTCACGGTCGTTCAGCTGGGAAGGGGGTACACCAGCAACTTCACGGTCGTTCAGCTGGGAAGGGGGTACAACAGCAACTCCACGGTCGTTCAGCTGGGAAGGGGGTACAACAGCAACTCTACGGCCGTTCAGCTGGGAAGGGGGTACACCAGTAACTTCACGGCCGTTCAGCTGGGAAGGGAGTACACCAGTATCATCGCCATCACGGCCGATTAGCTTGTCGGCGCCGTCGTTGGTACCGACCATCTTGGAGTCGAGAACGCGTCTGTATAGTGCGGGATTAGCAGGGGAGGCACCGTGGGCAATGATGTAAGAGGTGGCGTGCATGGGTTAAGCGGAGAAGCAACGTACACGACGGGGGAGAGGGCAGGGACAGCGGCAGCGTAGGCGGCGAGGACAATGAGGGCAACGCAGGAGGCGCGCATTGTGTTATGGTTCGGTGTGAGGGTTCGTGTAAACGGAAGTACTCGGGGATCCAAGGCGGCTGGGAGTTGAACAAAGAGAATTCAGGATGCACGAACGTTAGCACGTTCAGGATTGGACACGCTAGTATGGATGTGCTCACCAACCAGCAAGAAGACGAGAGTGAACAAGAGCTAACTCAAGAGTTAAGGAATCCTGCATCGAAATGATCCTGCTTAAATAGCTACAACAGTCGTTGAGGTGAGATCACGATGCGCAACGCATATTGAATCCAGGTCAAACCTTGCAACAAAAGCCGCGGACTGGGGTAGTAGGTTGCTGTTACAACCCCTGAGTCCGGCTGGGATTAGTACGTGAACTCTATTACAACGGGACTTGTTGCCATCTAGGTGCTAGGCAAGACCGCTTGCCAGTGGAGCTAGTTCTACAGAATCTACACCCTTTTGAGGGTACAAAACTTATTCCTTCGAATGCTTCGAATCTACCCTCCTTGAATCCGCACTTGTCTGAACATTAGGGGGTCTGCAGACCCCACACCTCCGCGGAGTCATGGCGGGAAGAGGAGTTGTACCGACCGGCTAGAGAAACGTGTAGAAGTGTCACGTATCTATTCAACCAGTAAACGGAGACGGACGTGATCGCGTGATCCTTGGCGTGATCGACCGAGTTGAGCTGTGATCGTAGGTCGATCGTGTGCGTTGACCTTGGCGTTGACCCCTTGTGTTGACCCACCCAATACAGTAGGTCATAGCTTGGCTATCACCGCACCAAAGGTGCGACTTCAGTTGGGGGCTTTGTTATGTTCAAGATGAATTACAGGGCGAAAATCGCTATCTATGGCCCAAATATGGTAATTGCAACGACGCAAAGCGGAAGATATACATAGCGACGGTAGCGTGTTCATCCGCCCGTCCGCTCCTCTCTACTCGGGCGGCCCAGAGGACCATCCTTTTGCTGACACAATTTAGCAGCTGCGGAGTTCCCCTTCAGTGCGAACCATCCAGTGCCAGCGCTCACATGGTGTATGGAATGACTATAGCACCACTTGAACCAGTGGCATCCCACTCACGGCACACCAAAAACTGCAACAACTCTGCTGATGCCGACTTATTGACACCTGTGACGGTGTCGTCGCCTTATAAAGATATTACAGTAGCGAGTTGCCATCACCTTTCTTTGTTGATGCATCTATTTCCGACTGTTGCCTCTGTCTACGTTTTCACTGCTGTCACCTTAGTTTCCCGACCCATCTATTTCCAGCCGTTGCATCTGTCTACGTTTTCATATCATGTTCCATATTTTGCGACAGTCGTATGCCCATGTATGCCAACCAAAGCCCAAGGTACGCACACATAGAATGTGTCCCGTCCTTTTTTCACATGGCAGACTCGGAGGTAACAGAGGCTGTACATTTGGGAGAATGTTTTTTTTTACCTTGTTACCCGCAACATAATTTGAGTATGTTAATCAAAGTACAGTAAGAATGGGGAACTACGCGTTGTTCTCCACGCAGACAGCTCTGACAAGGAGAAGTTGTGCATTTCTCTCTCGCTCCCATCGACCCCACTGAGACGTTTGGAGCTGGAGTCAACATACTGTTGGGGATGCGTGTTGTGGAGCAATGTCATTGCCTTGATCCAGCACAGCATGAGTTAAAGGCTGCTCAGTATTTAAAGTATTCAAGTGTAACGAAGGTGGAGAGAGAAGCATACTCACCGGGCGTCAGCCTTCTTTTTTTTTTTTGATCCAAGGCGTCAGCCTTCTCCTTGGCCTTCTCGTTGCACATTGCGGCATCGTCAGAAAAAAGTTCGGCACTTCCCTAAGCAAGCAGAGAATTAACCGCCACTGGCACTGCTTCTCTCTCTCGCTGTCGCCGGCGATGCTGAGAAATTTGGGCGGGAGTCAAACCACTGTTATCAGTAGTTTCGTGGTCATGTTCCGGAGGAACAGCGTTCGCTCCTCGCTCCTGATCACGACGAACTTAAAGACGTCGAGCAATATGACGAAGAGATAACCTTGGTTCAGATATAAGGCAATAAGATACAATGCAAGTTGGCCCCGCAAGCTGGCCCCAAAACAGAAAGAACAGGGCAGCCCATGTACAAGCCCTTATTCAAAGATTGTTGTACTGTATGTGTAAGCAAAGACATTCTATACGTCAATATTCTATATTATTTTTTGTCAGAAAACGACACGTCCATCTTTTATAGATACAGATACAACGGGTTTACCAAATGGGCGTTATCGGTGAGATTGTATGTTGTTGCCCTATCGCAAGGTTGAGATGCTAGTCCTATACTATGGGAACACAGTTGACGTTTTATGAATAGCACGGCGGATGGGAAATACGGATAACCGGAGCGACGTGCTCCGAGCTCGCATTGTTGCGCGATCGTAGTGGCCCTAGTGGGAGGAGCGGAGGAGGCCACGGGTACGCCGGGCCGGGCAGTAATTGAGGCTGCGGGTCTGGTGCGAGAAATGCTGGGTCGGAAAGAAGCTACGGAGGAAGAGGCAGATCACACTAGAGATATGGATGAATTTCGTTCATTATGGCGCATGACTGGGGGTCGTCCGTGAGTAGTCGGATTTGTTGATACGGGTTTCATGATTATAGTAATACCTATCCCAGTGCGGGCTCAAACCTTGGCTCAAACGCCATAGGTGTCGCGTGGCGTGGATCACGCTGTTGTCGATAAGGGTTTCAGATTGGACGTAATTGTATAGGGACTGTTGCGTACGACACGGTCGTCTGTGATTGGGTCACCAGAGCGATTCGGTATGGTTTCCCATCACAAGGTTGAGGTACCGGTTCTATGCTATGGGAAACACCATCGACGTTGGTTCGATGGGGAGCAGCTGGAAGGGAGGAACGGCCTGAGCGACATATTCTATTTTCGCATTGATCGACATCATTTAGAAATGTGGCGGAATTTCCTTAATCTACTGACGCCGCACAAGCCCGATGTGATGGGCACTCAAAGAGGGTGACCCTGTCATCTCGAACTGGCCATTAGTTGTCTTTATGTGTTATGCAGCGCGTGCAGTGGGGATTCAAACAGAAGTATGGGGGGAGAGAGACAAGTAGCCGGATGGCTAAGCAGAGACGAAGACGTGCCCAACGCTGACGAGGCTGCGCCGAACGAGACGAAGACGTGCCCGACGCTGACGAGGCTGCGCCGAACGAGACGAGGAGGACGATGGCCGGACACTCCAAGACAAACGGATTAATAGTGCCAGTGTCTAACTAGGGTATTTCCGATTTGCGGCCTGATCTATCTGAGAGAGCCGCAAAATGAGAATGAAGGAACGACAATGCGGCGCAGATACAGTCTTGCAGAGTCAATTGTCGTCAGTGGCCAAAAATACGAAAATACCTAGGCCAAAGACTATAAGCGATGGAGACAGAGACATAAAGTCTAACAGAGGTCAAACTTGAATCTTGGGTCAAATAGAAGAAGCAAGCATGATGGTCTAGAATTGCAGACGAAAACGCGTGCCAGTGCAATTTAAAATATTACAAGGAGCATACAATAAGGAGTTGTTGGAAATAAGTGAAACACGGTGGCGAGTCAAAGAGGTTGGAGGGGACGGTAGGACGACTTGACAGGGCTCTCGTACTTACTTATTACTTGTCCTTAGTAGTGCGTGGTGCGTCATCGTTCTTGATACCGGTTTCAATACAGTACTTCGTCGTATTTTGCCTTTCCCACAATTCCTCTCTCCTGGACCGTTTGCCTTGCCGTTTGCCGATGTTTCCCATTATGATCGCTTTGACTCGCGCTTCCCCCTATTTCACTTGCGCTTTCTCATTATGCCTCTGCTGTCCCCTTCTGTGCCCGTTGCCTGTGCTCGTGTCCTCATACGTTCTATGTCTCCACAACGATGCTGTTCACCTCCCCTGATTCCTTCTGTACTTACTAGCTACTGATGGGGGTATTTAAGGCCTGCAGAATATCACCATACTCAACCCATACCTCGTCCGCTCACTCCCCAAGCAAGGCCAACGGTCTGCGTGCTATTTTCCGCTTTCGTCCTCTTCGGGAAAAGGTCCGATGACCCGAACACGACGATAGTGGAGGTCTGGAGAGGAAGATATGATGCCGAGCGAGACCAACATCATCGATCTATAGCATGTTTCACTAGCACGGGTTACTGTACCTGGATGGTGGTATCCGCCCGAAAGCGGTGAACCCGACATGCCCGAGGGCCACAAAGGAGCAAACTCGCCGTCGCCGTCAGAAGGAGGACTCCGTACAGTATGTGCACAACAAAGATGAGGGGTGCATTCCTCTTTCCCCGTTACTTCTCAGTGCTCGTCCGATTCGTTGTTCTACCAAATTGCCGCGGCTGTTTTGAGCGTCGTCACACGCATGGGGAGAATGAGACAAGCGTCCGGAAACTAGATCGAAGAAGGAATGGGAGGACCGGAGAAGGCCGGTGCGAGTGCAGGGACCAGGAAGGCGCGGAGCATCGAGGGTCTGCGGCGTCCGGCGTTTGAGTGGGCCGCACTCGGTTGGAGTAGAATGGATAGTCAAGCGAATATGGAGGCGGATTGCGAGGAGCGATGAAGCCGAGGAGCGGCATGCAGGAGCCAAGGGTGGAGGTGAGAACGCTAAAACCGAGTGCGAGTGGGTGAGAACGTGGGATAATAGTGAGACGGCGTCGAAAGGACTATGTGTCGGAAGTAGGGCGAAGAGGATGTGAGGACGGAAAGTTCGAGTCGAACGGACAGGCAGAACTCAACTAGAGTGTCTTCGGCATGGGGCCTGGAATATCCGAGAATTGCACAAGGTGAATGAGGGAATGGCGACAAGCAGAGACAGTCTTGTGGAGTCAGCCTGAGTGACCAAAATAAACGACAGAGATGGGGCAATGGTGATTGAGACAGAGACACGGCAGCGGGAGATGGAGATGGAGTTAAAGGGGAAGTCGAATAATAAAGGTACTAGTAGGCGAAGAGGAAGGAAAGTAAAAGCACAAGTGATGATATATGATAGATTGCAACGTGGTGCGGCATCATGGCATTGCGGTAGAGAACGCGCGCATTTTGTTTTTTATGACGGGAACGTACAACGAAGACTCAACAAATGACGTCGACAAGGTGAGCAAGGCGAGTTGATGGCTTCCAATGATTGAGTCACGGTAGCTCAGGCTCCGGTCGGGATCACGCTTCCGAGAACTTGAAGCACCGCCACTACAGCGTCTCAAATTTACACTATTTCAACTTTTTTTAGAGACCCATCTCTGTCAGGTATAGAACCCTACGTAGCACTTCGCTATCTATCGTGTCCTGTGTGTCTTCCGTACTGCTTCTCATCGCTATTCGGCGCCCCGGCTGTGTCAGGTGAGTCGACCTGCTTCCGTCAGGCCGATGTCTTTGGTGACAGTTCCCATACTTGTTACTGTGTACGTGGGTCGGGACAAACTCCCACAGTCGTGTGAGAGTATAGGCTGTGCTTCTTGTATGTCTTGTATTTGATGCCCTTGTTCAGGGCGTGGTGTGTTAGTATTTCCCACCGTGTTCCCGTAGTAACCCACCGGCATCTGAGTCCCACATCTTCATTCATCTCCTAAGTCATCGCCTCAACACCCTGCGGTCGGTTCACCTTGTACTCTTGGGAGTTTAACGTTTAACCATGGGTGCCCCGCAACGTAAGTCCCAGATATTATCTAGAATTTCCGTGCTTTCCCCCTGCTAATTAGGCGCGGCGTCTCAATCTCTTGTTGACAGATTCTATCCACGAAATCGATTCCCTCATCGCTGATTCCCAGGATTTGATCTTGGCGTTACCTCTATCTCATCAGTATCGTGCCGCTGTCTATAGTCTGGCTACAGCGCGATTCGGCCGCTATAAGCTGTCACATCAAAAAGATGACCTCGACAAGACAATTCTTCATTTGACCGAATCGGTACTCCTCCAACCCTGGTCTCTTCCAGGACCGAGACCATCCATCCTTCTAATATTTCTCAATCTTGCCGTTGCACTTTACCTCCGCTCGAATGATTCCAAGCAGCCCGAAGATTCCACTTACTCAGCCAAATACCTCCGCCACCTTCGAGACCAGCCTCTCGAAATGATCGGGTTCCCGCGTTCTCTAGTCACATTATCGCTCCTGGACGCATTGTCCGTTCAAGTGAATTTGGAAGCTGGAAACGTGATGCAAGAAATCGGAGAGATGGCACTCCTTTGCCGCGAACTCCTCACATCCGAGTCGGATGCGTCTGAAGACGAGACCACTCACGCCGTCACCCTCATCTATGAAGTAGTTTTTTCTAACATACGTATTGGGGCCCCGGATCAACCACTAGATCAAGTGATCGAGTGCCTGCGAGTGGCAAGGACGCACAAGCCAGATCTGCGCGGGGTTGGCTTCGCCCTTGCCCTTTCTCTCGCCGTTCGCTATTTTATGACTTTCTTGAATGATGACTATGAAGAGGCGGCATCTGTCATGGACGAAATGGCCGCTTCCAGTCCCCCAGAAGAGAGTCAAGATGAAATCGTGGCCATAGCTCAAGGGGTCGTGACCATGCTAGCGATAATGCGATCGATGGTGCACCGAACGCCGGAGAATTCAGAGGAGGCAATACATCGCGCTTCCACCCTCACCTCAGCTCTTATTGAAAAACCCGAACTTCTTCTGGCTAGAGTCTTAGAGGACACCACAAAGCAGCGTATCCGCGACTTCGGTTCCATCGATGGCCTCGAAGCACCGTCCAATGATTCACCATTATCTCAGCCACTCGTGTCCATTGGGGGTTATGACGAACAGGAATCCAAATACGGTTTGAGGAAGGACTCGGAGCTCCTCGAAGGACTTCTTTCCAAGATCCATAATTGTGACACAACTGATATTGAAGAAGTTATTGAAAACGGACGAGCTATACTTGCCTCATCCGACCCGAGGCGTCACGGTCCATTTACATTTTACCCTTTTGACTTATTCGGCCAGATCCTCTCTGAGGGATTTCGGCGCACAAAGAAGACCGAGTACATCGACGAGTCGATTAGCATGAGACGTCGAGCTCTCGAGTTTCCATCAGCATATCTCATCGGCGGCCCCGTGATCATTCACTCACTTGCCATGTCTCTTCTCACCCGCTTCGTGTCTTTGCCAGATCGCCGTATGCAAGACCTAGATGAAGGGCTGAAACTACTCTCCCAAGGTGCGAACATTGGACATGGGAGCCCATCCGTTCGAGTCCAGCTTGCATCGTCGTGGGCAACTTATGCGCGATTGGCCCGACACTCCACTGTCTCTGCCGCATATGAGGGTGCCCTGTCATTGATGCAAAATGCGCTTCTCTTTGCACCCACTTTACAGCTACAGCACGCCATTCTCGCTAACTCGTCTCACCACTATCGTGCGATGCCGCTGGACTACGCGTCCCATCATATCGAGTTGGGTCAATTCAAAGAAGCAACCGAGACTCTTGAAAGAGGGAGAGCCTTACTTTGGTCCGAGATGCGCCACCTTCGGGCTTCAATCGATCAGCTTCTGCAGGCGCACCCAGATTTAGCACGCAAGTTTGCGGTGGTCAACAGAGACCTTGAGGAGCTCATCAAGTCCATTCCTCCAAGCCTCTACTTGAACATGGATAATGGTGGAACCGATGACCTCACGGTAGAGGACCCGTTCGGTCGTCTCCTGGTGGAGCAACGTAGGCTTTTGAATGAACGCAACGAGCTCATTTCCCAAATTCAAGCGCTACCGGGCTTTGACAGCTTCCTGACATCTCCACCGTTCGACACAATCTGTTCTGCCGCCTCGCCTGGTCCCGTAATTATCATAAACCACTCCAGTTGGCGCTCGGACATCTTGATCCTTCTTCACAACACATCTCCTTCCCTCATCCCGACTCCTGACAACTTCTTTGGTCGTGCGAGTGCACTAAAGGATGAGCTATTGGACGCGCGAAGCAAACATGGGCCCGATTCAGATCATTATAACCAAATCTTAGAGCACGTTCTCAAAGAGCTTTACGACCTCGTCGGCAAACCTGTCATCAACAGACTTCGTCAACTGAATGTACCAGAGCAATCCCGCGTCTGGTGGTGTCCGACCTCAGTATTCTGCTCCTTACCCCTTCACGCCATGGGTCCAATTCCATCAGATGACGGCGCCGACGACCGGTATTTCTTAGACCTCTACATCCCTTCTTATACTCCAACGCTCTCGGCACTCATCCCAGAATCTGACCATCGTGAATCAGACTCGCTTACTTCGGGCCGTCCTTCGTTGCTTCTTGTGGCACATTTCGACGTGCCTTTGTCTCCGTCAGAGGCGTGCGAAGACATCAACGTCATACAGGCACTCAATACGCGGCTTCCAGTAACAAGTCTTATCTCAGAGGGTGCAAAGGCTGCATCGGCTCTGGACGGCTTTCAGCATCACCAATTTGTCCACTTTGCGTGTCACGGAACGTTGGAGGCCAGAAAACCATTTGACGCCGGATTCGAACTTCATGGGAACGAGCGCCTCACTCTACTCGACATTGTACGGTCTCGTGTTCCTGCTGCCGAATTTGCGTTCCTGGCAGCTTGTCACACTGCTGAGTTGACCGACGGAAGTTCCGCTGACGAGGGCCTGCACCTGGCTGCTGCGGTGCAGTACTGTGGGTTTCGGAGCGTGGTCGGGACGATGTGGGCAATGGCAAATGTGGATGGACCGGACCTAGCAAAGCACTTCTATAAGTCGGTGTTCCTGAAAAGAGAGCAAGGGGAACCAGTACCATACTACCAGCGATCTGCCGGGGCACTTCGGGACGCGGTGAAGAAGCTGCGGAGAAAGAGAGGGATTACCGTTGAGCGGTGGGTAAATTTCGTTCATTACGGGGCATGATCCGTGAGTTTCTAGGTTTTGTTGGGTGTGGCTTCTGTACTTACTGCGTGTCCGTAGCAGTGGATGCAAGGCCTCAAATGCTATATGCATGGGGTGTGTGTGCTGCAGGTCAAGCTGTTGTTCGATAATGACATAATGAAGAGTCCGAGTCCGAGTCCGGACTGGACGTGAGACGGGCCGTCACTGATAAGTATGTAAGATAGTGGACTTGAGTGCGAGAAATGCGAGGTTGTAAGCCTGGAGGTGGTCAAGCAGTGACAGAGGCGTGCGGTGACGAGTGAAGAAGGCGAGCTGTGGTCTGTGACGTGCTTCAGCCCGAGCCTGAGGCGAGGCGCACCGTGCCAGTCACGGTGGGGGCGATTCCTACATTTGGTGTGGGTCGGCCTGTCAGGTTGATGGCAGTTTCCGGGTTCGACAGTCGTGTGAAAATATAGGCTGAGACGTCTTGCCACTGACGTCTGTTGTATCTCCCAGCGTATTCTCATCGCCCCAGTCGTAACCACGATTTTTAACTTGCAACTTGCTTTCTTCACAGTCCCAAACCGTCGCCTCAACAACCCGTAGTTCACTTTCCAATTCTTAATCATGACTGGTTCACAACGTGGGTCCTAGATATCGTTTACTACTTCCGTGCTCGCCCTTGCTAACTGGGTCTCGATCTCTTGTTGACAGAATCTATGCACGAAATTGATTCCTCCATCGCCGGTTCTCAGCAATTGCTCTTAGCGTTACCTCGATTTCACCCTCTTCGCCCCGCCTGTGCATGTATTCTAGCTAAGGAGCGATTATATCGCTATACGCTTTCAAACCAAAAGAGCGACCTCGACCAGACCGTTCTTCATCTGACCGAATCAATACTCCTCCAAACATTGTCTCGGCCAGAATCTGAATCGAACATCTTCCTATTTTTCTTCAACCTCGCAAGCGCACTTTACTTGCGCGCAAGCAAGTACAAGCATCCTGAAGACGCCGCTTACTCAGCTCAATACCTCCGCCATCTTCGAGACCAGCCTCTTGAAGTGTTCGGGTTCCCGCACCATCTATTTACATTAAGGCTCGTGGACGCATTGGCCGTTCAAGTGGAGTTGGATGCTGGAAGCGTGATGCAGAAAATCGGGGAGATGGCAGACCTCTGCCGCGAACTCCTCACCTCCGAGTCGGATCTGTCTGAAGGCGACACCACTCGCTCTGTCACACTCGTTTTTGAAGCAGTTCTTTCTAAAATCCGTCTGAGTGCCCCGGGTCAACCATTGGATCAAGTCATCAAGTGCCTGCGAGTGGCAAGGATGCACAAACCAGAACTGCGAGGCGCTCGCTATGCCCTTGCCATATGTTTCACCGCTCGCTATTGTATGGCTTTCGTGAATGATGATTATGAGGAAGCTGTGTCCGTCCTGGATGAAATTATCGATTCCAGTTCCCCTGGAAATAGTCAGGACGAATTCCTGGCCGAAGCTCGACAGCTCGTGATAGAGCTGATGATGATCCGATCGACGATGGTCCGGACTCCGGAACATTCAGAGGAGGCAATGCATCGTGCTCGTACCTCCCTCACCTCACTTCCTGTCGAGCAAGCTTCTCTTATTCTGGCTAGGGTCTTTGAGCATACCTCAGAGCGGCGTGTTGATTACTTCGATTCCGTCGAAGGCCTCGGAGCGTCGTCCAGAAAATCACCTTTGTCTCGGCCCATGATGTCCATAGAGGGATGCGATAATAGGAACGGGAAGGACCCGGAGACCCTTGGGGGACTTCTCTCCAGGATCTACGATAATGACACAATCGACATAGAAGAAGCTATCGCAATCGGACGAACCACATTTGCTTCGTCTGATCCGCAAGACCACCATCCTTTTCCATTTCTTCCTTTCGAAACATTCAGCCAGATTCTCTATGAAGGATTTCGTCGCACAAAGAAAATCGAGTATATCGACGAGTCGATTAGCATAAGTCGTCAAGCTCTCAAGTTTCCGTCGGCACAGCTCGGCAACGGCTCCGAGGCGCTTTCCTCGCTTGCTGTGTCTCTTGTTGCCCGCTTCATATCTTTTCCAGATCACCACACGCAAGACCTGGATGAAGCGATGAAACTATTCTCACAAGGTACCAACCATGCACCTGGGAGCCTACCCTTTCGAGTCCGGCTTGCGTCCTTGTGGGCAGGTTATGCGAGATATACCCGACACCCCTCCATCCCTGCTGCATATGAGAAGGCCCTGTCGTTGATGCAAAACGCGCTTCTATTTGCACCGACTTTGCCGCTACAACACACAACATTGGCCAAGACGTCTCATGACGCTCATGTGATGCCGCTAGACTATGCGTCCTATCATATTGAATCGGGTCGGCTCAAGGAGGCAATCGAGACTCTTGAAAGAGGGAGAGCTTTACTCTGGTCTGAGATGCATCATCTTCGTACTTCTGTCGACCAACTTCTCAAGGAAGACCCAGATTTAGGACACAAGTTTGCCACGGTGAACCGAGACCTCGAGGTGCTCTCCAAGTCCATCCCTCCAAGTCTCGAATTGAGCATGGATACTAGCGGAGCCGGTGACCTCATGGCGGCGGACCCTTTCGGTCGTCTTCTGCTGAAGCAACGTGCGCTTTTGAAGGAACGCGACAACCTCATTTCCCAAATTCGAGCCTTGCACGGCTTTGACAGCTTCTTGGCATCTCCATCGTTCGACACACTCCGTTCCGCTGCCTCGTCTGGCCCTGTTATTATCATAAATCATTCAATATGGCGCTCTGATATCCTGATCCTTCTTCACGACACCACCTTCGCACTCGTCTCGACCCCTGACGATTTCTTTGATCGTGCGAGTGCATTAAAGGATGAATTATTGGACGCGCGAAATAAATATGGACCCAATTCAGACCATTATAACCACACCCTAGCGCATATCCTCACAGAACTTTACGACCTCGTTGGCAAACCTGTCATCGACAGACTTCGTCAACTGAATGTACCAGAGCAATCCCGCGTCTGGTGGTGTCCGACCTCAGTCTTCTGTTCCTTACCCCTCCACGCCATGGGTCCAATTCCGTCAGATGACGGCGCCGACGACCGGTATTTCTTAGATCTCTACATCCCTTCTTATACTCCAACTCTCTCGGCACTCATCCCCGAATCTGGTCATCGCAAGCCAGGCTCATCTACTTCAGGCCTTCCTTCATTACTTCTTGTGGCACATTTCGACGTGCCTTCGCCGGACGTGCCATTGTCAGAGGTGTGCGAAGACGTCAAGGTCGTACAGGCGCTCAATACCCGGCTTCTAGTAGAAAGCGTTATCTCAAAAGGTGCAACGCCTCCGTCGGCTCTGGATGGCCTTCAGCATCACCAATTTGTCCACTTTGCGTGTCACGGAACGTTGGAGGCCAGAAAACCATTTGACGCCGGATTCGAGCTTTATGGGAACGAGCGCCTCACGCTGCTCGACATTGTGCGGTCTCGGGTTCCCGCCGCCGAATTTGCGTTCCTGTCAGCTTGTCACACTGCTGAGTTGACCGACGGAAGTTCCGCTGACGAGAGCTTGCATCTAGCTGCTGCGGTGCAGTACTGTGGGTTTCGGAGCGTGGTCGGGACGATGTGGGCAATGGCAAATGTGGATGGACCGGACCTAGCAAAGCACTTCTATAAGTCGGTGTTCTCGAGAAGAGAGAAAGGGGAACCGGTACCGTACTATAAGCGATCTGCCGGGGCACTTCGGGACGCGGTGAAGAAGCTGCGGAGGAAGAGAGGGATTACCATTGAGCGGTGGGTAAATTTCGTTCATTACGGCGCATGATCTGTGAGTTTTGAGTTTCGCTACATGCGGCTTCCGTGCTCACTGCCTGTTCGTAGCAATGCGTCAAACGCCAGACTAGTTGTCATGTGGGACAGTTTAGGGTATTACTCTTCGGTAATGAGATGTCCAAACGTAGGTCTATAGGATGGTCGGTGTATGACAACATGAAAAGCAACCATGCATCGTCTTCGGTCACGACGGTGTTGTCTATTCTGAGGGTAACGCAGGCGATGTTGTCCCGACGAAGTATATGACCATTTTGATAATGATGGGGCGGCTCAAGTCGTATTCCATCGCACACTGCTATGCTTTCGTCGATGTCACAGTGCATCCCACACCCAGGCCTGCGGTTCTCGTGTTCGCTATAACTGGTCAAATTCAGCTAAGGGCTAGACCCCGCGGAGAACAGACCCCAAGCAGCTTGACCCAGAATAACCCATGAGCATGGATCAAAATAAATAAATAAATAAATAACCCATGAGCATATATTGACGTCATCACCGCCATTCATCCGTTCGCATTTAACACTGTAAAGTGAGGTATTGTGTCCGGCATAGTCACATTAACTCTTTACCGCCCTCGCGGAGAAGGACCTCCGGCGCCAACTTCTGCAGGAGCTCATAAGCCCGACGGGCCTGAGGACAAACCCAAAGAGGGAAAATCGTCGTCGCGCGCTCGAAGGGTGTTGTCCCTATGGTCCAGGCGCTGGACGGGGCTGGGGGTGTTTTCTTCTTTCCTTCATGCTTCAGTGATGACCTGCGTTGTTCTACCGAGTGATCGCAGGGGGTATGAACAACGGTTTGGAGGGTCTCTGTCACTCTTTTTTTGACAGATTCGTTGAGACCAGGGAAGGAAGCGGCGGAGAAGAGGGGTCAGCGAATATGAGCAAGGAGCAGGAAAGCGCGGAGCGTCGAGAGCTTGCGGTATCTGGAGCCTGAAACTAAGTGGAGTCACACCCAAGCTGAAGCTGAACAAACGGTTAAGCAGAGACGGGTGCGTGTGGCGAGGAGCGAGGAGGCGGAAAAGCGGCGTGCAAGAGCCGAGGGCGACGAAGGCGGGATCGACTAGACCAAGTGAGATTGTGTGAGAACCCGGAAATTAGCAAGGGCGGCGTTGAAAGGACCAAGGCAAGCGTCAGGGGTCTCGGAAGGTGAGCGAGACGCTGAGTCAAACGAGACGAAGACGATGGGCGGAAACTTCGAAATGAATGGATTTATGGAGCTCAGCTCGGGTGTATTCAACTCCGGCCTGGACTACTAGCTCAGAGAACCGCAAAGGAGAACGATGACCCGGCACAGGCGCAGAAACTGTCTTGCAGGGTCAGTAGCAGTCAGTGGCTACATACACGAACCTTTAATCAAAAACGACAAACACAGGGAAGGCAGGGAATGGTGCAGTGAAGATAGACACGGCAACAGCCTGAGAAAAGCAATAAAACGAACACATTGTGTATTGTGTGATGTTTGGACATTCAAGTTGCTACCGCCAACACATCATCATGTAACTTATTCCTGCATGAGGAGCGCCCAAGGGAGCGCCACCTGAGTTTGGTTCTCCTTGAGTCACCATGCTCTTTGAAATTCTGGTGAACAATAGCTCTAAATTGTTCTGTGATATCATGTGCTATGGGAGCGGAGGGAAGAGAGACATCGACAAGGATGGTTAAGTGAACCCTTGGGCGGTCACGGTTGTGGTCGTGTCCGACTCCGACTCTAATAGGGTATTTCCAAAAAAGGAATAAACTGAATTGGTGTGAGACGCCTATTACGTTATAACGTTTTCTCGAGGCGACGCGACTCGACGTGATCGAGGGCGCTATTGAGTATGAGTTGATTTGATGCTGTCTAGGTCACACCTGGCATTTCGGCGTCTCTTGCCTTCACGACAAGTACAAAAGCCCATCATCGATTCGAGATTGTTCTCGTCTACCCCCAACTTACTACGAGCCAATATTCAGTCCATGTCACAAAACAACGAGGCTACCCAGTTTCTCTCTCGGATTGCCACTTTGCCAAGGGGCCCCGTCTCTCTCGATCACGTCCTCCAGCCGTCGCTTGACGACGAAGCGGAATTGCGGAAGTTATTTGCAACTGACAAGGGAAACGCACGTCTCAGGGACATCCACGTTGGCCTCGTCGATGTTTTTGCCGCCCCGAGCGACATAAGAACCACGAGGGCACGTGTCATCAAGGACGACGCAGACCGAGATGCTCAACACGTCATGGCGTTGCCGAGTTCATTGAGGCGCGAGGAAGGTTTCCCGGCTATGGTCGAGAACCTCGAAGCGTTCAAGAAGAATTGGAGTATTTTC
Source organism: Lactarius sanguifluus (assembly GCA_021527775.1). Classification (NCBI taxonomy): domain Eukaryota; kingdom Fungi; phylum Basidiomycota; class Agaricomycetes; order Russulales; family Russulaceae; genus Lactarius; species Lactarius sanguifluus. The sequence goes on from JAKEYF010000055.1 coordinate 262,613, forward strand.
ACAGAGAATTCACTTTCTCAACTGGCGGACTGGAGCAACGTAATAGCTGCTGGAGGATCCGTTCAGGCGTGTCTGGTGCCATTACCCAAGGCAGCAACGGGCAGTAAAAGGGCCATGAGGAAGCATTTTCACGATAAGGCCTTTCCTTCGTCCGATGTTGATCTCTTTCTCTATGGTTTGACGGTAGAGGAGGTATGTAATGCCTTTTCCATCTGCGATCGCTTCTTTTATGTGTTTGGGAAGGCGGAGCGCAAGATCATCACCATATACGAAGCAGTTCGGGATTCGGTTCCCTGGGACGTCACTTGCGTCAGAACAAAGCATACAGTCTCCATTCATTGTAAGTGATACATAACATTGATAGGTCGTTTGATTCACTGGAAATTTCAGCACAATATCCGTACCGTAGCATTCAGATTGTTCTTCGCCTCTACAGTTCACCTGCTGAGGTTCTCACGGGTTTCGATGTCGACGCGCCGTGCTGCGCATATGATGGCGATCGTGTGTGGGCGAATCCGCGTGCCATCGTAGCCATGATGCGCCAATCTAACATCGTCGATGTGACGAGGCGTTCGCCCTCGTATGAAGTCCGACTGGCCAAGTATTCGTCCCGGGGATTTGAGGTCTACGTCCCCGGGCTAAAGCGCGACGAAATTGATCCCACGGTTCGTCCAGTTCGTCCATTTAGTGCATACTGTCCGCGCTGATGTATTCGACCAGATCTACGAGCGTGCCGTGAGCCGCGTTCAAGGCCTTGCTCGCCTGCTCGCAATCGAGAAGCTCGCAACTCCAGAGGCACGCAGCCAGTATCAACACCGACGCAGTTTGTTACGTGGTCGGCCAGTCAATGGTCGTTCATCATACATACGAGGTGGACATAGGTACAAAGGTGACTTGAAAGCGGACGCCGTGTTTAGTGGATTGGAAATGAGTGATTACGACATCGTCAATTTGCACATCCCATATGGTCCAGGATGGGACGCCAGGAGAATCGAGAAGCTCATCTACAAAACTGTGAGTTCCGGAGTATCACCTCAGTGCCTGCCCTGATCGCTACGCCACAGGATTTCGGTGCCAACTGTAAGTTATTTGTTAGCACGATCAAGCTCTGAGTACTCAGTGATTGTGCGACAGCTCCGTACAACCCTAAGAACAAGAACCGTCGTCTCCATCGGCACTCCGCGTTCTTTGGCACAGTGGAGGAGTGTATCGAGGACTGTTGTGAAGTAAGACCAAAATCGTATTATTATGACAACGTCAAGGTTGACACCTCCCGCTGCAGCTTTGTCTGGTACCTAAGAACGAAGAAGAACATAATCTACAAGACGAGGAGGACAAGTCGTATGTTCGTGGCCGGATCGCGTGCGTGTAGCCTTCCCTCTCGTGTGATGTGAGACAGGAAGGCAATTTTACTGATGACTTGCGCAGGTTCATCGGAGAAGATCCTGGAAGACAAAGTATTTCCGGGAGTTTTAACCCTATCGACGAAGGCGAATGGAGCGAAACCGCCTACATTCAAGCAACAGCCAAGTTTTTCAGTGCCATCAGTAAGAATGACGCGCTTGCGGTCAAGCAGATGATCGAGGACGGGGAAGACCTTACTAATCGTCGGGACCATGTCGGGCGTACCCCACTGCACGTTGCTATTTTGTCCAACAGCGTTGAGGTCGGTTGCGTTCTCATCGACGCCGGTGCTCGCATGACCGCACGGCTTGTTGGTGGTCGTACCTCTCTTCATCTCGCGGCACAAATGGGGCGGGTCTCTCTTGTGAAAAAGATGCTTGAACGTAGCGCTTATAACAAGGCGAAGGCGGAGGAGGAGAAATGCAGGATAGAAGAAGTCGCTGCCCCCAAAGAGACCGATGGCGTGCGTATGAGCAGCGAGGATGACTGGTCGTCCGACGAGTCCGACGATGACAAACCTCACCGAAATCCTCCCACTTACACGAAAAAGGACGAGCCAGAAAAGGATTCGGACCCACTGGAAGACAACGAAGAGGAGCCCGATATATTAGACATTTCTATCCATGATTGGGACTTTGGACTGACTGCTCTCGGCTATGCCATCCTCTCCGGCTCGCTTGAGGTGGTTGACGCGCTGCTTGCTGCGGGCGCAGATCCGAGTTTCGTGGCCCATACGAAGAACGTGAACCCTCTGCACCCACTTGCATTGACAATATACACCCAAGACGAAGAACGCGTGGCCCATACGAAGAACGTGAACCCTCTGCACCCACTTGCATTGACAATATACACCCAAGACGAAGAACGCGCCGCGAAGATTGCCGAACGGCTTGTCGCTGCTCAGGCGATCTCATCGACGGCAGATGACAGTTTATTCACCATATTCCATCGCGTCGTAGCGGCGGGAAAGACCAAGATCATGGCGTCGCTCCTTTCCCACGACCCGAATGCGAAGAAGGTTCTCAATAGTCCTGCCTGGCACGGATACGGGCTCGTGTTTCCCATTGTCTCGACGATTATCGGTGGCGACTATGCGACGCTGTCTGTGTTGCTCGCGCATGGAGCCAAGCTAGTATATTTGCCGGAAGACGTCTCGAGGGCTGAGGAGAAGCGGTATGCAGAGCACCTTCGCCTGTGAAGCCAGCAGGGCTTTACTGACAAACGAATAGGACAGGTTACCTTCTCCATGCAGCGGAATATCGAGCTCGCATCTATTTTCCAATAGAAACAGCTCTAGGCCAACGCGACGAAGTTATTTCGCTATTGGCTGCTCTCGGTGCCAACGTGGACGCACCAATCAAGTCGTCCATCACCTCCTATACTGAGCACACTAGTCTACTTCAATGGACCTCCAAAGCTGTCTCGCTCTTGGGGTTCAAGACTACACCAAAACCCATACAAGCACCCGATAACCTTCCCGATTCTCCAGCTGGCGATGCTTGGAGCCAATATCGTGCATATCTCTCTACAATCCTGCCTCATTGCAAGAACGAGGACATAGGATCCACTAGCTCGCGGAATACTGTGCATTCCCAGGGAGAGGACTACGCCGCAGCGACGAAGGATTATTTTACTTTCGCAGAGTCCGTTCTGCGTGCTCACGGTGCCACCCTTCCCGAAGGGACGGAACAAGCTGCTACTGACGTCCAGAGGCCAATTTCTTCCCAAGGATCTGGGTACGTACGCCACACAAAGTACTCGACTACTCCCGTCCCGGTCCATCTGAAAGTGTTTTACGACGAGCTCTATGAAGCGTGCTGGAACGGGGATAACGCGTCCATTCGGGAGCTCTGCTTGCCCAAGCAGGTTGCGGAGGGGAAAGAGCCAATTCAAATTGTCGTACAAACGGCGGCTCTCGATGATCCTTCGCATATATCGACCTGTGCGCTGCTAGTCAGAGCTGTTCTTGAAAGTTCGGTGCTCTGATATTTGTTTCATAGGCTGGACGCCATTTTCCCTCGCTCTGCATCGTCGTCATTGGGATACTGCACGGCTCGTGCTTGCAATTGCGAAGGCTCAGTATCAGCCACCAGACACTGAAAGGGACGGGACGAGTGGCGAGATTCTACGTGGTAACTATCTCCAGGTCCTAACATTGGCGTAGGACATACCTGATCTCGCGTCGTTAGATGACTCAGATTCAGATGAAGGAGAAGGAGAATACGACTCTGACGAAGACGACTACAGCGACTACAACGAAGAGAAACCGATCAACTTCACCGACATCGCCGCAAGGCCATCCTCTGTTCGTACCGATGTCCCCCCGACAGAGTTGCTCAAACTTCAAACCGTCCTTCTCCAAGCGGGCCTTAAGCGCGTTTTTTGCAACCCGCTGCAAAAGACGATATTAGAAGATGATTTCGAGGCTTTTGTCCATATTCTCGATTTACACGAGTTCGCTGGCGCGCCAATCTGGCCCGATTCTAGGGCCTATGACTTTGCCGTGGCGCTCGACCGCCCCGATGTGCTCGATGAACTTATTCGCCGCTCAGGTGTCGGTATTCCCATCCCTTCCGACGCGCCGAAGGCTAGTGGGGTGGACTCGAAGGTCCCAGAGGAACGCGTCTACCTCGGACTTAAAGTTGGAGGCAAGCGACGCGTGGACATCGCAAACCATGGCCAGACCCAGCGCAAGACTCTCACGTACAACTACGACTTGCTCCGCAGCGCTATCAAATCTGGCGCGACCAAGGTTATCGACTACCTCGCTGGACCACGGCCTGTTGCAGCATTCACACATTATGCAGAAACTCACAACGACGACATCGCGCAGTACTTGAAGAGTATCGATGATCTAGGCGCTGCCCTCCCAGATCTCCTTGGCTGGAAACCCGATGAATTGAACGAGTCCCCCCTTCTCTGTGCTGTGATAGACGATAAAATAGATGTCTTGAAGCAGCTGTTCGCGCTTAAGCCGAATCAGATGGAGGAGGCGCTTCACCTACGGTGCGACTAATAGTAATTTTCTTCATTTCCGTGGTGCTAAAAATGGGATAGTGTGAGGTTCATAGGTTTCAATTCGCTCCTAGCAGCTGCGTATTGTTGCTCTGGCACGGAGATTGTGGACTTTTTATTGGAGAAGGGCTGCGATCCGAGCGAGCGTGATTTCCGCGGGTGAGTCTAATATTTGCCTTGATACCCGAGCAGTCGGTGACAGACATTCTCCAAGTTGGAATATTTACCACCTTGCTTGCCTGTCCTCCAACAACAAGGGACTCAAATTTGTGGAACATCTACTAAATACACTCCCGGAGGATCTGACGCACGAGCTTATGACTCAGATGTCTAGGGAGGCTTCCAATATGGTACGTCTCAGTTATTTGCATCTGATATTGCGCCACTCACCTGGCAATCACAGCCCCTGATGTTGGCCGTAAAGCGCGAGAACGCCACAATTGCACGGAGCATTCTAGAGTTTGGGATTGACCCTGCCGTTCTCTTACTCAGAGATGCGGATGGGTCTACTCCTCTACACGTTGCGGTACAGAATGCGGACACGGCCCTTGCGGAAGTTCTCCTCAAGCACGGTCCCACGCAGCTCCTCTATACAGAGAACAGCGTCGGGCAAACACCACTGGACATCGCTAGTCTGAAGGGCCTTCCGCGAGTGACCGGCTCCATGGGGGTTCCCAGAGCGACCGAGCTGCCGACGAATGTCGAGAACCACCTGCGCACCTCGCAAAAGTCATCTCCATTCAACGTGGAGAAACAAAAGATAGAAATTTCGAAACTGCGAGCTACGCTGGACACGCTGCTCGCAGACGGGCACCTTGCGGAAGGCACTAAGCTGATGACGGAGCTCCTCGCGTTCGCGGGTCGCATGGAGGGGAAGCTTGCCATCGAGATTGCGTCTAAGAATTCAGCAAAGAAACAGACTGATGAGGGCGAGGACGAACTGGAATCGGGTTCCACCGCGCGTACGTACTTCGCTCTGCGTGATGCGGCCGCAGCGCGCCCCGGAACGCGACAGCTCGTGCACCTGGTGGATGTACAGCGCTCGGTTCAACGGGACCTCGCACAGCAAGATGAGGGGACGCTTGTCCGATGGAGCGAGCGTTCGCGGGTAGCCGACAAGGAAGACAAGGAAACGGACCCTGAAGTGCAGCGTATTGCAGAGTTGAAGGCGCGGAGCCTGTTCTCCCGGAGTACCTACAGCTATAGGCGCGTGGATGTTTATGGTGAAGACCAGCTTTGAAGACACTTCTACTCATCGGCCGAGGGTCGCCGCGCCTTTTCAATCCGTTGGTGGAAATTCATATGATTGGGTGCCTTGTCTGGCCAAACCTTGATATGAGCGCGAATAACGTTGCGCCAGTAGTATTTGGCCGAGTTTGCGCTAGTGTGATAGCCGCTCCTGGTTTTATGTTCCGAATATGCATTTCCGTACATGCTCAGTATACGAACTACGAACGAGACAAAAGATGCGTATTTGATATTTGTGGCAAGGGGTATGCGCATTTCGAATGAGATCCTTCAAAACCAGGTGCTTCGAGGGAATCAGTCGGAAAAATTACAACGAGTAGCTAGTGTGTAGATGAGATCAACCAAAAATCAACCACCGGCAGACGCCGCGAGTGCAGACCAAGTGGCGCACGGTCGCTCGAACGAAGGCTCGTTGGCCAGGTGCTCCAGCTCGTCCCGGCTTCCGTGCCGTGCCGGGTTAGTCCCCGCTTCGCTCCGTTTCGTCTAACTTACGGTAAGCGACGAGTCGAGAGCTTTACGATGGAACTATAGACAGCCGCAATGGGAGGTAGCGACATGCAGATATTGACAAAAAATGGAATGTTTGTGGCCATCTGGATGGCAGCGGCATGAGGGTACCTGCGCTCTTCTCTTCAAAGAAAAAGGTCGAGTCGCGATGAGTGTGATGAGAGAGACAAAAACATATGCGCGCTAAGAAAACATCCAAAAGAAAGAGAAGAAAACCGTGCCCAAGTAGGTTCATGCACACTCACTCCCCAGTGAGCACTCGAAGGAAATACGACTCAGAGTAATGCCGATCCTAGCGGGGGTTGTGTCCACAGTGCGAGGTACGACGGGCCTTCTTCTCCCTTGGAAGCCTCAGTTGCCAGAGTAGCCTGCAGGCGGAGCGTCTGCACGTTTGGGGAACAACTACTTGTACAGCGGCGCTTGCGGCGAGACCTAGATGATTGTGAAGCGATCAGTCTGAGCCAGAGCCGAGGGGGGTGCAGTACCTCGTTGTCTGGATCGTGAATGCGTGAACACTCGAGAGTCCATACCGTATTGCGTGCAGTCTGTCTTGCAGTCACGTTTCTCCGTACTTGCGTTGAATGAAGTCCCGAAAAACCCCGACTCGAGATTTTACAAAACTTCATTCGACGCTCAGAGGGACTCTGTGCTAGCCTGACACAATTCCGCGAGTTGTGAAAGACGTGACTCTAATGCCCAGTCAGAATCCCGGTGAATGAAAAGGGATCGGGTTGGATGCGATTGAATCAATTCGATCGCGTCTTATTTTTTGTATGCGTTCTGATTCATTACGTTGAATGATATCGATACTCGTTGCATAGTACGAATCCGCGGCGCCAGTGCGCGTCTCCGCTAAACATGCCCCGGAACGTCGCGGTCCGGGCGGCACCGAGGCGGACCGGGTGGCACCGGGATCGCGGAGGTAGAGGGGACCAGCGCAGCGTGCACCGCGCGGGCACGTGCATCCACTAGCCGGCGCCGCCGCGCCCATCGCGCTGGAGCCGAGATAGAGCTCGACAGCGACGTCTTCGAGCGCGCCTGCACGCGGGGTGAACGACAGCTCGAACGCGCCTGTTGTGGCGTCAGCCGGGGCGGTGCAAGGGGGAAGAGATATATCAGGTGGGTACGATCCGGACACAGGGACGGAAGGACGGCTCAGAGATAGTGTGTGAATTGGTCAACGTGAGAAATAGGTCGGGTGTTCCTGCTCGCGTGTGAGTCGAGAGCTAGTAGGGGTAAGCCAGAAAAGCCGCACCGGAGAGCATGCAGTCTACATCGATCTTGCCGAGAACGCTGCTCGTGACGATGGTTCCATTCCTGAGTACGTTTGAGTATACCAGTTCCACGTAGGGGGCGGCGTACTCGTTCACGACCGTGTCCAGCGTCTCGGCAATGTCAAAGTAGATGTCGTTGTGGATGTAGCGAATACCAGGTTGCCGCCATGGGATCGGGCTGGTAAACGCACTTAGATTGTTCGTAGTGAGTCCGGAGGGTCCAGAGACACCGGTGACAGAGCTGATGAGGGAGGGAGAGAGAACAATATCGCGCAGCGCGTTTGGGGCCATTGTAAGGGTGTGACAACCAGGATCTAAAGTCTCCTAGTTGATGAACAATGTCCATCGAGGGTGTCGGAGCTCAGATAGGAGAGTTGATACAAGGCCAAGGCGAGTGAGACGATGAGATGAGGACGATAGACAGACCTCGTCCCAAGCCTCGTCCGGTCGAGAGTATTCCACAAAGTGGGTTATGGGGGATTATAATATGGCCCGGGGTTGTTACTGTGTATACTACGATGTGGCAGTGATGTGGCCCGAAGACTGGGACGGACACTCACACTCGTGTGAGAATATAGGCTGTGCCCCTTGCACGTCTTTCCATGTGTGGCATATGTATTAGTATTTCCCAGCGTGTTACTGTATCAATAGTCGTGGTCGAGTGACTCGAGTCGTTCGTGACTCACATCTTCCTTCCTCCAACAGCCCAAATCGTTGTTTCAACAACCTTCAACAATCCGCAGTCCACATCCCCACTCGAGCGTTTGAGCATGCCAACCCCTCGAGGTAAGTCCTAGATATCGTCTCCGCGTTCGCCCCGTACTAACCAGGTCTCAATACCTTGTTGACAGGATCTATCCACGAAATCGATTCCTTTCTCACCTATGCCCAGGATTTGCTCTCATCGTTGCCTCGGTCTCATCCTCTTCGCCCCGCCCGTATCTATGATCTAGCCCTGGAGCGGTTAGATCGCCATAAGCTGTCAAATCAAAAGGAAGACCTCGACAAGGCAATTCTTCATTTCACCGAATCGATATTCCTCCAACCCCGTTCTTGGCCAGGAACTAAACCAAACATTCTCCGAATTCTTTACAACCTCGCTGTCACACTTAATAAACGGTCGAATGGGTCCAAGCAGCCCGAAGATGCCGCTTGTGCAGCCAAATACCTCCGCCATCTTCGAGATCAGCCTCATGAATTGTTCAGGTTCCCGCGCCATCAGGTCACATCATCGCTCATATATGGGTTGGGCGTTCTAGTGCGGTTGGAAGCCGGCAACGTGATGAGGAATATTCGGGAGATGGCCGTCCTCTGCAGCGAATTACTCACATTGGATGCGTCCGAAGGCGAAACCACCGACGTCGTCACACTCATTTATGAAGCAGTTTTCTCTAAAATCCGCATGGGGGTCCCAGATCAACCATTGGACCAACTTATCGAGTGCCTGCGACTGGCGAGGACGCGCAAACCAGAAATGCGAGATGCTCATTTCGCCCTTGCCTATTGTCTTGGCATTCGCTATGGTATGACTTTTGTGAATGACGATTACGAGGAAGCTGCGTCCATATTCGACGATATTATTGCCTCCAGCCCCCCGGGAGACAAACTCGTAATCAGATTTCAAGAGATGGTGACAGCGCTAGCGATCTCCCGACCAGTGATGCATGAAAACCCGGAATATTCAGAGGAGGCAATATATCGCGCTCGTGCCACCCTCACCTCATATACTGACGAACAAATGTCTAGTCTTCTGGCTCCTGTCGTAAAGAAACGTTTCCAACAGTTCGGTTCCATCGAAGGTCTCGAGGCATCGTCTAGCAATTTACCGTTATCTCGGCTAGTCGGGCATGATAAAGAGGACGGACCTCAAAATCGTGGGAGGAAGGACTCGGAGCTCCTGGATGGACTTCTTTCCAAGATCCGCAGTAACGACACAATCGACATAGAAGAAGCTATCGAAAGCGGACGAACAGTACTTGCGTCATTTGATCCGGAAGATCACGGTCCGGTTACGTTTTACCTTTTCGAACAATTCGGTCAGATCCTCTTTGAGGCATATCAGCGCACGAAGAAGATCGAGTACCTCAATGAGTCGATCGACACACGTCGACGAGCTCTTGAGTTTCCGTCGGCGCTGCTTGGTGCTGGGCCCGAGATGCTTTTCTCACTTGCTAACTCCCTTTTCGCCCGCTTCTTGTCTTCGCCAGCTCACTATATACAAGACCTGGATGAAACGATGAAACTATTTTCCCAGGGTGCCAACGTCGAACATGGGAAATTGGCCATTCGATTCCAGATTACATCCCTGTGGGCAACTTGTGCGCGGTGTACCCAACACTCCTCCCTCCCTGCCGCATATGAGAATGCCCTGTCATTGATGCAAAACGCGCTTGTTTTTGCGCCAACTTTGCAGCTACAGCACTCTATTCTCGCCAAGACGTCCCACGACACGCATGTGATGCCGCTGGATTATGCGTCCTACCATATCGGGTTGGGTCAACTCAAAGAGGCAATCGAGACTCTTGAAAGAGGGAGAACATTACTCTGGTCCGAGATGCGTAACCTTCGTCCTTCAACCGATCAGGCAAATCCACATTTAGCACACAAGTTTGCGGCGGTTAATCGAGAGCTCGAGGAGCTCACCAAATCCATCCCTCCAAGCCTTGATTTGAACTTAGATAATGGCGCAACCGATGACCTCATGGCGGCAGACCCGTTCGGTCGTCTCCTACTGAAGCAACGTAGGCTTTTGAAAGAACGCGACAACCTCATATCCCAAATTCAAGACTTACCGGGCTTCGACAGCTTCCCGACATCTCCATCGTTTAACACACTCCGCTCCGCCGCCGCCTCTGGTCCTGTCATTATCATAAACCACTCTAGTTGGCGCTCTGACATTCTGATCCTTCTTCACGACGCACCTCTCTCCGTCGTCCCGACTCCTGGCGATTTCTTTGGTCGAGCAAGTGCGTTAAAGGATGACTTATTGGACACGCGAAGCAAACACGGACCCGGATCAAGTCAATACAACGATACCCTAGTTCACGTTCTCAAAGAACTTTACAATCTCGTTGGCAAACCTGTCATCGATAGACTTCGTCAACTGGAAGTACCAGAGCAATCCCGCGTCTGGTGGTGTCCAACCTCGGTCTTCTGTTCCTTACCCCTCCATGCAATGGGTCCAATCCCTTCAGATGATGGCGGCGAGGAGCAATATTTCTTGGACGTCTACATCCCTTCGTATACTCCAACACTCTCGGCACTCGTTCTCGAATCTGACCATCGTGGGCCAGGCTTACCTACGTCGGGCCTTCCTTCGTTACTTCTTGTAGCACATTACGATGTGTCTTCGCCGGACGTGCCATTGTCTGAAGTGTGCAAAGACGTCGAGGTCGTACAGGAGCTCAAGACGCGGCTTCCCGTACAAAGTCTTATCTCAGAAGGTGCAACAACTATGTCGGCTCTAGATGGCCTCCGGGATCACCGATTTGTCCACTTTATATGTCACGGCACGTTGGAGACCAGTAAACCATTTGACGCCGGGTTCGTGCTCCATGGGAACGAGCGCCTCACTCTACTCGACATCGTGCGATCTCACCTTCCCGCTGCCGAATTTGCGTTCCTCTCGGCTTGTCATACGGCTGAGTTGACCGACGGGAGCTCTGCTGACGAGGCTCTGCACCTGGCTGCCGCAGTGCAGTACTGTGGGTTCCGGAGCGTGGTTGGAACAATGTGGGCGATGGTAAATGAGGATGGTCAGGTGGTGGCAAAGCACTTCTACAAGTCAATGTTCCCTAGAAAAGAACAAGGGGAACCAGTTCCGTACTACAAAAGATCTGCCGGTGCACTTCGGGACGCGGTGAAGAAGCTGCGGAAGAAGAGAGGGGTTACACTCGAGAGATGGGTGAATTTCGTTCATTATGGCGCATGATCTGCCAGTGTGAGTGTCCAGGATTTGTTGGATGTGGTTTCCGTGCTCATTGCCCATTCGTAGCAATGCGTGCGAGGTCTCAATTCCATATGCGTGGGATGGTCGTGCGAGTCAGGCTATTATAAGTTTGGATTGGGTGCATAGAGATCAAAGAGGAAGCGTGTTGTAATAGTGCCACATAGAGCCATGACCCAGGCGCACTCAAACGGATTCCAAAAAAAAAGGTTCGGATTGGATGTAATCCCATACAGTAAGACCGAGAATGGTTGTGTGTATATGAACCGCCAGAAACATTGTGCATCGCCGGAGTTGCTGATTTTAGAGGAAGTTTGGAAGGTGCAACGTCTTTCTCCAGGAAACGCGCGCGCTCTCCAGGCCGGAATCTGGAATGCCGCCATATGTGCCACCCAAACCTGACTGAGTTCTGTTAAGCGAGGGTTTGCTTCAAGTTCCCTCTTTTTCATGATGTATCCGAACTAACCGCCTTGAGTGCCTGATCTGCACATCTATGCTGCCTACGGGCTTCTGTACGCCGGTGTCGTGGAGCTCCTATATTTAGCTTTCTCGTGTCTCAGTTCTGTTAGTAACTTACTTTGAGTCGGGGCCATCAGGCTTACGGACGAACGTATTTCACAAGTGTAGTCGGTACTAGTGCCACGGCCCACGCGCTACGACAGGTCTGTGTCTCCGGACGTGCAACCCAGAATAGATATGGACCCAAAAAAGTAAGGTGCGACGTCCGCGATTGCACGAGCTGAGCCGAATGGGGCCCAAGGTTGGTCCCTAACATACTATCGGCCGGCCACTGAAGACCAAATGGGGAAACGGGCTTCAGCACCCCGTCGCGGTGTCGCATTGAACGTTTGACCTGACCTCCGCTTTGGAACTTCACCCTTGCTCAACTGCCTTTCTGCCTACTTCTGGGTCTTAGTCAAGGTCACGTCCTATTGACGGCATCTTCAGTAGCCCACAGAAGATAAGGCGGAAATCTACGGTATGTATCTACCCCATTCTGACAGCGACGCTTTCGGTTTCGGTTCCGACACCTAGATACACCGTAAAATCTCCTCCCCCATGCCACGTTGTCGGTATCTCAAACTTATAGCCTTCAATTAATCGCAGGGGCATGTAGTAGATATCGCAGAGGTCATGCGCTTTCACCCACTTTCTGTGCTGTCTGTCCTCGCCTTCGGGTTTCTCAATGGCCTCGCAACGCCCTTTGCTTCGCATTGGGACGATATTCGAGCGAAGCACACATGGAATTCTGTCCCAGAGAACTGGCAGAACCTGGGTCACCCACATGCTGACACTACGATCGATCTCCACATTGCGCTCAAAGCCCAAAATGAGAATGCCTTGATTGATGCCCTCATCGAGGTCAGCAGTCCCGGCCACCCGAAGTGTGTCCTCTCCGCCATTCTTCCGCATGTGTAGTACTAACATGTCGGGCAGACAAGGTGCACACCTATCCAGAGAAGAGGTCGCCGAACTTGTCGCACCGCCCTCAGATGTGCTCGAGCTTGCCAATGCCTGGCTCAAACATTACGGCGTGCACCCCTCTACCATCTCAACAAAACACGGCGGCAGTTGGCTGACGCTCACCACTGTCCCTGTTTCCAGAGCCAACAAACTCCTGAGCGCGTCGTACCAACTGTACCAACACATTAGGACGAACGAAACAGTTCTCCGCACGCTCAGTTACGGGCTCCCCGCGCCGCTGCTTGAGCATGTGCAAAACATTGCGCCGACCACACACTTCGGATTTCCGTGCACGCCGTGGCAGGAACCACTCATGCACCCCTGCGAGGCAACCAAGGAGCAGACAAAGGTACCGAGGGGAGAACCTGGGACGGTATTGTCAAGCAGAGACCAATATTTTGTGACGCCCTCATCCCTGCGTTCGTTTTACAAGACGTCTAGATACGTGCCCTTAGCCGCGGACCGGAATGTGCTCGGCGTTGCGGGCTACATAGGTGATTACCCAAGCCCGGATGACCTGAGGGAATTCATGGGTCTTTTTCGCTCCGACGCGACCTCGGCGACCTACAGTGTTGTGGAGATCAAGGGCGGAGGGTACGACCCGAGCAACCCAACCTCCGAGGCGAATACCAATATTCAGTATACTTCGGTCATTGCCTACCCGACCCCGCATATATTTTACAGCACTGGCGACATAGGTATTAATATTCAGGGCGATCGGTTCACGAACTGGCTCGACTATGTGCTCGGCCTGGAGAGGGTCCCGCAGACAGTAAGCACGCCTTACGGCATGCCCGAGTACACCGTTCCGCCAGATTATGCAATGTATACATGCAATCTGTTCGCGCAGCTCGGCGTTCGTGGCGCCAGCGTCCTCTTCTCGAGCGGTAACGATGGTGTTGGTCATGGGAACTGCCTGTTCCAAGACAGCTCCGGCAACTCGAGGGTCCAGTTTCTCCCCACCTTCCCCTCCACCTGTGCGTATGGTACTTTAACTCTACCTTTGAGTAGAAAACAAGCATTGGTAGACCGCTCACCACACCGTCCACGACACTCGCAGGTCCCTGGGTCACCAGCGTTGGCGGAACGATGGGCTACAACCCAGAGGTTGCGGCTCCTCTCTCCGGTGGCGGCTTCTCGGTGTATTTTCCGCGGCCGCCGTACCAGAACAATGCTGTGCCCACCTTCCTCCAGAACCTCGGTGGCCTGTATAGCACCTTTTATAAGTGCGTTCGCTACCGTGACCTGGTGCCTCGTTCAAGTTCTCACTTTGTGTTATTTGTGTAGCCCTCGGGGACGTGGCATTCCCGATATTGCTCTACAGGCAATTGGCTTCCCTATCATCCTCAACAATGAGCCTTGGACATTCAAGGGCACAAGCTGTGCGACGCCGGTGCGACACTCGAGTCCTTTTATCACAGCATGCCTGATTACCGGCGTACAGACTGTGGCCGGAATCACTCGAATGACTACCGGATTTCGAACGGCAAGGCTCCACTCGGCTTTCTCAATGTCTGGTTGTACGGCATATGCCTAGAGGGCTTGAATGACATCACGTCCGGGTCAAATCCGGGCTGCAATACCAATGGATTCTCCGCTGTCCCTGGGTGGGATCCTGTGCGCCTAACCATAGTTGTTATTCGACGTTGGCTCACTCTGAATTCTATAGGTCACGGGTCTCGGGTCGCTCGACTTTGAAAGACTGGTTGCAATACTTAGTCGTTGGTAGTGGACTGACCCGTGCTAGCTTCAACGCCTCGTCGCACTCATTATTCCATTCCCTAACCCAGATTGTTGATGGCTACTTCTATACTGATGCCATCCGAAGGATGAATAGAGGACTAGTTATACTATATCATAATGGAGCTGCATGTAACACAATCTCTGCGGTCCACATCGCCTGTTAGCTTCAGCCTTGGTACTAGGATTGTCATGTACGTCCAACATGTTAATGGGAACCGATATCAACTCGCCCTCCGCTAGCGATAGTTCGTGACATCCATGTTTCAGACTTACCGAGACAACTAATATCAACAAATAAAACCCCAGCACACCAGTGCACCCCCGTGCGACGAATTTTCAGACGCAACAACATTCGCCACAGGTGCAACAGCAGCTGAAAAACATGCAGATCAAACCCCCAAACATTCCGGGGAGCAAAGCCGTCGGGTCAGTTGCATATAGGTGATACACATTGGCGTCAAACCTGGCGCGAACCCCCCTCCCGGCAGTCGCTCAGTCTTTCCACTTCGGGTTGCATTGTCGTTGGGGTTGGACCACACAACCGTTTCGGCTCCTGTATGCGGCTGAACGTTTGTTATTGTCGGTGTCTCATGGCATGTATGTGCCGTGGGAGGATATACTATACTGGTGGGAGGCATTGTTCTGAACAAGGAAATGTGGTAAGATTGTGAGTGCGTGGGGCGAGTCGAGGTTGTGCATGTCAGCGTTGTGATAGTCGGGGACTCGGTCGGGGTTAGATGGTTGCTAAGTTGGATTAGTCGGTCTGCGAGTGAACTCGACTACTACACTGAGTACAGTAGACGCCAAGGGAGTCCCTCCCCCTTCTTCAGATCCGACGGTCAGTTTTCTTTTTTTATTTGTTTCGTAGCTCATTCCCTCACAGGTTTGCAAACTGAGCTGCACATTTCGTTACCGCTTACAGGGACAGGCTGTCAGGTGCACAAGCGGCATGGGCAAATAAAAAATACCATGGGCATCACACGTTACCACCCCAGAGAGTTCTTGAAGTGATGGATGCTGTTCAGTAGTTCTCAAAGTAACTTACAGAGAAGTCATGTGCATACATCGATAGTGCTTGAATTATCACTCTTGAGTTGTCTGTCAGCCTCGCTAGCCTAGCAACCTAAAACACAATGGGTAGACTCCCGTCGTGGCCGCTTACATATGCATTATATAATCGAACCCTAGGGTTTATGGCTTACATAAAGGGGTGCGAGTTCCTGATGACCCCTATCTTACGCAACTCACTCTGCCAGTCGTAAACCTGAACAAACATTCCCACCTCCTCTGGGATGATCGTTTGTCCCCCCCACTTAATAGTCCCCCAAAAATTCTCGTGAAGCGCTTGGTAAAGCGAGGTTTGAGACGACGAAGTCGGCCCCTAGGGTTTGTGCCTACCATCTCAATGGGGCCGCGATACCTAACTTTGTTCTTACGTGAGTTGCTGATTTCAGGGGAAGTTTGGAAGGTGCGATATCTGCGATCGCACGAGCTGAGCCGAATGGAGCCCAAGGTTGGTTCCTAGTACCCTTGCCCGTCGGCCCACACGAAAACCCATACTATCGGCCGCTACTGAAGACCAAAGGGGGCAACGGGCTTCGGTACCCCGTCACGGTGTCGTATTGAACTTTTGACTTTCACTTTGGAACTTCACCCTTGCTCAACTGCCTTTCGGCCTACTTCTGGGTCTTAGTCAAGGTCGCATCCTATTGACGGCATTTTTGGTACTATTAGTATAACATTGGGCCCGCGGGGGACAAGGCGGAGGATCTACGGTTATGTATCTACCCCATTCTGACAGCAGCGGCGCTTTCGGTTTCGTCCCGAGACCTAGATACACCGTAAAATCTCCGCCCCCACGCCACGCTGTCAGCGTCGTCTCAACTCTGAGGGGCTCTTTTGACTTCTAGCCTTCATCAATTACAGGGGCACGTAGATATCGCAGAGGTCATGCGTTTTCACCCACTTCCTGTACTGTCTGCCCTCGCCTTTGGGCCTCTTAACGGCCTCGCAACGCCCTTTGCATCGCATTGGGACGATCTTCGGGCGAAGCACACATGGAATTCTGTCCCAGCGAACTGGCAGAACCTGGGTCACCCGCCTGCTGACACTACCATCGATCTCCACATTGCACTCAAGGCCCAAAATGAGAATGCCCTCATTGATGCCCTCATTGAGGTCAGCAGTCCCGGCCATCCAAAGTGCGTCCTCTCCACCACTCTTCTGCACACGTAGTACTCACATGTCCCGCTGCCCCGGGCAGACAAGGTGCTCACCTATCCAGAGAGGAGGTCGCCGAACTTGTCGCGCCGTCCCCAGACATGCTCGAGCTTGCCAACGCCTGGCTTGAACATAACGGCGTGCACCCCTCTACCGTCTCAACAAAACACGGCGGCAGTTGGCTGACGCTCACCGCCATCCCTGTTTCCAGAGCCAACAAACTCCTGAGCGCGTCGTACCAACTGTACCAACACATTGGGACGAATGACACAGTTCTCCGCACGCTCAGTTACGGGCTCCCTGCGGCACTGCTTGAGCACGTGCAAAACGTTGCACCGACCACACACTTCGGTTTTCCGCGCACGCCGCGGCAGGAACCACTCATGCGCCCCAGCGAGGCAACCACGGAGCAGACGAAGGTACTGGAAAGAGAACCCGGGACGGTATTGTTGAGCAGGGACCAACCTGTGACGCCCTCATCCCTGCGTTCGTTTTACAAGACGTCTAGATACGTGCCTTTAGCCGCGGACCGGAATGTGCTCGGCGTTGCGGGCTACATCGGTGATTATCCGAGCCCAGACGACCTGAGGGAATTCATGGATCGTTTTCGCTTCGACGCGACCTCGGCGACCTACAGTGTTGTGGAGATCAAGGGCGGAGGGTACGACCCGAGCAACCCAACCTCCGAGGCGAATATCAATATTCAGTATACTTCGGCCATTGCCTACCCGACCCCGCATATATTCTACAGCACTGGTGACTTAGATATTAGTTCCCAGGGCGATCGGTTCATGAACTGGCTCGACTACGTGCTCGGCTTGGGGAGGGTCCCGCAGACAGTAAGCACGCCTTACGGCATGCCCGAGTACACCATCCCGCCGGATTATGCAACGTATATATGCAATCTGTTCGCGCGGCTCGGCGTTCGTGGCGCCAGCGTCCTCTTCTCGAGCGGTAACGATGGTGTTGGTCGTGGGAACTGTCTGTTCCAAGGCAGCTCCGGCAACTCGAGGGTCCAGTTTCTCCCCACCTTCCCCTCCACTTGTGCGTATGAAACTTTAACTCTACCTTCGAGTAGCGAAAAAGTATTGGTAGACTGCTCACCACACCGTCTACGGCACTCGCAGGTCCCTGGGTCACCAGCGTTGGTGGAACGACGGGTTACCACCCAGAGGTTGCAGCGAGTTTCTCTGGTGGCGGCTTCTCGGTGTATTTTCCGCGGCCGCCGTACCAGAACAACGCTGTGCCCACTTTCCTCCGGAACCTTGGTAGTCAGTATAACGGTCTTTACAAGTGCGTTCGCTACCGTGACCCGGTGCATCAATCTCACTTTGTGTTATTTGTGTAGCCCTGGGGGACGTGGCGTTCCCGATATCGCTCTACAGGCAATTGGCTTCCCTATCATCTTCAAAAATAAGCCTTGGAAATTCAGTGGCACAAGCTGTGCGACGCCGGTGTGACACTTGAGTCCTCTTATCTCTGCGTGCCTGATTGCCGACGTACAGACTGTGGCCGGAATCATCTCCCTGCTGAATGACTACCGGATTTCGAACGGAAAGGCGCCACTCGGCTTTCTCAACATCTGGTTGTACGGCATATGCCTCAAGGGCTTGAATGACATCACGTCTGGGTCGAATCCGGGCTGCAATACCGATGGATTTTCCGCTGTCCCTGGGTGGGATCCTGTGCGTCTAGCCATTGTTGTATCTTTTATTCGACCTTGGCTCACTCTGGATTCTATAGGTCACAGGTCTCGGGTCACTCGACTTTGAAAGACTGGTTGCAATACTTAGTCGTTGGTAGTGGACTGACCCGGTCTAGCTTCAATGCCTGGTAGCACTCATTATTCCGTTCCCTGACCCAGATTGTCGCTGTAGCCATCGACATCTTCTAGACATCTTCTGACGCTTCTTCTAGTACTTTCCTTCCTCATCTATGAATCCGAATCAGTCTACATAGAGAGAGTACTACTAGTAGTACACTCCCTGGTGATTGGTATCGGCGTCGTTGCGTGTCATATATAAACTATGCTATCTGCATGTACAGACTATGATGTACCAACTGTGTCCCTGTCCGGCTTTCTCTGAGTAGGTGCCTTTCTAGTATGTTATTTTTCTCGGCCTATTTACCTTCGCCCGTAGCTCTCACGTATTTGCCATGTCCCAATTTTCCCTCTATTCACGATCGAAGACCGGCTTTGTACTAGTTTACTGCTCTGGAATAAAAATTCTTCAAAAAAAACTCGCCCTCCGATAGTAAAACAATGTTCGTGACATCCATGTTTCATACTTACCGAGACAACTAATATCAATAAATAAAACTCCAGCACACCAGTGCACCTCCGTGCGACAAGTTCTCAGACGCGACAACATTCGCCAGACGCAACAGACAGCAGCTGAAAAATGTGCAGCTCAAACCCACCAAACACTCGGGGAATACTGGCACAAACCCGTCGGGTCAGCTGCACATAGGTGATACACATTGGCGTCATACCTGGCGCGATCCGCATTGTCGTTGAGCCCCACGACCATTTCGGCTCCTGTGGGCGGCTGAACATTTGTTATTGTCGTTGTCTGCGACCACTCGCCGTGGCATGTATGTGCGGTGGGAGGATATACAATGCTGGCGGGAGGCATTGTTCTGAACAAGGAAATAGTGGTAAGATTGTGAGTGCGTGGGGCAAGTCGAGGTTGTGCATGTCGGTGTTGTGATAGTCGGGAACTCGGTCGGGGTTAGGCGGTCGCTAAGCTGGATTAGTCGAGTCTGCGACTGAACACGGCTACTACACTGAGTACAGTAGACGCGACTACAGTAAACTCAACGTAAGACGTAAGTTACAGTGCTTGAGCGGGGCCTCAACCGAGCGGATAGTTGAAGCAGAGACGAAGGCGAGTGAGGTAGAGCAGTGGCGTGAGAGAGTTGGAGGCAAAGGCGCGATCGAGTGAACGGAAAAGAGATGGCGCCGTAGGACTAAGGCGAGCGCCGGGGGTGTTTGGCTAGAATGAGCGAGACGCTGACCAGACTGAGTAGTCAATGGTCAAAAAACACAAAAATACTTAACTCGAGAGTCGAGCCTACTATAAGCAGGAAGAAGTGACGCAGACAAGATAGGAAATAGGGATAGGGTAACTTTGAACGGAGGTAGAGACATGCAACATGACCCGATACCGGATTTATGAGAGGTCAAATGGAAGCACGGGGTGAGCAAAGGAAGTAGCCTAGTAGGCACCATACGTCACTGGCAGCCCAGTTATATTGCGGTCGCGAACGCGTACACTTTGAATTCGGTGTTAGAACAAGAACGTAAGAAGAGTTGTTGGAAATGGTAGTGGGTAGTGGAACACAGTGACATGTCGGAGAGACCATAGGGTACGAGTCGATGATGGTGGAGACCAGGGACACCCGTTGACACCCAGAGCCGAACTCAAATTCGTGGAGATGACTCCATGGCTTACGGCACGAATGTATCCTCCGCTCCTTTCATGAATTGTCCTCGTCCTCGCAAAATGTAGGTTGCACAGGGCCACTGTCCCTGGTAGACCTCCTGCTCGTCAAGTATCAGTTTTGGGCCCGTTGGCGTGTATGTGGATTGTGACAGACGCCCACACTCGTGTGAGAATGCGGGCTGTGTTTCCTTGTATGTCCTGCCACGCCTCCCTTGACTCCAATCTGATAGTGACTACGGGTGTTCAAGGTGAGGTACATTATCTTTTCCCAGCGTGCTAGCAACACTCAAATCTTGGTCGTCATAAAGGGACTCGTTTGTGTGACTCGCGTCGTTCTCTCGCTTCCAGTACCCCAACCTGTCGCCTCACTTTACATTCCGGTTCCCGGGCGTTTGACCATGGCCGAGGTACTAGGTAGGTCTCTGGTACTATACCCTGCCTTTCCGCGTACCAACTGTGTTTCGACAAATTTTGCAGGACCCATCCACGAAATCGATTTCTCGATCACACGTTTTCAACACCTTCTCGCATTATCACCTCAACCTGATTCCCGTCGCCTTTTCTCTGTTCTTGGTTTGGCTATGGCGCAATTCAAGCGACACATGCTGTCAGATCAAAGGGAAGATCTCGACAGATCAATTTTTCATTTCATGCAATCAATGCTCCTCCCGCACCATTTGTGGCTAGAACACGGTCTATTTTTCCTTCAAGCTCAGTTCTTCCTCGCCTCCGCACTATTCAAGCGCTTGGAATTGTCCAAGCAATCCCAAGATGCCATTCTTGCAGCCGAATTCCTCCGCCATCTTTTAGTCCAACCTCTCCAAACGTTCGGGTTCCCGCGCCATCAAGCCATCACAATGCTCCTGAATGTGTTGGCATTCCAGGTGGAATTGGAAGCTAGCAACGCGGTGCAGAACATTGAGGAGATGGCAGTCCTCTGCCACGAACTCCTCACCTCAGATGCATCCGATGGCGATACCACTCGTTCCATCACTCTCATTTCCAAGGCAATTTCATCCAAAATCCGTTCGTGGGTCCTGTCTCAACCATTGGATCTGACTCAAACTATCAAGTGCCTGCGGCTGGCGAGGATACACAAACCAGGCCTGCAAGCTGCCCACACCGCCCTTGCCCTTTGTCTCAGTATTCGCTATGTTACGACGTTTGCAAACGATGATTACGAGGAAGCTGCATCCATCCTGGGCGAAAGTATTGCTTCCAGTTCCCCCAGTTCCCTCGGGGTCAGTCGGGATGAATTCTTAGCCGGACTTCAATTCCTCGTGGCAGGGATGGCGGTGCACCGATCGAGGACGCACCAGACCCCAGAATATTCAGAAGAGGCGCTATATCGCGCTCGTGCATTCCTCGCCCCACCTTCTCTCGAAGTGATGTCTCATCCCTTTGCCGTTTTTAGTTTAGAAGACATCGCGAAGCAGCGTTTTCGTTATTTTGGTTACATCGAAGGTCTCGAGGCATCGTCCAGTAATTCACAGTTATCTCGGTCAGTGTCCCTTCTGGCGTCTCGAGGTGGCGATCCGGAAATCGCCCCGATGCTCAAGACGATGGAGCTCCTCAGTGAACTTCGCTCTGGGATCCGCAATAACGACATAACAAAGATCGACGAAGCTCTCGAAAAGGGCCGAACCTTACTTGACTCATCTGCTTCAAGGCACCCGCTTGCGTCATACCTTGTCGAATTCTTTGGCTCCTTCCTCTTTGAAGCATTCAAGCGCACAAACAAGATCGAGTACCTTAACGAGTCAATTAGTACATACCGCCAAGCAAGCCGCCGTGTTGCCGAGCACCAGTCAATGCAGTTCCGGCGCTTCCCAACACTTAGGCAGCTTTCCCTGTCTTTGCTTACGCGCTCGGCGTCTTTTCCGAGTCACCATGCGCAAGACGTTGATGAAGGGCTGAGACTGCTCTCCCAGTGTGTCAACGACGGGCTTGTGGCCCCTCCCGATCGATTCCAACTTTCGTACCGGTGGGCATCTCTTGCGCGGGGTTTCCGACGTCCCTCCGAGTCTGTCTTCACAGCATACGAGGGCGCTATGGTATTGATGCAAGACACCCCGCTTTTTGCACCGACTTTACAGCTACAGCACGCCACTCTCGCTAAGTTGCCTCAAGACTCTCATAGGATGCCGCTGGACTATGCCTCGTATCGGGTCGACCTGCATCAACTCGAGAAAGCGATTGAGACTCTTGAAAGAGGGAGAGCCTTACTTTGGTCCCAAATGCGCCACTTTCGTACTTCAGTTGATCAACTTCTCGAAGCAGACCCAGATTTAGGACACAAGTTTGCGGTGGTCAACCGAGACCTCGAGGAGCTCACCAAGTCCATCCCACCCAGCCACGAATTAAGCATTGATGATGGCGCAACTGACGATCTCAGGGCGGTGGACCCATTCGGTCGTCTCTTGTTGAAACAACGTATGCTTTTGAAGGGACGCGACAACCTCATCTCGCAAATCCAAGCCTTGCCAGGCTTCGGCAGCTTCCTGAAATCACCATCGTTCGACACACTCCGTTCTGCCGCCTCATCTGGTCCCGTCATAATTATAAACCACTCCAGTTGGCGCTCCGATATCCTAATCCTTCTTCATAACAAATCTCCCTCCCTCATCCCGACCCCTCACGATTTCTACGATCGTGTGAGCGCATTAAAGGACAAGTTATTGGAGTCGCGACTCAAACATGGGCTCAGTTCAAGTGATTACGATAAAACCCTCGCCTCTGTTCTCGCGGAGCTCTACGAGCTCGTTGGCAAACCCGTCATCGACCGACTCCGTCAGCTTCAAGTACCAGACCAGTCCCGAATCTGGTGGTGCCCGACATCTGTATTTTGTTCCCTCCCTCTCCATGCCATGGGTCCGATACCATCCGATGACGGCGAGAAGCGCTATTTCTTAGATCTCTACATCTGCTCCTATACCCCAACGCTGTCCTCACTCATCCAATCTCGTAACCGCGGTTCCAATCCGCGATCTTCGAATCGACCTTCCGTACTTCTCGTCGCGCAGCCCGACCCATCTCTTCCAACCGTGGGGGGCGAGATTCAAGTCGTCCAGGCTCTCGATACCGAGGTGACGGGTCTCATCTCCGAAGCCGCGACACCGGTCGCCGTCATCGATGGCTTCCATCACCACCAATTTGTTCATTTCGCGTGCCATGGTAGACTAGAGGCAGGCAAACCATTCGATGCTGGATTCGAGCTTCACGGAGGCGAGCGCCTGACGCTCCTCAATATCGTGCGCTCGGATCTGCCCACTGCCGAATTCGCGTTTCTCTCCGCGTGTCACACAGCTGAGGTAACCGAAGGGAGCATTCCCGACGAGGGGCTGCACCTCACGGCCGCGGTACAGTACTGCGGGTTCAAGAGTGTGGTCGGGACTATGTGGGCGATGGTGGACGAAGATGGACGGGACCTGGCGGAATACTTTTACAAGACGTTGTTCTCTACTTCGAGGCGAGCAGAGGGGATACCATATTATGAAAGATCTGCGAAAGCACTCCGGTTCGCAGTGAAGAAGCTGCGGAAGAGGAGACAGATCACCCTGGAGAGATGGGTGAATTTTGTTCATTACGGCGCCTGAAAGAGGGTTATCTGGGTTTGTTCGGATACGGCTTTCGTGCTTGTCACCTGTCCACGGTAGCCTGAGTGCGGGGTGGGTTCGTCGTCATTCTCGATACCGGTTTCAGTATGGTCGTCTTCGGGATATTTTCTCTCGTTTACAAACCCTTCGTGCTTGGATTAGAAACTCGTATTGCTTTGACTCCCGCTTCCCTCCTTCATTGCTTATACTTTCTCTCCTGTGGTACTTCTACTTTCTCTCCTGTGGTGCTTCTACTGTTTCCCCTTGCCACTTTACGTTCGCTACCAGTGCTTGTGTTTAGGGGTAACACTATAAGGGAACGGTTATTAACGACATAGTCATCAACTGCCGGCTGCCGGAACGATTGTCTGTCGATCATGAGTTTGTTCTTATGCATGAGTTCGGGTGCTAATATATAGCGCTAATACGTCGTTCTCCACTGTCCGAATCCATCACCGTACAGCAAATATCTAATGAAGTTACCGCTAGTTCACCGCTGAATTTCGCCCACTGACCGAGAGTCACCGGCGACATTCAAATTTGGAGGTCGTTAGATATCCTTGGACACTATAGCTTTTGAAGGCTCAAACTGTTTAGTTTGCAAGTTAGTTCCTCGAGCTAGTTTGTGCTTACGGAACTGTCTAACTGCGATGGCCCACTGGTAGTCGAATTGGATATCCGCCATTGATACCTTCGTTTGGAGGTCATTCCCGTCGATTATAGTCGCCTGACTGTCTTATGAACGATAACGATGTTCACGACCGCACAGAGTGGCCTCTCGGCGATCCCACTGGCAGCGCTCGTATGTTTGACAATGTTTAGCGGTTCGACCTCCAGCGCCTTTTCCCGATCCGGCGCTCAGAGCGCTAGTGAGGTCACAATGGAGCAAATCGGGACCACCACCTTTATAGAACCCAGCGGAGACTCGGACGCGCCAAGTCCCTCGCAGTGGACTTCACCGACCTTCTTTTCTGATCTTTCGGCCTTTAAAGTCGCCCGTTTCTCATCTGGGAAGCACAATCTAGAGGTCGTCGCGGGTGTCACTCCCGATGCGGAAAATACAGCGCTTGCGGACGACCCGTCCACGTGGACAAACGCATCTACAATGCTTCAGGTCTTCTACCCTAAGGGTTCGATCAACCCCACGAGAAAGCCACAAGGCGGCTCCCAGTTCTACGCTGCACCCCTTGACCTCAGGAATGCGCGCAGCGTCACGTTTGCGTACAGCGTCTTCTTCCCAAGCGATTTTGACTGGGTCAAGGGCGGCAAACTACCGGGGCTCTACGGTGGACGTACGGGATGTTCTGGTGGAGACGCTGCAGACAATTGCTTCAGTACACGCCTGATGTGGCGCTCACGGGGTGCAGGCGAGCTCTATCTCGTACGCTTACAATCATTCTTTCCTGGACTATGCTAGATAGAACTCACTCTTCCACGCCTAGTACGCGCCGAAGGACCGGCAGACGCCTTCCTTGTGCAACACACCGCCGCTGTCAGTATGCAACCAGGCTTATGGACTCTCCATCGGTCGCGGATCGTTTCGGTTTGAATTGGGATCGTGGACGCACCTCCGCCAAACAGTGGTGCTTAACACGCCTGGATACCAGGACGGCGTATTCCTCCTTGAGGTCAACGGTAGGGTCGCGCTCGACCTCTCCGACGTATTTTATCGCGACGTACAAAAGTCGTCCACCACCCCCGAGGACCCTGACCCTGGTCCCGCACCCGCTGTACCCGACCCCACTGCACCACCAGATGTCGGGGACGGGTTGTTAGGGCCGTTATTGGGCGATTTGCTAGGAGGACTCGTCTTGGAGGATGACGGGACCCAAGTGCGTGCTTCGGCAGCGCAAAAAGGGTCATCGGACTCGAATGCTGGGCCACGCAACGTGGCAGCCATTTCGCCGGCTCGTGCTGACCGGCGTGCAGACGTCGTCCCACATGTCGCTCGCGAGGACGGTGAACCAATTGGGTTCAAGGGAATATTCTTCTGGTATGTGCTTCCCAGGATCTATTACGCACCGACCAGCTAAATCCTCCCACGCTTTGGGCTTTCAGCACCTTCTTTGGAGGACACGACAAGGAGTGGGCAACGCCGAAGGACCAGTTTGTTTGGTTCAAGAATTTTGAACTCAGTATCAATGATCTGGAGTAGCATCTACCTATGTAGCTGAATCTCATAGCGCTCATCAATGCGCTTATGGAGATAAAGAACTAGCTACCCTAACCAGAAATTAGGAGTTTTCAATTATTTGAAATGATCCGCTCTGGTCCTGACTCTTGTCCCTGTCCATTATTACTACCAAAGAAACCCCTTTCGTACGCCCGACTCAAATGAAGTGGCAATAAACCGCACAATTTGACCTTGACACCGTTAATCACACCATTACGACTTGCATTACGACCTAGTTTCTCTTGTGGGAATCAACCAACTACCAGAACTGATCAGAATCGCCCTCCTTTCTTCCTCTCTGTACGTGCCGTAATTGCCTCTGGACCTGCTCTGACTAACTTATTCAATCAATCACAATATGAGGCGACATATCAAATAATGCCGTTCATGGCCAAGGTTTATCCTGCTGACGGCATATTTCTAGTCGACATTCCCTGACTTCCTTGCCACCTGAACCCTCAATTCGAGGGTTCCGGTGTCAATTGTAGAGTTTTTATGATTCCGGACCGTGTTCTTTAACATGCGATAACTGCCTAGTCACTCGTAGAGATCTCTGAAATTCCTTGGACCGTCAACTCGTAGCTTCTCCTGTTTCTGGCAGAATTGGTTCTTCTGTTCTACATCCAGCGGCCGTTATCTTGCATTTAGTGAACCGTGTATTTCCCCAACCATCTTCGTTGTTGCTGGCATAATTACGTACTTCAGACTACCAGCCAACTGCCTGGATTACATGACCTTCTCCGGAATTAGGTTTCGAAGTACACAACGTTCTCGCTTGACTGCTTGACTTCTGAGACGGCCGCCACAGCCCGTCTCCGACTGGAACTCTGACTGTCCAAAACATTGTTACTACAAATAGTGAAGGTACAAATACAGTATGACGAGCTTATAGCCTATCGGTATTTGTTTGAGTTTTGTCCGAGAATACAAATCGATCACCGCGGACTCGAAGGATCAATTAGTGCCCGTATCGGGTGAAGTCCTCTGACATTGGGACAGCAAAGAACATCTGTACGAACGCTTTTACAACATCTATTTTCTCACTGGATGTCGACCTAGCGATCAGTCAATGGAAAAGAATCAATCTCTCGGTAAACAGGTGACGATGCAGCTTCCAGGAGCCTGGATTACATAGGCTAGCATGGCACCAATCTAACCCCCTTCTCGCGTAACATGCTTGGAAGGGACATACTTACGCAAAACTGAGAACATACTGAGGCCCTGGGTTTTTCCATAACCAAACATTTCATCAGAATTGACTACCACCACCCACCTAACGGACGCGACCGCCGACCACCCCCTACGGCTGGCCGCCATACCCCCCAAAAAGCCATCCCGCGACTACATCCACATCCACCGCCGTAAACACAGCGATGCAACTCGCCACACTCCACTCATTCACTTCTGACCACACCAAACGCCACCGTCCGGACCTCACACCCGAAACCGCACATTGTCAATGCGGCTTCCCGGACAACATCTGCAAAAATGGTACCTGTCAGAGCTGTCCTGTCCTGGTCAGGACTAGTCCAGGACAGCTTTGACAGGTCCCATTTTGTGTAGATGAAATCATTCCTACACATTATCTACGACTGTCCACTGTTCGAACGAGCGTGAAAATGTTCAGAAAAACATCTCCCGGATCGTACCTTGCGCGGGGCAGCTCCGGTCGACCTCTTTACCAACACGGGGGAGGATCTGCCTAATGGTCTTCTTGCAGCAAACTGGAGCGGCTTCAAGACCAAAACCGTGACGGGCGCAAAGGCCCGTTTGATCCCGGCTGATGGAGCTCTCGACCGCCGCAATAACTAATGACCCGTGTCCCGTATACGTATACCTTGGTACTATCCGACCGCACTTACCAAGATTCTTTCCTTTACTTAGTTTCCTCTGGGAGACCCCAAGTCTTAGTTATCTTTCTCGGGCCATTTACCCTGGATCGCACGTGACCTCACGATTACCTACCTCCTAAACAACGGAGACCGGTCTTGTATTTTGTACTGTCCCGGAATAAACACAGTTCAAAAAAAAAAAGAGCAATTCATCCGATTCACCCGCAAACATACAGTACAAGAATGATGCCTACAACCACTCAAGTAAGTACTAGTACGCACTCCAAGAACCATTGTGTCCTACGAGGATCGCCACAAATGGTACACACAAATAATTACGAGACCCCGTCTAAAACTTCCTGGGCCCGATGTCACTCCTCAAACACACTCCTACTTTTCTATTGCCACAACTCGGACGCGAAGCGACGATCAGACTGGAAGGTAGGTGTACCTTTGACAGGCCATGCAATGACTGTTCTTCTGATCCCTTAGGTGCGCTGCTAGTTATACATTCGATACCAGCAAAATTGACCGTTATGGCCTAATTGTGGCAGAATAGCGTACCACTGGGACCGTTGTGCTTTGAGAAGCCCGAGGGGGTGTGACAATGTGAAACTGCCCGCTCCAGGCGCGTTGCATTGAGTTCGCAGACAAAGGGCTGCTTCAGTGCTCCTCTGACACTCACTCCAGTTTCGGTGCCCCCTGGCTTGATTGACACTGAGTGCATTCACCCCCGTCATCTCTGGCTGGCTCTTCAATAGTTTCAATGTTTGGGCAAAACTTATAAAAGGGAGGCCACATTGTCCTCAGGGTTCTCCAGCTTTCCGCTATAATAGGCGACTCGAAGCTTCACAATCACCACAGCACCGACAATTATGTTCCACAAGTCCCTTGTCTCCTTCGTCGCCGCAATGGCCTTGGCTAGCGGCGTCGCTGTCTCTGCCAACCCGTTGCCGGGGGTGGTGGCTAGAACTGACCCTGCCTACCCTCCTCCTCCCACTACAACCGTTAGCCAGTGCAACACGGGACCCGTGCAATGCTGCAACACCTTCACTTCCACGAGCAACCCACTCACGACACTTCTCTCCGGCCTCCTCCCCATAGGCGCGATTATCGACCCCAACCTCGGCGTTGGGTTGAGTTGCCTTCCGATCATCAGCAGCATTCAGTGGTATGGTTTTCCTTATCATCGGTGTCATACTAGTCGGGAATTTAACATGCCGCAATAGCTCTAATGCCCCCCTTTGTTGCAACAGCCTCTCGCAGAGTCTGTCTTTCCTTCCTTCAGTTGTCGGTACTTGCTAACCCTAAAGTGACGTCCAGGTGGCCTTATTAACATTGGCTGTACCCCGATCAACCTCGGCCTGTAGTCGACGCTCGGTACTAGGATTGTGAATGAATCGAGAGTAGTTGTCCGGGTTGCGAGCGTAGTTGAGTGGCGGAGGCGGAGAGTGCGGATGAATGAATACTCTTGATATCGTCACTGGTTTCCGCGTCTACTAAAAATGTTGCAATCGGTGGGGACATTTCAACACGCCCTCAGCTTACTGAGATAGGGTCGTTCAAGCGGTCCGACCGCATATAAAATGTAGCACGGTGTACCAGCTGCAAGAAAAGCTCGAGAAAATATCGAGTTTATTGTTGACCGTCATGGACATGGTGAATTTCAAGGGTAACGCGAGGAACCCGGATTATGGCTAGGAATTAGTGAAAGGACAAAAGAATCACCCTTATCAGGCAAAAATGTATCGAGCACGCCAAGGATGACCGAGTTGACCGAACTGACCAATCGGTGCACGTGACCAACGAAGCAGGGTTACTTTACTTATTACTCAGCCGGAGCCAGCCCTAACTTAATCAACCATCCAGCGCTTAAAGTGGGCAGCATTCTTTTTTCGTACCGCTTGGTGGTCTCCAGTATCGTTAAGACGCGCGCGGGAAGGTGCGTTCTGTGGCTTCTGGCTGGCGGCATGTACGAAGGAGCTACCAAATATTCACCTCGAGCATGTCACGCGGATAGTTGACTCCCTGTAACTTACCTACTTCCTTCCCTGGTAAATAATTGGGCTCTCCGCTGTTTCCTGAGTCTGCCCTTCCTATAATCGGGACCTAGGACCCGGCCGCTGGAATTCATTGGATGTCCATTGGTGCGACAGGAGCAAGAGTTATTGATCTCATCCCGGCCATCCCCGATCGATGCTTCGCACAATCGACCTTGAAACATTTGACAGAAACAATATCGCCGGAACTGGCGCGTTTGCACCTCATTTGGGTACAGCATAGTATCTCCTGCCCAACGGACCGCACGAGAGACATCGCGTACATCATTCCCCACTTACCTCACCTTTGTGCCAGGCTCCCACGGGAACACCTTGCACACCCGTGTGCGTCTTTAGCCAACTGAAGACACCCAGTCACAGAGAGCTTGGTTTCACTGTCACCTCCCCCTTGCGTGCTCCCTGTGCTAGTGCCACGTCCATGCATTCGAAGCCCCTGTACGCCAGCTCCACTCTGGTCTTTCTGCCCAGGACAATAGATGCCTGGACGCCTGGAGCAGTTTTCCGAGCTATGCAAGGAAATATCACATAGATCCCGAGGCCTAGGATGGCAGCACCTTTTTTCTCCCAGAGAGTTTCTAGCCAATTCCCTTGCGATATGACACAATAGCCCCATATGTGCGCCTACTTATTGTGCCTTCTGGGGCCCTCCTTACTTGCGTTAGCTTTCCTACAGACCTAAAGATTACTACCCAGTCCAGCGGCGCTAGTGTAGACGATGTCATGATAAAGTCGGTCATGACGGTCGTCAGGAGTCAGGACCCTCCGTGCGTCATTTAGCGTGCGTCCACTCGCCCACATTCTCCTGATCCTTTCTTCTGACTCAAGTGTTGAAGACAGTGCTTCATGGAGATCACCCTGGCCAATGGGTGTCTCCCCGTATTTGGCTCGAAAACCGTCGCCGGGTCGAACACGTTCGACTGGCCTTCGCCTGGGGCTCTGCTCTGCTGCGTCTGCGTCTGCGTCTACCTCTGCGACAGCCCCAACCTCTGCACCATCTGTGCCCGTGCGGCCTAGCAGCAGCAGCAGGGGCGGCTGCGTGAGCAGACAAATGGGTGTTGGCGTGGACGCTCACTGGGGCTTTAAACTCGAACTCATCTCCTTATCCTGCAGCGGTGCCCATCATTTTAAGCACAGATTTGATTCCTACATATTGGTTGAGTCCAAAAATGGCCTCCTCGGGGAAGGGTTTTCCCGCGCCGACCTCTCAAAAGGACCCAGGGTTTTTGCCTTGGTCGCTTTCTAAGCCCCGCTTTCCCCTCTGAATGCTCGGCTTCTCTTTCACTCCGGAATCTTCCCTTCGCGTTGTAGCATTCCCCTTTCTCCTGTTATCTAATGCACCCTTTTTCTTAGCCCTGGTATATAGCCCATGTAATTACCACCTTTACACCCCACAATACAGACTTCTCCTCTCAGGCTTTAGGGCTCAGTGTAGTTCTTCCCTCGCGTTCTCCGGTGTGCCGCACTTGCGCGCGGCCTTAGATACTTCAGCGCGACACGTTCCCGACCCTGGCGGCCACATATACGAAGTTTCGCGCTGCGCCGAAGCATGCGCGACCATTTCCGACCAACTGCA
Organism: Lactarius sanguifluus; assembly: GCA_021527775.1. NCBI lineage: Eukaryota > Fungi > Basidiomycota > Agaricomycetes > Russulales > Russulaceae > Lactarius > Lactarius sanguifluus. The sequence goes on from JAKEYF010000055.1 coordinate 294,114, forward strand.
ACCAACCAATCCCGTTTCCTTTCCCGACCTCGCCGGACTCGCGCGCTGCTCTAGCCCTTCTATCGACGTGTCTGCAATCACCGCGGACCAATACTCGACAGCTCGTGCACCGCGAAGGCCTGCGCGATACCGACGACTAAGTTTCTCTTGAGGTTTTTTCTCTTTTTTGGGTCTTTTCTCATTTATTTTTTCTGTCACCTACACTCCCATTCGCTACCTCAATGAATGATACTTGAATTGGTCTCGGCGGATGGCTCCTCTTTGCAGAACGTCCGCCGCCCCACGCCTGTAAGTTACGCACGGTGTCAGATGTGTAAACGTCCGGAAAGGGAAAATAGGAGTGTAACACCATCACGGATGATATCTTACGCTGCCCTCGCATAGGGACATACAATATACGTCACTCTCTAAAGGCCACCTTGCCGACGACACCCAATAATGAAGTGTGCCCCGCTAGTCTGGTACACCTCGAAAAGGCGAAGGAGATCGCTAGTGGAGTCCCAAAGGAGAGGGCCCACGGAACGGAAGGGCGTCGGAGTCGGCCCGGAGGGATCACGGGGGAGAGGTTCCTGAGTGAACGCCTGAGCATTCTCACACAGCACCGGGTCTATCGGAGAGTGTAGGGGGATGGGGACAGAACTACTACATTCATGAAACATGTTCGTGGCCCCGGGTCAAGGAAGATTGAAAAATTATTCGGATCTGTGACTGAGGCGAATACTGTATAGCTGTCGCAAGGCCTATCGGGTGTTGTTTTCCAGAAGAAAAATCGATCATCGCGGACTCGGAGGATCAATTATTGCCGTAACTGAACTTATCGGGCGAAGTCCTCCATCGGAATAGCAAACTTAAAGAACATCGGTACGCAAGTCGGTACGAACACTTTTACAGCATCTATTTCAGTCAAGTTTCTCAGTCGATGTCGACTTCACTTAGATGAGAAGAACAGATGGTAAACAGGCGACGATGCAGTTTCCAGGGGCCTGGATTTCCCAGGCTAGCTTGGCACCAGTCTAGCCTAGTGTTGCAGCGAGTTAGAGTCCACACCGGTGTGAACTCTTAACTCGGACCGAACTTTCGCAACTCGGATCGACTCGAACCCGAGAGTTGACATCGGTGCAACTTGGGAGTTGTCTCCAAAAACGCGCTGCAGATATTTCCTTCGTCGTATTCTTGATCCATCTCCATCACCACTACCAAATAACAACCTCATGTAGTCTGTACCAAAATAGTGAGTGCATATATTGTATTAACAGAGATTCGGAGCCCTGCAAACGAAAACTATAGCGTGTTTCGTGAAATTTCTCTCGTTTTCGGCTGTTTCCATCGGAATGTCATCATCACATGACTCACCTATATCCATCTTCCGTCACTTCTGAATCGTGCAGCATACACTTGAGCATACACACATAGTCTCTCTCTCTGTTGCTCATTTTCCACCCTCACCATATGCCACTGGCACTCATCATGTACCCTCTTACCTTACTGGCTCGCTTCACATATGTGTAAATCCTTTGTATTTAAACCCACTCTTGTTCCCTAATAGACGGCACTCAGTTACCACTGTTTCCCCCTGTTCGTCTCGGAAGTCAGGCCCAAAGGACATCACTTCATTTCTCGTCGTATCGTGCTTTCGGGCTCATTGTTCGGGTTGCTCGGGTTCATCGGGTTCACTTTCCCTGAGCAAAGAGGCGTGGGAACCTTCAGAGTTGAAGGCTTCCCATTGGCTCCTGTTTGTTGCTGAAAGCGCTGAACTCCCGAGTTGCACCGGTGTGAACTCCCGAGTTACTGTAGAGTTAGCGTCAAGTTGGCAACTCGACTCGGACCGCATCGACTCGCGGCAACACTAGGACTCCGGCTCTCCTCCCTCTTGCGTAACATACAGTACCTGGAAGGGACATACTTACGCAAGACTGAACACGGCAAGGAACACGGCGCCGAGGCCCTGGGTTCTTGTTCAACCAAGCATTTCGTATCCGATTACCCACGAGTATACAGCACACAGAATGAAGCCCCACACCCACCCAAGTGAACCCGTAAGCGCTCCAAGAACTATTGTGTCCCACGACGATCGCCACAAATTGGCTTGCTCGATACCTCCGTCGTAGATTTGTGGTGTTGTATCAGGTTAATACAACGGTGCACACAAACAATTACGAGACCCCGTCTAAAACCTCCTGGGCCGGATGTCACTACTTTTTCTATTGTCACAACTCGGACGAGGTAGTGCCACTGGAAGGTAGATGTACCTGACCGATCTTCCAATCCTTTAGGTGCGCCGCTAGTTACACATCTGGTACCAGCAAATTGACTCGAACCATTATGGCCTAATTATGGCAGAATAGCGGCGTACCAGTGACTCACCATTGTCCTTTGAGAAGCCAGAGTGGGGGTCCTCATAACGTGAAACTGCCCGCTCTAGGTGCGTTGCATTGAGTCTCCGGACAATGAGCTGCTTCAGTGCTCCTCTCATTCCATTTTCTGTCCCCACGCGGCTTGACTGGCACCGAGTGCATCACCCTCGTAATCTCTGGTTGGCTCTTCAGTCTTTGGGAAAAACATATAAAAGGGAGGCCACCTTGCCCTCAGGACTCTCCAGCTTTTCGCTATAACAGGCGACTCGAAGCTTCACAATCACTACAGCACCGACAATGATGTTCAACAAGTCCCTTGTCTCCTTCGTCGCCGCAATGGCCTTGGCTAGCGGCGTCGCTGTCTCTGCCAACCCGATGCCGGGGTTGGTGGCTAGAGGCGACGACCCTGACTACCCTCCTCCTCACCCTACACCCGTTACCCAGTGCAACACGGGTCCCGTGCAATGCTGCAACACCCTTACCTCCACGAGCAACCCGATCGTGGCCCTTCTCTCCGGCCTCCTCCTCCCCATTGGCACGATCATCGACCCCAGCCTCGCTGTTGGGTTTAGCTGCATTCCTATCGTCAGCAGCGTCCAGTGGTATGGTTTCCTTTATTATTCGTGTCATGCGCAGGAATATAACACGCCACAACAGCTCTAGTTCCCCTGTTTGCTGCACCGGCTTCTCGCAGTGTCAGTCTTCCCTCCCTTCAGTTGTCGATACTTGCTAACCACAAAATGTCGTCCAGATGGCCTTATTAACATTGGCTGTACTACGTTCAACTTCGGCCTGTAGTCGGCGCTCGGTACTAGGATTGGCGAATGAATCGAGAGTAGTTGTCCAGGTTGCGAGCGTGGTTGAATGGCACTAACAGAGGCGGAGAGTGCAGTTGGATGAACATTCTTGATATCGTCCCAGGTTTTCGCGTCTACATAAAGTATATAAAAATGTTGTGATCGGTGGGGGCACTTACAAACGCTCTCTACTCCCCGAGACGCGTCGAATCCGAGGTTGTCCTCACATCGTTCTCTACTCGTCTCAGTCACTGGACTCCAAATTGGCCATATCGACAGGGCAGTTCAAGCGGTCCAACAGCATATAAGATGTAGCACAGCGTACCAGCTGCAAGAAGTACTGTGCTTGAGAAAAAGTTGTTGATCGTCATGAAGCATGGTGAATTATTTCAGGGGAACGGAGGAACCCGCATTATGGCTAGGAATCAGTCAATCTAAACAAAGACTAAAGAATCGCCCTTATCAGGCAGGAATATAACCAGTGTGTGGGAAGAGCGCAGTCGAAACCTTGGTCGAAACTTTTCTTAAGGTTTTGAGTTTTCACGAGGACGATGACAGAGGACCGGCTTCGGGTCTTGCCACCAGATGGAAGAGAAGCATTCTACATTCTATAAGTTTTTTAGCGCCTTTGAGAGGACCGATTCCCGTATGCAATGACTCGGAGCCAAGTGCAGCGACATTTCCGAGACCGGAGGAAAGGTGACCAACTTCCCGTCTTCAATTCTCAACTTCTGAGACCTAACGACATTTGCAATTCTGAGGCACCAAGATGAGCAGTGCCGTACTAGCACGTTTCTGCGACATAGTGAATTCAAACAGTTTCTCCGCAATGATAGCCTTGACGAATCGGAGTTTGGTTCAATGCAAAGCGCTACATTAACAACGCGGCGCTAAAGGAGAGCGCAAGGCGAGCTGGAGCCTTCAAACAACCGGACTATGGAGGTGGTGGCAAGGAAGGAGATAATAAGAATAGTTAGCACATCATGGCCATCACGAGGCATAGATGGTCGCCATGAAGTAAGCGAACAACGTGACGACGACAAAAGAACCGAACCACAGCACAGCCGGCACGGGCACCCGCCCCATCTCCGCCGCCTCCACGAGCGCCCTCTCCAGTTTCCGCCCCATGGCCTCCATCCCGAAATGTTCGCGAGCCCGCGCCCGCGCCCGACCTGCCAACGCGGACCTCTCAGACGGGGGCAGCTCGGCGATCTCAAGAAGCGCCGCTGCCCAACTCGTGGGATCCGGCGCCCGCAACCATCCCGTTCGTGCGTGCGGCGGGTCATCAACAATGCTCTCCGTGGGCCCACCGCTGTTGCACGCGAGGACCGGCAGTCCTGAAGACATGGCTTCGACTGGGACGATGCCGAAGTGTTCGTTCGCGGGCGTGTATAGTAATGCGAGCGTCGTAGGTGCAGACAGGAGAGCGGCACGCTGGGTCGTGGTGAAATTGAGCAGGAAGAGGACCTCAGGGTTTTTGTGTGTCACGTTGAAAGGGGGTATCGTTGTCTTTGAAGAGGGGGGAGTGACGATGGTATAGGATAGAGATGCGGCTTTCGTGCGATCGATGAGTGAGACGAGGGTCATCATGTTTTCTTCGACCCGGGGGTCGTAGCCACCACCGATGATAAGGCGTAGGTTCTGCAGTGAGTTTCGGGTCTCTACTTTCGTGAGCCGTTGTTTAAAAAGCGCGAAGGCGTCAATTGCGAGCGCGACATTCTTCTTTTTCTCGAAGCGATTGAACGATAGAATGGTTGGACGGTCTCTGACGACAGTATGAGGAACGAAAAGTGTGCAAGAATAAGAATACGCACGATGAAACCATAACAATGTCTGGATCCCCGCTATCACCCGTCGGCTCGTACGAGAGGAGGTTGATACCCGGATGTACAACACGAGGTTCCTGTGGGATGCTGGGGAAATAAGCCTTGAATACCCGGGAAGTGAAGCTCGAATTGGCGAGGATGATGTCCGCGTTTCCTGCATTCCTTCAGGACGATTACTCACGGAAGGTGTCGAGACCTACGAATAGTAATCTCCTCTAACCAATCCATGGGAACGCGATACGCTCGCTTGAGAAGACCGCCACGCTTTGTCATATTTCCCTCTACGAACTCGCCGTTTGCTAGTAGCTTATCTGGGAAGTGACAGTAGAACACGACGCGCTTGTGGGCAAGAAGACGAAGAGCCGGGATGCAAGTGGACAATTGGTCCACAAAATACACATCGTAGTTAGACGCGTTCGAGCGTAGGAGGTGGTATGTTAGATGTAGCTGACGAATGTGGGCAAGTAGTATGTGAAACTTCCCCCTGATGTTATGCGGGAACGGGGGATGGATGCAATGCACGGTGAGGGTTCCTATGAGCAGATCAGGCCCCCACGTGAAGCAATTTCAGTGTTGTGACCTACCGTCGCGTGTCTCGTCAAAACAATGAGCGGTATCGTGATGGGACGTGTATATGTCGACTGTATGGCCAAGCTTCTGGAGACCGACAGCAGCGTCGACAACAAGACGTTCTGCACCGCCTGAAAAGTTGGTTAAAGTTAGATCGGAAAAACACCGGGTATGTGCGCGCCTTTCACCTATTCCCAAGTCTGGATGAATGAAGGCTATCCGCAAAGGGGTCATTTCTGTGATTTCTGTGCTGTAAAGTCACAGCACCGATGGTCCTGGGTCTTCGCAAGTTCGCAACAGGACAGTGCACAAGGAAGTATGGGCCTGGAAGACACCTAATTTCTGGTTAGGGGCAGGCAGCATCACGTGACTAAGTACTCATCACCGGCATCACCTTCAACTTGAAGTAACCGTCACTTCTGGAGGGACACATTCAATGGAGGACACATTCACTCTTCGTCATTGGAAATTTCTAAAGCAAGTCGTTTCTGGATCTGCGGCAGCGGGCGTCACGCGTTACTGGGGAGGGCATCGTCCTTGAACGTGTTGTCTGTTGGCGTCCTAGGTGTTCTTACAGAGAGACCTCTTTGAGGGTTCTGATAACCCGTTGTATACAGTAGGATTTACTAGAGCTTTAAATCGCTTGCTAAGACAAGGCCCACGCGACCATTTATTTCTCCATTCAGTCACCGTCCCCTGTTCGATTATTTTCGCTCTCACCAACTCGTTCGTCGACGGCGTGGCGACGGCGGCGGGCTCAACAATGGCCCTACCACAGGGCATAGGCTCGTACTGCATGTCCGCGATCGCACTGGGCTAACTGAACCATATCCATAGTCGCTATCTTCCATACATCTTTCCACCTCACACGGGCAACGACCTCGACTGGTCCCTCAAAGGCCTCAAAGCTAGCGATGGTACCCGCTCTCTCTTTTATTTCCCCAACCATTCCGGCGCTTACTCCCTCATGCAGACATACAACTCGATGGCGTAGAGTTCAGCTCGCTGCCCAGCGGATTGCACCTCCTAGAGCAGGACGTCGTGTACGCATGTGTGTTTTATCCGGCGCCAGACATCTGAGCAAGGCCAGCGCGGCTTCCGTCTCTCATCCCTCGGCATCCTCCTCGCGCGTTCCCTGCGCCCCCGCCCTTGGCGCCACGTTCCCACACTCAAAGCCCTCGTGCGCGATCTCCACTCCGATTCCGCCGCCCAGGGCGATAGCAGCCAAGGCGTCTGGGAGCCCGCGCGGCGGTTCTTCGAACTGCACAAGGCACATCTCGAGGATCTGGGCGGCGCTGGCGCGTGACATGGGTGGCGTGAGGAACTAGAATTCGATATGGACGATGATGGGGTCGAGGACGGTAGCGATGGGTACGAGGTGAGTCGCAACGCTTGAAGAGAGCTTTCCGACCAGCTCATTCGTCATAGCAGTACACGCACGCTTCCCCGACGCTGTACCTCCCCCACCTTCTGTGCGTGCTGGGACCCTCCTCACTCACGCTACACAAGCACGTTCTCGGTCGCCGGCGGATACTCATATACACGCAACAGCCCTCGAAGCGGCGTGCTTCCTCTGCCAGGTAGCCGCGGACATGTGTTTCGGAGACCAGACGACCCCCGTGACCCAGGGCGAGCCCAATGCTGCCCCGCAATTGAAGGACATCAACGTCCTCGGTATCGTAACCCCACACGTCATCGACATGCTCGGACGCGGGTCGCAGAACGGTTGGATAGCACGCACGACCGACGTGGTCTCCCTCGAGAAGCCGCAATACTACGACCTGATCGACTTAACTTCCTACGCACCCACCGTGCGCCATGTGACCCCTCGCGCCCAACGACGTCCGTCCCTGAACCCCGGGCAGTAGGACCGAGCTCGACCGTATACTCCAGCTCGACGCAGATACGAACGGCGTCGCGCGAGCGGGGTCCCGGTCTGGGCCTGGGCGGAAGCACGGGGCGTGTACGAGGACGTGTGCGTCGTCTGCGCGAGGTCCACTTCCGACCTATGGCGCAGCAGCAGTACTAATGGGTGGTCGTGGTCCGGGTCCCCGGGCGAACAGTCCGGGCGCCGCGCGCATGTACGGTACGTGCGCAAGGAGACGGCACCGATGGGCGCCGGGTGTCGCACCGCCCACACGACGACGATGCGGGCAAGTACGACTCGAGCGACGAAGACGAGGACGGCGCGGTCCGCAACCGGCAAACGCGCACGACGCTCGCACTTCTGCAGATGTTCCACGTGCAGGCGCGCTTCATCCTCTCCCGCGTCTTCTCTCCCGGATGCGCAGCTGACGCCACGCAATATGCTCGCGCGAGCGCTTGGCCCGCTTAGTAGCCTCGATGCTCGTTTCATAGAGTGGCTCGCGGAGGAGTATGCGGATGGCGCGCGCATGTCTGTGCGCCGTGGATGGCGCGACCTTCGTGGCGGGCTCGTGGGTGCCGGTGTTGGCGGGTCGGGCACAGCGTCGTCGTAGTATCAAGCATTGGGCGTACTCACCGTGTCTTATTTGAAAGCACGGGTGTGGGATGGACGGATGACTCCTGGTACTGCGGAGTCGTGCCTTTGAATGTACATACCATACTTATCGCTTTATCTATTTGTCTCTCGCTCAGCTCGCCCTCTCTGTCAGTCTTTTATACCTCCGGTAAATATACCCTGTGCGTAGGTTTCCCAGTCTGATCTGAGCGAACGTTGGTTTTTGGAAAACCGGTCCGGGGGTGCTGCGAATGAGTACGCGTCGAAATTACGACAGTGACGCACAAACACCGAGTACATCGTATACGTAATACACTTAAGTCCTGGATCACCCGACACTGGATCTACTAAACCCTCTCTGTAGCCTTCAAGACTTGCGTGGGAATGCTGGTTTCAAAAGACGTTTAAACCAATGCTCTATTCCATGCGCATATACATTAGCTGAAGACCGAGATGGCTCTAGAAGCGTGATGAGAATAGATTAACATATGCAAGAGTAAACGAACCAATATCAGTGGCCATAAGAAAGCTTGTAGACACCTCAACAGAGATTTGAGAATATCCTCCGAGGTGTTGTCGAACCTTCAAGTCAATATTCGCCTCCCGATAGTCCAGCTCCGCCTGAGTGAGCGCGGATTGAGAAGAGAGGCCGTCAAGACGTAAGAATGTAGCATGCTTGAAGATAAGGATAGCGGCTTGCAGAGAGGTTAAATGCGCTCCAAAGATGATAGAGTGTAATACCAAAGATCAAATGATGACCGGAGAACTAGAGAAATAAATGTCATAAGCCATACAGCCAGATGGCTGTGATACAAAAATAGCACCTTGTTGACAGTGGGTAGTGACATAGCCTTCATTGCCTTGTTAAAAATGAGATTGTTGGCTGAGTGGACATAAGGCTCTCGGAGCACTTACAAATAAGAGAACAAAGGTAGACATGATGAGCGGGTTGAAAAGAAGAGCATGCACGCACATGCTAGTGGGCAAGGAATGAGCATGGTCAAGTGATAATAAAGGGGCATTCCAGGCATAGAAACGGAGCAAGGAAAACAGCCACTCACATCCTGGAGAGCCGGGGACGGGCCTCATGAGCAGACTTGCAATGTAGCTTACCAGTGTAGCCACTCACCAACTGGAGAGCCGAAGGCAGCCATCGTCAGTAGACTCGAAACGCACCGAGCCACGGCGGCCACTCACGAACTGGACACAAGGACAGCCGTCGTCAGTAGGCTCGAAACGCACCCAGCCACGACAGCCACTCACGGACTGGACAGCCGAGGACAGCCATCGTCAGTAGGCTCGAAACGCACCCATCCACGGCAGCCACTCACAGACTGGACAGCCAAGGACAGCAGTCGTCAGTAGACTCGAAACGCACCCAGCCACAGCAGCTACTCACTCCCTGGACAGCCGAGGACAGCCGTCGTCAGTAGGCTCGAAACGCACAGAGCCACGGCAGCCACTTACTTCCTGGACAGCCAAGGACAGCCGTCGTCAGTAGGCTCGAAACTCACAGAGCCACGGCAGCCACTCACATACTGGACAGCCAAGGACAGTAGTCGTCAGTGGGCTCGAAACGCACCGAGCCACGGCGGCCACTCACGGACTGGACAGCCAAGGACAGCCGTCGTCAGTAGGCTTGAAACGCACCGAGCAACGGCAGCCACTCACCAACTGGATAGCCGGGGACTGCCATCGTCAGTAGACTCAAAACGCACCGAGCCACGGCAGGCACTCACTCCCTGGATAGCCGAGGACAGCCGTCAGTAGATTCAAAACGCACCCAGCCACGGCAGCCACTCACGGACTGGACAGCCGAGGACAGCCCTCGTCAGTAGGCTCGAAACGCACCCAGCCACGGCAGCCACTCACATACTGGACAGCAAAGGACAGCAGTCGTCAGTAGGTTCGAAACACACCGAGCCACGGCAGCCACTCACATACTGGACAGCCGAGGACAGCCGTCGTCAGTAGGCTCGAAACGCACCGAGCCACGGCAGCCACTCACGATCTGGACAGCCGAGGACAGCCGTCGTCAGTAGGCTCGAAACGCACCCAGCCACGGCGGCCGCTCACTCTCTGGACAGCCAAGGGCGGCTGTCGTCAGTAGGCTCGAAACGCACCCAGCCACGGCAGCCACTCACGGACTGGACAGCCGAGGATAGTCGTCGTCAGTAGGCTCGAAACGCTCCGAGCCACGGCAACCACTCACGGACTGGACAGCCGAGGACAGCAGTCGTCAGTGGGCTCGAAACTCACCGAGCCATGGCAGCCACTCACTCCCTGGACAGCCGAGGATAGCCATCGTCAGTAGGCTCGAAACGCACCCAGCCACGGCGGCCACTCACGGACTGGACAGCCGAGGACAGCCGTCGTCAGTAGGCTCGAAACGCACCGAGCCACGGCAGCTACTCACATACTGGACAGCCAAGGACAGCCGTCGTCAGTGGGCTCGAAACGCACCCAGCCATGGCAGCCACTCACTCTCTAGACAGCCGAGGACAGCCGTCGTCAGTAGGCTCAAAACGCACCCAGCCACGGCGGCCACTCACTCTCTGGACAGCCGAGGACAACCGTCTTCAGTAGGTTCGAAACGCACCCAGCCACAGCAGTCACTCACGAACTGGACAGCCGAGGACAGCCGTCGTCAGTAGGCTCGAAACGCACCCTGCCACGGCAGCCACTCACGGACTGGACAGCCATGGACAACCGTCGTCAGTAGGCCCGAAACGCACCGAGCCACGGCAGCCACTCACGGACTGGACAGCCGAGGACAGCCGTCGTCAGTAGGCTCGAAACACACCAAGCCACGGCGGCCACTCACTTCCTAGACAGCCGAGTACAACTGTCGTCAGTAGGCTCGAAATGTACCGAACCACGGCAGCCACTCACGAACTGGACAGCCAAGGACAGTCGTCGTCAGTAGGCTCGAAACGCACCACGCCACGGCGGCCACTCACCAACTGGACAGCCGAGGACAGCCGTCGTCAGTAGGCCCCGAATGTGTACCCCACGGCAGCCACTCACTTCCTGGACAGCCGAGGACAGCCATCGTCAGTAGGCTCGAAACGCACCCAGCCACGGCAGCCACTCACGAACTGGACAGCCGAGGACAGCCCTCGTCAGTAGGCTCGAAACGCACCCAGCAACGGCGGCCACTCACGGACTGGAAAGCCGAGGACAGCCATCGTCAGTAAGCTCCAAACGCACCCAGCCACGACAGCCACTCACGAACTGGACAGCCAAGGACAGCAGTGGACAGCAGTCGTCAGTAGGCTCGAAACGCACCCAGCCACGGCAGCCACTTACTTCCTGGACAACCGACGACAGCCGTCGTCAGTAGGCTCGAAACGCACAGAGCCACGGCAGCCACTCACTTCCTGGACAGCCGAGGACAGCCGTCGTCAGTAGGCTCGAAACGCACCCAGCCACGGCGGCCGCTCACTCTCTGGACAGCCAAGGGCGGCTGTCGTCAGTAGGCTCGAAACGCACCCAGCCACGGCAGCCACTCACGGACTGGACAGCCGAGGATAGTCGTCGTCAGTAGGCTCGAAACGCACCCAGTCACGGCGGCCACTCACAGACTGGACAGCCGAGGACAGCCATCATCAGTAGACTCGAAACGCCCCGAGCCACGGCAGCCACTCACCAACTGGACAGCGGAGGACAGCCGTCGTCAGTAGACTCGAAACACACCAAGCCACGGCGGCCACTCACCAACTGGACAGCCCGAGGACAGCCGTCGTCAGTAGGCTCGAAACGCACAGTGCCACGGCAGCCACTCACCAACTGGACAGTGGTCGTCAGTTTGCTCCAAACGCACCGAGCCACAGCAGCCACTCACGGACTGGACAGCCGAGGAGAGCCATCGTCAGTAGGCTCGAAACACACCGAGCCATGGCAGCCACTCACGGACTGGACAGCCGAGGATAGCCGTCGTCAGCAGGTTCGAAACGCACCGAACCACGGCGGCCACTCACGAACTGGACAGCCGAGGACAGCCGTCGTCAGGAGGCCTGAAACGCACCCAGCCATGGTAGCCACTCACCAACTGGACAGCCGAGGACAGCCGTCGTCAGTAGGCTCGAAATGCACCGAGCCACGGCAGCCACTCACTTCCTGGACAACCGACGACAGCCGTCGTCAGTAAGCTCGAGACGCACCGAGCCACGGCAGCCACTCACGAACTGGACAGCCGAGGACAGTCGTCGTCAGTAGGCTCGAAACGCACCCAGCCACGGCAACCACTCACTCCCTGGACAGCCGAGGACAGCCATCGTCAGTAGGCTCGAAACGCACCCAGCCACGGCAGCCACTCACCAACTGGACAGCCGAGGACAGCGGTCGTCAGTAGGCTCGAAACGCACCCAGCCACGGCAGCCACTCACGTCCTGGACAGCCAAGGACAGCGGTCGTCAGCAGCCTCGAAACACGCACCGAGCCACGGCAGCCACTCACTTCCTGGACAGCCAAGGACGGCCGCCGTTAGCATGCCCGAAATGCGGCGAGCCACGGCAGTAATAGCTGGCACTCACAATCTAGGAGTCGGATGGAATCATGAGCCATGTACCACACATTATGACTTTATGGACACTTGCCCAGATGTATGGAAACGAGACGAGACAATCCCGAACTATATCTTTGATCTTCATGCCAGAACGGGAACGCACACTGCAATCAATGTTTGTTGTGATCCTCGCCCGCTTTGCCCCTTCAATTGGCGCACTCACCGGTTCAAAGCTGTTTTAACACTCAATTCTAAATTACCCCTCTGCACAGCTAAAAGCATCAATCCGACGATGTCGTCATTCAAAGCCGTAGCCGTCGTCTCAATAAGCTCATCGCAGCGCATATTTTGCTTGTTCATTTCTGCCGAAAAACATTATCACGAAACTCTGGTACTCGCCTCTGAACTCACTTTCTAATCGCACCCATCTAATATCATCGCCAAGGGGACCCAGGTAGTGCTGTTGAAATTGTTTGTCTGCCACATCAAATACATTGTCATCTGGACTTCCGAAATCCTCGAAATGGATTTGGACATTTCGCCGGAATTGGTCGTATTTGGTAAACACGACGATGACGGGGACTGCGAATAATTGTTGAATACAGTCATGAATGTCGGTAACATCGCACCATTCCGGTCAGGACAGATGTCGTTGAAAAATTTGAGGTCGAGCAGTGGTCGTTGATTGTCCATTGGGACGCAGTACCTCAAAATTTGACCATCAGTTGTTGTAATCATATCGTGAACACTCGAGAGTCCAAACCATATCGTGTGCAATCTCTCTGCCAGTCGCCTTTCTTGACACTTGCGTCGAATGAATTCTTTCAATATCCCGAGTTCTTCGGTGCTACCTGACTCGATTCCCCGAGAATCGTGGAAAACGTAGCGGTCATCATCGGAGAACATAAGTTCATCGTCGATCGTGTGCTCGCCTCGCTGGTTCATGTTTAGAGGCAACCGAAGAAAAGTACTACTGTCACTAACATCGATGGATGGGTCGAGTGTAACCTGGTCGACAGTGAGATCACACTCGCGGATAAAAAAGTTTGACCACGTACCCTCTCATTTCCCCGGTAAATAATGGGGCTCCCCGTCGTGTCACACACCCGTTGCAGGATGGTTGTCTTTCCTGCATTGGCCCTTCCTATTATAAGGACTCGGAATCGGATCGTTGGAACTCGAGTACGTTGGGGTTGTTGCATTGGTGACGGTGTGAAAGCAAGAGTCGTTGATCGATTTGATCCCGTACGATCGACGCCCTGATCGATGGTTCACACGATTCACCTTCCTTATTTGGCCCACTCGCGACCTGTTCTTACCGATTCGCGACGTATTGGGTGTCCTTGCCCTGCTGCTTGAGATATCGTGCGTCGCATTACCCCCTCTACCAACGTCCGATTCTGGAGTTGACCGACCAACGACATCACCATCATCCTGGCCTGGCCGTAATCAACCTCGAAACCACACACATGCGCATACTGAGCAGACGAAGCAGGCCAGTACATCACAGCCTACAAACAGTCCAAGCACTGCCTACTCACGCCGATCCACGAGCGCGTGCACATGACCTCAGATGTCGTACGCACGACGCTCATCAGCATCCCATGTGTGACTAGGACGGACGTCAGGATTGTCGTGTGTCATTTGGCGTGCCTCCACTTACCCATCTTCTCCCATCCCATTCTTCTGGACATGTTGAGGGCAGAGCCTCACGAAGATCGCACAGGCCTATGCGCGCCTTATCGTATTTGGCCTGAACAAGGTCGCCAGACCGAAGGACGCGTTCGAGCTGCCCTTCCGTACTTGCTTCCGTACGGGCACGGCCGGCGATGCGCTCCCAGACTCCGCTCCTGCACCGCGTCTGCATCTACGTCTACCTCTGCAACCGCCCCGACCTTTTCGTCCCCATTGCCCGTGCGACCTGGCGGCGGCGGCGGCGGCTGCATGAACAGACCGATGGGTGTTGGTGTGAACCCTCACTGGGGCCTCGAACTCGAACTCATCTCCCCACTTTCCTGACCCTGCAGCGGCGCGCGGAGGTGCCCATCATCCAAGCTCAGGTGCAAGGAGAGAGCCCACTGTGGGACATCGAGCCCGACCACGGTGCCGCGATGTCCGCCGAAGACGAGATCTCCGACAACACGGACAAAGACATCGCGCCTGTGCTGCAAAGCGGTGGCGGGGATTGGGTACTTTCCTACACATTGGTTACAAGTACTACTGTAGTAAGTAGTTGTGATAGCATGTAATCCAGGGTCTGAACATAGATCCGAATTGCTGAGAGTCGACCGGGCCCGGGTCCTAGGGTAAGCGACTACGCCGTTTGGTTCTATTTGTAGCCACTCGCATTTCTCTCAAATTCCCATCGCCGACGCTCCAATCCTTCTCACATTACGCTAATTCATCAGTGGATAAAAAGCAGTCAGCTCAACCTTGTAATCTACTCAAAAAAATCAAGTCTACTCCTCGAGTAGAGTATGCACATCATTTCCATCACGCAGAACAATGCGGCTAACCTCGCGCTGGCTCGGCACTCAAAGGTATCCATACACGGTGCACATGCCTCGTCACAAAGTCCGTAGCGCAGATGATGTTCCGTACGTCCATCCCCGGACAACTTACTCGCCGACCTCGCCGACCCGTTCTGCCCAGTCGACGCCGCGCGACGGCCGCGACCCACGACACGATAATATCTGAGCTGACTCTTTCGTCGCTTGCGCGGCTAACAGCGTCCACTGGCATGCACGACATCCCGTCCGCTGTGTCAGAGAGTGCCTCTGTCAGGAACAGCAAAATGAAAGAGCACTACGTCCGCACGCTGCGCAAGGTCGCCCACGAGGCCGACGTCTGTTCTGCTCGTGCTCGATGCGCACGACACGATTGGGACCGCGGCGAGCTGGCCGAGGAGCAGGTTCGAGGTGGAGAACAAGCAGCTTGTGTTGTGTTTAACGGGATTGGTGCGTGGCTGTCTGTCTCCATCCCCCTACACTCTCCGATAGCATCATCGACAGAGACGAAGGGATACAGGGTCAAAAGTGGTCAAACTGAGACCTTGATGACTCTACCTTCGACGACGCATTTTGTTCTTCCTATCTCAGCTCCGCTCCAACACTCTTCCATCGCACGTCTCGGAGATCCTCGCCCACATACGAGCCGAACAACTGATGGAGGTTTATAATCACTCCATATTCAACACGACGTCTGAGTTCACCAAGTCGCTCGCACTTATCTCCTCAATGACCGTCTCCTTCCAGTCCTCCTTTTCGTTCCTTATTAGCTCTCGTCTATTCATAACATCAAAACAATAAGCGGTATCGTGATGGGACGGTATGACCAAGCTTCTAGAATCTAGAGACCGACGGTAGCATCGACAACAAGATGTTCTGCATCGCCTGAAAAGTTGGTTAAAGTTAGATCGGAAAAGGTATGTGCGTCTTGCACCCATTCAAGTCTAGATGTGTGAAGGCTATCCGCAAAGGCGCCATCTCAGTGTTTTCTGTGCTGTCACATCCATGGTCCTGGGCCAGCTTGCACGTGACGCGTGGCGCGGAGGACTGTATCGTCATAGAAGAGAGATGCAGCGATGGTTACAAGCCTCAGGCTGGGTAGTACTTACTGTAGTACGTGGACATTCGCTCTTCGTCACTGGAATTTTTTGAAACAAGTCGTTTCTGGATCACCGGCAGGCGCGCGTCACGCGTCACAGGGGGAGTCCCTACGGTGATACTGTCTCACATGAATAGACTACTGCCCACCCGGGATTGGCAGCCCGCGACGGATGCCGCGTCGAACAGTCTTCCGATCTCTCACGCACCATTACACACAAAACCAAGCACAAAACGAACAAGTTGGTGCTTGAGTTGGAAGTGGTCGACCACCGCAGTGACTCCGATCCTAAAAATAAATGAATTTGAAATGAAAGGAGGTCTTGTCCAAGAAATCTCTACCGCTCACAGACAACAACAGATCATGCACCGTAATGAACAAAATTCACCCATCGCTCTAGACTAATCCGCCTCTTTCTCCGCAGCTTCCTCACAGCGTCCCGGAGTGCCTTAGCAGACCTTTCGTAATACGGCGCCGCGCGCTCTCTCCCCGAAAACATCGACTTGTAGAAGTGTTTAGCCAAGTCCCGCCCATCTTCATCGACCATCGCCCACATCGTCCCTACTGCGCTCCGGAAACCGCAGTACTGCACCGCCACGGCAAGATGCAGCACTTCGTCGGCGATGCTTTCCCCGGTCAGCTCGGCCGTATGACAGGCCGAGAGGAAGGCGAATTCGGCGGTCGGAAGATGGGAGCGCACGATCTCGAGGAGCGTGAGACGCTCGTCTCCGTGGAGCTCGAATGCGGCGTCGAACGGTTTCCCTGACTCTAGCGTACCGTGACACGCAAAGTGGACAAATCTATGATTGCGGAGGTGGCCGACCACCGCACCAGCCGTCGCGTTTTCTGAGATGAGACTAGTCACCTGCATATTGAGCGCCTGTATAACTTCAATCTCTCCCCCGACCTCTGGAAGGGATGGATCGGGTTGAGCTACGAGAAGTAATGAAGGTCTATCAAACGACTGTGAAACGGGGTTGCACTCGCGAGACTGGATGAGTGCGGACAGCGTTGGAGTATATGAAGAGATGTAGAGATCCATGAAATATCGCTTATCGCCGCGACTATCATCGGATGGAATCGGACCCATGGCATGGAGAGGAAGCGAACAAAAGACGGAAGTGGGACACCACCAGATTCGCGACTGTTCGGGTATGTTCAACTCCTGGAGTCTGTCGATTACTGAGTTTCCGACTAGCTTGTAGAGATCCGCGAGAACGGCAGCCAATGTGAGGTCGTATTGCGCGGAATCGAGACCGTATTTGTTACGCGCGCCCAGCAGTTTATCCTTTAACCCGTTCGCACGATCGTAGAAGTCATCGGGGGTGACGATAAGAGATGGGGGAGAGCGGTGAAGGAGCACGACGATGTCTGAACGCCACTTGCTATGATTGATGACGATGACGGGACCCTTCGAAGCCGCCGAACAGAGAGCATCGAACGGGGGCGCCTTTAAGAAATCCCCGAAATCAGGAAAGGCCTTGATTTGCGAAATGAGTGTATCGCGCTCTTCCAAAAGCCTCCGATATTTCACGACAAGCAGACCAAATGAATCCATCCCTTCGGGGTCCTCGACTTCAGCTTGACCCGAGATTGCGTTCCCGCCAGGCGCAATAGACATCGTCAACTCCTCGAGATCCCTATTCACCGCCGCAAATTTCTCAGCCAGTGGTGAGTCTGACGCAAAGAATGTACGGAGGCCCCGCATCTCGGACCAGAGTGAGGCTCGTCCTTGTTCGAGGGTCTCAATGGCTCGCTTGACACGACCTGTGTCGATCAGGTACGATGCGTAATCCAGCGTCACCTTCTCACAGCTCTCTCTCATCGAAACGAGCCGGGCGTGCTGGATTTGCAGAGTTGGGGCAAAGACCAGAGAGCTTTGCATCAGGGACATGGCATTCTCATACGCAGCCGCGACCGATGGATGACCGAAACGTCGCGCGATCCCTGCCCACAAGCACGAAGATTGAAAGCGGTCAGGCAAACTGGCGTGAATATTGTTGACAGCCATGGGGAACAGCTTGGTGTTGATTTCATCCAAGTCTTCTTTACGATGGAACAGCCGCCAGCGGGCGACTAAAGAGAAAATGAGCAATCGAGCTACTTGGTATTGGGCCTTCCGTGCGCTTGGAATATTGAGAACATCGCGGCGCAAAGTTATCGACTCATTGAGATACTCCACTGCGTTGGTGCGCTGGAACGCACAGACGAGAACTTCGCTGAATAGGACAGTATGTGAAAACCCAAACGGATTGCTAGATCGGAGAGAATCAAATATCACTCGCGAAGTTTCAACAGCCCTATCGATGTCCATTTTTTGATCGTTACGCATAGCGAAGACGACGTTTTCAAGGAGCTGCATATTATCGGCGGCCTCTCCAGCTGGAGCATCAGGAAACAAAGCAGAAAACCATTCGGTCAAGTCCACCTCCATGCACGGGAACGAAGAAGGGTTTACGATTTCGGGACCACGGGAGCGCATCTCTTCAAGGCCCGGTGTGACACCAAAGTACTCGAAGTGCCGCTGTGCATTTCCCCAGTGTTTCGGTGAGAAAAGTGCGAAGCGGGCCTCCAAGAGTAGCAGATCCGAGAAAGCGACGAAAATGGCAGATTGCCCCCTCCAAGTAAACCGGGTTCTTGTAAACGACCGACCGGAAGTTCGTGAGCATTGTGAGCAGCGGTGTGGCCAAGGCGTGTAGTGAATCTGCGGTTGCATGGGAGGATATGGTTTGTTCAAAGGCGGCTATTGCCTCGTCGCAATCTTCATTTGAATAGGTCGTGATGAAGCGAATAAAAAGGCACATTGCAAGAAGATAGGAAGCCCCTTGCAAGCCGGGTCTGCGCGTAGCCTGCCTTAAGCATTCAATGGCACCATTCAAGGGTTGCCTTTCTGTACGGAGGCTGATCAGAGCAGCACTTGCCAAGGCCTCAATGGCGCTGGTTGAGTGGGCGACCGAGCTATCGGATGCAAGGAGCCCGCAACAAAGGGTCGTCATCTCCTCAACGTCTCGCGCTACGTTGCTGGACCCCAACACCACCTGAATCCCCAACGCCTGCACAAGCCATGCTGTAACTTGATCGGGCGGTATATTAAATGCTACGAGGGGCTGATTCCGGAGGTAGCGGAAATATTCGACAGAGTATTTGGCGTCTTCGGGTTGCTTAAACGCCTGAGAGCGATGAAGAAGGGTAAACGCGAGATAGAAGAAATTCTGAAGGATGTTTAAACTCGGTGCATCCGCAGATTGATGTGTGAGGAATATCGCTTTCGTGTAATAAAAAATTGATTTGTCGAGGTCCTCTTTTTGACATAACACTTTGCTACGAACGAAATGCACCATGGCCAGAGTTTGGATACAGGTACGGTGCCGAGGATGCGACCGAGGAAACAATGAAAGGGAAAACTGAAGAACGGCGATAGTATCATCGATCTCGTGGAGAGTGGCTGTTAAGGAACGAAAATTCCGTCACGGCGTAAGGGCCAAAGTTGAAAGACCTGGGACTCACGTTCGGGTTGTGTGGTGTCCATGGTACGAACCTCAACTCTTGGAAACTATCGGGAAAAAGACGGTCACGGTGGTCTTATAGATACCCCCTTCCTCAGCAGCATCAATCGAAAGCACGCCGGACAGTGTCGATACCCACACTTCCAACATGTGTAGCCCCCATATTACCACGGTGAGGCAGTCGGCAGTCGGAACACAATCACCGTAACCGCGTGAGTCGTGACCCGACAAGTCGACCAAAGGCAGACTTGTCCCGGCAGCTCATGTTGGTTAGACAGAATTGCGCGGG
Source organism: Lactarius sanguifluus (assembly GCA_021527775.1). NCBI lineage: Eukaryota > Fungi > Basidiomycota > Agaricomycetes > Russulales > Russulaceae > Lactarius > Lactarius sanguifluus. The sequence continues at coordinate 314,048 of JAKEYF010000055.1, forward strand.
CACTCATCCCTGTCGCCACACTTCACGTCCACGGTGACACGGTCTCGCCTTTGTTCTCAATGGACTCCTTGAAGTCATTCTCGTGCCGCGAACTCAAGGTCAATGTCGCTTACCGGGTCGCTAAGCAATAAACCAGGAACGGCTAGTATTGGTACTGTAACACCCATCTCTCACGCGTTCGCAGCGGTTCTCGCTCCGATGCCGCGCCGACTTGAACCTTCGTCGCCCCGACTATACCTTTCTGGAACGACCCTTTTCTTCTACGATCAATGGCTGCTTACGAAGACAAAGGCGGTCGATCGTCCGTTCAAGTCGACAATCGAGAACTGGGCGAACAACGTCACGATCTCGCCATCCGCGACGACGACGACGAGCCAGACAAGCTCGTCATGCGAACACGGAGAAAAGGCACTTGTGAAATCCGAGGTAAGTGCTCAAAATTTGCACTGTGCTCCAAGCCCAACTACGGGTTACAGCCCCACCGTCTATATTCCGTACCGTCATGGCTGTGCAAGAAGTACCCCACGCTCGATCTCAATCTCCATCTGCCGCCTGGCGCAGAGAATAACAACCGCTTCCGACGGGTATTTATTCCGACATTCGAGAGATGGTTCGGCACGCGAGCCAACCCGTGGGTCGTTTCGACCTTTGTGGCCATCCCGGTCCTTCAAACCATCTGGGACGCTGTATACATGGAGGATGGGGTAGAGTGGACATTCGAGGCGAACGACCCGGTTATTTATTGCGTATGTACACACCCACTTTCTCCATCTGGTACTACTCATCGTCGACCCGTACTACGTAGATCAGCCAGTGTCTGGACGAATGGCGCGCATCATTCAAGTCGACTGCGGAAATAATGGTCGAAGAGTTCTTCGAGTCCAGCGGCGCGTCTTTGAAATCGTCTGATGCCCGTCAAGAATGGGCAGCAAATATGCTCCATAACTTCAAATTTGTATTTGGAGAGGACGAAAAGGCAAGTGCATTCTTTGGTCAACGAGATTTAGCTGACGTTTCGCGCTTTCAGGGCAAGCGGAGGTTGATGCACTCGCCGTTCATTGTCCGGGTTTTCGCTGCACACCTCGTCCGTATCGCCGGCGCAATAGACATTGATCCGGCAGTTGAAGGCGTTTCTTCTACTCAAAAGTACCCGCCGAGGGGTGCGTTGGCCCTTGCAACTGCCGCGGTAAGCACTCGACTAACGCGTTAACAAGTGCTAAATTATTTTTTCCAAAGGTCGAGCGCGTTCTTCAATTATGGGCCAACGGGGAAATGGACGCGCCCGTCACCGTGCCGTCCAAGAGGAAGTTCAAGAAGACCTACATGAAGGCCGCTCCGAGGCTCAATCCCGCGGATGGCGACATCTCCAAGTTCTCTGACGTTTGGGCGGCACCAACCACTAACTACTACAAGTCGATTGCAAAAATGAAGCCGGGCTCACTTGAGGCAATTGTTAAGGCAGCAAATACTTTCTTGTCTCAAGCGCGTCTTCAAGTTCAAGGTTCATCAGTTGGCCCTGGCAGCATCGCGGAGGACGACGACGACGACGACCTTCGTGCTTGTCTGGTGGACGATTCAGACCTTGATTCGGGCTCTGAATAGATATATTGTGCCTGGGCACAATCACGGTCTCTCTCTCTTTTCAAAAAAAAATTGATTTTATCATACCACTAGACTGTTTTCCATACAGTACTCTACAATCGCTTTTACTTATTTTTCAAGAATCGGGACAGAGCTCTCAGATTTCCTTGACGATGTTTCTCGGCGCATGAATGCTCAAACATATGAACGTATATGAACCATCGTGCATACGACTATTATGTAGCTTAAATGTCCTATAATCAGCAAACGTACTACTCCACAACCCTTGTCCACTGCTCCTTTTTTTTTCTTAGCGAACCAGGAAATGGTGCAGGGCAAGTAACGGTGCGAGATGTTAGCAAGGGGAGCCCAGAAGATATGCGAAGTAATATGGCGCGCGCGGAGCTACATTATATTATTCGGTCTTGGCACTTTTACCCTTCTTGACCCCCTTGTCATCTCCTGCTAGCCACAACGTCGCAAATAACAAAAAGCCGACGCTGGTGCTGATCGCCCCAGCGTAGTACGGCCACGCCGCGCTCAAGAAACGCGGGTAGCCATCGTGGCGCGGTGGGACGACCGGCACCGTCGTGCTCGACTGGAGAGACGTCCAGCCGCGACGGCGGTAGTCGAGCACGAACTTGAACACGCCGTGGCGGTCGGGGAGGCGGAACGAGGTTCTGTACAACCCAGGCTTGCCCGAGACGGGGAGGAGCGCGGTGCGGACGTGCGGGTCGAGCATGGTGAACTCGACCTGGAGGTCGTGCAGCCCAGAGTAGGGCGCCCATCCGCTCTTGGGATCATACTGGGAGATGTGGGCCTCAAATGCCTGTGGAACGACGAGTCAGGTCAGGTCAGAGGCGACATTGCAATCTAGTGAAGACGCACGATGTTTTCGTTGATGGTGTAGTGCTCGCGTGGTTCGGTCTCGTTCACGAGGTGATGCGTTGTGCTGTCGATACGAAGCACAAGTTTCTCGTGGAACGTCCAGGCTGCTACGTCGCGCGCGAACTGCGCATTTCCGGACTTGTCGCCTCTGCAAGGAAAACAAGGTTTAGGGGAGCTGGGGTGAGTGGAGGAAGTGGATTCACGCACGATGGAAGCGGCTTGTTCGCATATTCGTCGGAAAATAGCTCGAGGCCGCCGACCCAGGTAATGCGTGCGTTGTCGCGGGTCTGGAAACCAGTCACGATGCCCAAAGAACTGCCCGCCCAGAGCCCCTCTCCGCCGCGTTCGGCATAATCAAACACGACGTCAGCACTTGCGTCCGAGTCGGTGTCGGAGGCGAAGCTCTCGGCTGGCGCGTGAAGGATGGGAACAAGTAGGGGATTGTTGCCATGCGCGAAGGGAATACCGGAGAACCATATGGGAGGCGTGTTGGGAGTCAAGAATGGATGCGCTGGAGGTACGGAGACGGGGATGACGCCCGGGGGCGTGTCCCGTGCGGGAAAATGGGAGATGAGAGGGGTCCCGGGGGGCGGGAGGATCAGGGAAAACTCTGAGGCAAGGGTAAAGATGGGCGTCTGCTTCGGGGCAAGAGCGACAATGAGGTTCGTGCCCGCGTTGAGGGCAGTAACGAGGGATTGAGGGGTGACGTCCTGAGCAAAAGCTGGAAGAGTTCAGAGAAGCGGGTGTTTCGGAGCGCAAGACTCTCACCTTTTGTGTCTGGAGCAAAGAGAATTATATGATTAAAGCCCGGGATGTCGTCTTCAATGATACGTGGTGTCTCGGCCTTGGGGGCACGGAAGGTCAAGTCATAGCCTTGTTCTGGACACTAGTGAGTGGTACTGGCTTATATGCGGGTTAGTTATTCAGGGCTCACTTTCAAGGTTGTCAAAGAAAATAGTGAAGTTGTCACGGCTTAAGTTAGGCTGGAGCAATACGAGTACCGAGTCGCCAGTACTCGACCTTGCCCGTACGGCAGAAAAAAGACTGAATAGCGAGAGGCATACTGCGCCAAGATACGGCAACATACTCGTGTATGTGCCCGACAAAGGTAGTGAAGATGAAGATGAAGGCGGAGGCCAAGTGTGTTGACAAGTCGCCACCCACGCGACACGTATCTAATTCTATACTTTGCCAATTTTAGAAACCACCGAGATCCCCACCCATTTCACTGTATTCAAAATAAAATAAAATAAAATAGAGGCTCTGAACTTTTGAAATAACGTCTCTCCATCAAATACTCTTTAACGAACGTCGTCAAAAAGACAGAAAACCACAACTCGAACCTACGTGTAATTCTCCGCGGACCGCCGCGGACCGTTTACCGAACCCGGGCTTAAGTCCGGACAACCCGGACTTTGGTTTTGACTTCGGTTGTTCAAGTCTTCGAGCACTACCACCAGCACCACCCACACCTACTCCTCCGAAAATGTCACCCTCTGACGAGCTTGCGTATCTCAAGTCTCTCGTAGGCCAGCTCACAGACAAGATCAAAGAGCTCGAGGCAAAGGCGACAGCGAAGAAGCCGACGCCAGCGCAACAACTCCGCACCATCCTCGTCGGGCCCCCTGGCGCAGGTGCGCGTTTCCCTCTGCCCTCTTGACTCGTATTGGTCAGCTGATGCATGCGACGACGCGCTTGTTGCGTACGTGCGTTCTCCTCTCAGGCAAGGGCACTCAGGCGCCGCGAATACGCGACGAGTTCTGCGTGTGCCACCTCGCGACGGGCGATATGCTACGCGAGCAGGTGTCGAAGAAGACGCCGCTCGGCGTCGAGGCGAAGAAGATCATGGATGCCGGCGGGCTCGTCTCGGACGACATCATGGTGGGCATGATTCGTGACCAGCTCGAGAACAACAAGTCGTGCAAGAACGGGTGCGTTTGATGCAGTGGTGCGGTTTTCCACGGTCGTTGACACCCCTTTTTTTGGTTGTCTAGCTTTGTGCTCGACGGGTTCCCGCGTACCGTCCCACAGGCCCAGAAGCTCGACGCGATGCTCGACTCGCGGAAAGAGGTGCTCGACTCGGTCGTCGAGCTGACCATCGCCGACCAGTTGCTCATCTCGCGCATCACTGGCCGTCTCATCCACCCCTCGAGCGGGCGCACTTATCACAGGGAATTCAAGTACGTTTGCGCGCTTTTTTTTTCCCCTTGAATTTCGTCACGTGTTACCCCCTCTTGCCGTCCTCGTGCTGACCCCGCCTTTTCCCTGCACGTCCAGCCCACCGAAGAAGCCAATGACGGACGATGTCTCGGGAGAACCGCTCATCCAGCGTTCTGACGACAACGTCGAGGCACTTACGAAACGTCTTGGCGTCTTCCACGCCCAGACCACCCCTGTCATCGAATACTACAAAAAGAAGGGACTTTGGCACGGTATCGACGCCGCACAATCACCACCGGTCGTATGGGACAATCTCCGCAAGGTGTTCGCGAAGCAGCCACCAAAGCAGCAGTGACCAATAGTCATACCTTTAGACATCGTCTAGTACAGACCTCTGGACGCGGACTAGATGACCCGTGAGGGATTCTGTTCCTAGATATATCATATGAGGGTAGACATAGTTGGCATAGTCTGAATCCCAGCCAAAAAGATTAAGTAAGATAAATGTGCGACGAACAAAAGAGTGTTAAGTTGGTAATCATCCACATCACCGAGTCTCCCGCACCCAGATCCACACTACGGTCAGCACGCTCGCGGCGAAACCCACAATAAACGCGACCAACACGAGCACGTCGCGATAATAATTCTTCTCATCAAATCCGAATAACTGGCGTCGAGGGTTCAACTTGCCATAAACAAAAACAGAACAAAAAAAAGACGCACGACGTTCATGATGAGCGAAGCAGAGACGTTCACGGCCACACCCTGTAGGACATCCTGTATCTCGAGCCCCGAGTTGACCTCGTTGACCGCAAGCGCCTCGAGCGCATACTTGAGCGGGCACATCCACTGCAGCCACCGCAGCACCTGTGGGATCGAGTTGAGGTGGACGAAGAAGCCTGCGAACGTCATTTGGTATAGCCCGCATAGCGCGCTGAGCAGGAGTGCGAGACCGCCGTTGCGCATCGCTGCTCCGAGGAGGAAATTCTGACTGACGCGTCAAAAGGGATTCGTCACACAGCGGTTCGGGCAAAAACTTACAAATAGGGTCATCACTATCGTGTATAGTACGAGGACCAGCAGGAACTTGAAGAAATTGGCTGCGTGTGGCGCGAGACCGCCCATCCAGTATGTTCTGGGGGTGGGTAAGCATCATTAGGGAGAAACGCCAGCCCGGATCAGACTGCTAGTGCTCACATGGTAGCGACGACGATGGTGGGAATGATACGTAACGGCACGACGTCGAAGAGGAAGTGGACCAATAGCCACGCCGTAGGACTGGAAGACGAGTCGTCATTAGGTTCGCGGCGCGCGACGATATGCGGGGAATTTAACGGACTTGTAATATGCGTTCGAGCGTTCGCGGACGAACAGTGGGCGTGTCTCGAGTACATTGTACAGCGCACTTAGAGTCGAGAACGCGATCAATGAGCCCTATCGTGCGTCAGGCTATTATTAACAGGGTATAACAATGTTTCATCGCAGACGCACCAGGAAGAAGAGACACCCTACGCGCGACTGGAAGCCCGCGATGCTATTGCCCGTTTGCCAGTACAGCCCACCACAGAACACGCCGAGCAGCGCGGATATCACGATGTGTCCGAGGAAGAACGTCTTGTCCCTAAAAAACATGCATCAATCAAAACAACCGCATCGCATCGGGGAGTTTCACGCACCGTCGTAGCACCTTCCACTCTCTCCCTGCGAGCACCTGCAGCTGCGTCAAGAACGCCGCCGCGTTCTTCGGCTGCGCGAGTTTCCGCAACGCGGTTCCGCGTTCGTGCCGGTTCACGGTAACGTCGGGGATGGCGTCGGACTCCTTGGCCATAGTCGGGCTATCTGGCTGTTGCACGGGTGGAGCATGTGCGAGGTCGAGGAGATGGTCCGCGACGTTGTACCCGGGGGTACAGGGCGAGCCGCGCGACGCAAAGTACTCGGCCGGCGCGAGACCTCCTGGCCCTTCGTACAACGCATGCCCACCGGAGAGCAAGACGATGCGATCAAACGTCTGGTATATTTGCGAGTTGGGCTGGTGGATAGTGGCGATCACGGCGGTCGGGTTGTCCGCGTCGTGCGCAACTGCATGCAGGACCGCGGTGACTTTGGCAGCGGAGACCGAATCCAAACCTTAAACGCAAATTAAACATCAGCCAGTGGAGAAAAAAAAGACACAAACGCACCGGAAGTAGGTTCGTCGAGGATGAGCACGTCCGGGCTTGCAACGAGCTCGAGCCCAATGCTGACCCGTCGCATCTCTCCGCCACTTATTCCGCGGGCATGGATGTACGTCCCCCGATGCGCGAATCCCGCACGTGGGTGAGGCCCAGCTGCTCGAGCACATCTGCAACACGCTGGCGCTTCTCAGCGTCCGTGACGTATTCCGGTAGGCGTAGGCGTGCAGCAAAAAGTAGCGCCTCGCTGACGGTAAGCATCGCTGGGAGCACGTCCTGTTGAGGCACAAATCCGACGCGAGGCGTTCGCGCCTCGCGCGACGGATCGCCAGGGAATCGCACGCTGCCGGATGTATAACCCGTTTTGTTCTTGGTTGCCAGGATTTCAATGAGTGTCGTTTTTCCAGCACCTAGGTGTCAAAGCATTATTAATTCGGCCTTAAGTAGAGAAGAAAGTGCGCACCGCTAGGCCCCAGGATGCCTAATAACTGTCCTGGCTCCACACGACCACTGATTCCCTCCAAAATGGCCTTATCATCCGAAGACTTCGAACCCCCGAGCCGTACCGACGACCTGCTACCACCTGCTTGGGGCACGACGTACGACACGTCGGACCATTCGACCGCAAATCCTCCATGTCGCCCTTTGCCTTCACCGATGTAGGCCGCACCAAGTCGCCGTTGCTTCCTCCGAGTCCACCATCCAATGAAGAGTCCGAACAGCGCCAAGGCGATGAGTGCACCGACGGCCGCGAGACCGCCGATGACGCCGCCACTGAGCGAGTTTCCATTGCTGCTCGCATCGATGGAGGTACTGCTTGTATCGATGACGCCCTGTCGAACGCATTCGCCAAAATTACATCCAGTAAGCGATAGACCGGTGGTGCCGAATACGTTTTTCAGTACGTTCTGCTGGAAACTGCAAGATGCAGTACCGTTTGCGAAAAGTGGGTCGCACGCTAGTGTTAGCTCTCCGTTGAGCGAATCAATGGTATTGGTCAGGTTCAGCCTCCCGCCGCCACCGCCGCCACAGAATGCGGCACCGGGACGACACGTGCACTGGAGGTCGGAACACGTCCAGGTTGCGCCCTTCGAATCTGAGATGCTCTGTGTGCATCCGTCGGCGGCGCAGTAAAACTGCTCGACGCCGTCGTACCATAATTGGACATAGGCAGAACCCGAGGCGCCAAAGGAGGTGGCATTAAGCCGAGGTGTTATGGAGTGTCCAGGGTGCGGAGAACCGTGAGAGTCGAAGAGAGCGGAAATACGGCTTGGATAGTGGGGTTCTAGGTCATATAAGTTAGGCGTAAAAAAGCTCCGAGGAGATAAGAAGGGGATACTCACGATAACCGCACAACTCATCTCGCCCGCGGCGAATACTCGTGGAGCGGTATTACAGGTGAGGGTATTATTGAGACTGTTTTGCTCCGGGACAACGCCGCTGGTGGTCTCGGAGAACGAGCTCTGGCATACTGTGGGGGCTTGGCACACGTTGCAACCCGTACCCGTCCACCCGTCAGGGCACGCACACGCCGACGCAGAGACATTGCCAAACGATGTTGCAGAGGCCCCAGAAACGAGAGAGCGTTGCGTGCCCTGGAATATGTTACCCCCACAAGCAGGGGCCGAACAGGTTGCACCACCAAACCCTGGCGGACACACGCAAGTAGAAGAGTTGATAGGTAGTACACCGTAGTTCTCGCAAGTGACTTGGGCACGAGCAGAGGCTGCCAAAGCAAGCCAGGCAATGGTCCAAGGGATTCCTGCCATAATTTGAACAGGAACCTGACGTCGCGAAGGAAAGACGGGGATGGGACTGAAGTG